>CM053028.1:484625988-484996369 GCA_028564925.1 Lithobates sylvaticus
TGAGCCTCCCCCTCCATGGCAAACTCTATACTTTCTTTTTTTTTATTTTTCCAAATAAGAGAGCAGATGTGGCTGGATGCTATGGCAACAGACATATTTGATAAATGGGGCCCATTTCAACTCTCAGCATGCTGTAATTAGAAGCAGAAAGCAGGGTGTGCTGGGTTATTGGAATTTACCCCAGTAGCTAAGGTGTTCCAACACCTTAGAAAAGTTCATTGTGTATCCGTCTACTCTGATTCCGTAGCCATCCAAAGCGCACATGTCCAGCCTGTGGCGGCTGCTAAAAGGCCAGGTGTTTTATTCTGGCACTGATTTATCACTTTTCTACCTAATGCCCAATCTGTATATCTGGGAATAACTGGAAAATCCTGCACAGACCTGTCCTTGCAGTCTTTCTTCATCTAACCTCTCCATTGGACAGCTGTAACAGAAAGCTAACATGCAAATTAATATCAGACTTGTGCTATTGTTCAACCTGAACTCCAGTAAAAAACAAACCAAAAAAAAAAACAAACAATAGGTCGTGAAAGAAATAAAATACAGCTTTTGCTGCCTTATTTCAGGGCAATTCTGCACATTACTTCTTTTCTACCATCATGTGTCTTTTGTCTTTCGGGAATGACCATCTTCCTTCCTTCCTCTGTTGTTGAAAGACCTCACTCCTATCTGTCGATAGGGGACAACATTGGTGGGTGTGATTTGAGTTCGTGGTGGGGAGGAGCCGGGGGTGCATGGCCACACCTGCACACACGCACACATATAAGGAGAGTCCGTGTATGGGGGGGGGGAAAAGATCATTGCCCATTCCAGGCTCTGAGGAAACGGGTTCTCCCCAGAAACGCATCAGCCATTTTTTTGAGGAATCGTCAGATCCACTCAACACCAAGTATAGGCGGGTTAAATTTCCTAGCAGTGGACGCACTTTACTGTTTATGCCTTCAATCAATACTCGTTTGTGAGTATAAACTTTGCTGTTTTATACATTTTAAATAAAGCTCTTTTAGTGGTAATGCACAAGGTCGGTGCGCCCTTCTGTTTTCCTCTGAACCCAGACTCTCCTGGGCCTTCCCTTGTATATTGAAAAAACAGAACATTAAAGTGATTGTAAAGGCTGAACGTTTCTTACCTGCATGCATTCTATGCTTGCAAGTAAAAACCTTTCTGTGTGCTTCTCCCCCCACACCCCCCCCCCAATACTCACCTGAGCCCCCTATTGATCCAGCAATAAGCAGACTGTCCCGGGTCTCTCTCTCTTCATTGGCTGAGACACAGCAGCAGGAGCCATTGGCTCCCACTGCTGTCAATCACAGCCAGATAGCCAATGAGAAGAGATTGGGGGTGGGGCCAAGCCGTGGCTCTATGTGTCTTATGAACTCATGGAGCAGGGCTTGGGATCGAGTACGCACCAGTGTCCCATAGCAAGCGGCTTGCTATTGGGGGCAATGGTCAGGGGGCGGGAGCCAGGAGCGCTGGTGGGAGGACCCGAGAAGAAGAGGATCGGGGCTGCTCTGTGCAAAACCATTTATAAAAAAAAATCCTTAAACTACTTCAATACCAGGCATATTTACCCCCTTACTGCCCAGGCCAATTTTGACAATGACAATTGAGCAATTATGCAACATTGTACCCATATGAAATGTTTATCTTTTTGATGGTATTTATACCAAAAATTTAGAAAAAACACAAACGCGTTTTTCTTAGTTTCTGTTATAAAATTTTGCAAATAAATTATCTTTCTTCATAAATTTAGTCCAGAACGTATTGTGCTACGTTTTTTTTGGGTGAAAATAACCCAAATCAGCGTATATTATTTTGTCTGTAGGAAAGTTATAGAGTCTGCAGACTATGGTATATATCAGATGTGAACCTGCATAGGTGGGAGCCAGATGTGGACTGGAATGTTGACCTGGGTCAAGGCATTTGCTCACAGGGTTCCAATGCCACCTAGTGGAGGACAGTAACATACTTCCTGGAGGATGATCAGGGTAATTCCATACCTCCTGGTGATTAGGAAGGAAAGCCCCTTATAGCTTATGGATTGTAGCTCATTGGACCCAGAACTATACATGGTGGCGATATGGGTGTTGCTTGTGAGTGGTATAAATGCAAAGGCCAGCTAGGATACAGAACACTGAGGACGCACTTAGGTCACATATCTCTGCTCTTTTATTTCTATATGCTCTGTAATATTCTCTTAGATTTCTACGTTAGTGTTCTACTTTCTTTGCAAATAAATAAGAGCTTTGCTTCTTGGAGCATTGTGTTTATTTTATCGCAAATTTTGTTAATATATTATCACCATTAATATTATCAGAATTTGGACAGGCTAGCTAATTATAGGAACAGGCAAGGAAGTACATATTTATAGAGGGTGAATCAAAAACCACCTCCTATTTATTTCAAGGTTCTTTCTGAATTCCCATCCCCGCAGAGTAATACCTTTTTCATTAACATACAGTATATCCATCCGGCTTAGTCTATGTGCTCTCCCATCAGTGTTTGGACCAGAAATGCCCAACAGTAGAATCTATTTTTTTAGTCTAGTTGGGATAAGATGGGAGAAGTACAAAAATATACATTATTATCCATCAAACTTCAAAAGGATTTTCAGAGAAGAAGACAATCTGGTCATTCATTTGGATAGTTAAATAAGACTGTTAGGACTAGTTTACACTTGCTTCATAACAAGGCTTCGGACACGCTTTGTTAAAGCTCTCTAAATGCCAGTCAAAGCCCCTGTCACTACATAAAATGGTCAACTTACAGTCCTGTTTACACCTTGCTTTTGCTTTGCTTCGACTTAGTTTCAAAAATGATACCCCATGTCGCCTTAGTGGTGCTTCAAAGTGTCTTCAAAGAAGTCTATCACAAAGCTTGCTTTGAAGCACCACCGAAGCATCATGGAAGCACCCCCAAAGCATCAAAAACACATAAAAAAAGCATGTTGAAGCGGTAGGCGCTTTAATGTGTGTTGAAGCTGAAGCAAGTGTAAATGAACCCTTATGCCGCGTACACACGGTCAGATTTTCCGAGAACAAATGTTGGATGTGAGCTTGTTGTCGGAAATTCCGATCGTCTGTATGCTCCATAGAACATTTGTTGTCAGAATTTCCGCCAACAAATGTTTGAGAGCAGGTGCTCAAATTTTCCGACAACAAAACTTGTCGGAAATTCCAAGCATGTGTATACAATTCCGACGCACAAAAGTCCACGCATGCTCGGAATCGAGCAGAAGAGCCGCACTGGCTAGTGAACTTCATTTTTCTCGGCTCGTCGTACGTGTTGTACGTCACCGCGTTCTTGAGGTTCGGAATTTCCGACAACATTTGTGTGACCGTGTGTATGCAAGACAAGTTTGAGCCAATATCCTTCGGTAAAAAATCCACGGTTTTGTTGTCGGAAAATCCTAGCATGTGTACGCGGCATAAGTGTGAAGTTGACCTAGGACCACATGGAATAATATAACCATTGTACGTCTTGCACCTCAGTCTTGTCCTTTTTTTTTCAGTTCCTGTCCCTGACAGTCCACCCATTTTTATTTTTACAGTCTCTGCCTATTGGCATGTTATTGTGCCGTGTCACAGATGTGCAGGCTAGGCCAGCTTCTCATTTCTAGGAATATGTTTTAGTATAGGACAGAGATCAAGGACTTGTATGAACTGTGTAAAGGGACCAAACTGTATTGTCACATTGATCGCTTTAAACTGCATCAAGGGTAAATCTTGCCATGTGGCTCTGCGGCTTCTTTGTCCTCTCATCCAACATTGAAGCCCGGACTCTGCAGTATAGTGACCAGTGTAGCGTGCACTGTGTTAATGAAGCGCAGAGTCAGAGCCGCCGTGTACGTGTACATTCTGTGCAGCTGCTACTGCAATGCAGGCACATCCATAAAAGTCCTCACGCTGAATTTCACCCTATAAACAGGCTTCTCGACTGTTCTTTCTTCATAGATCAAGTCCTTTACCGAGTTTGTACAAGGTGATAAGATGTATTCTGGCATAACACGGTTTAGCTCTGCTTCCTTATCTAAACAATTAAAAAACAAAAAAGCCATTGACACAGATCTTGATGCACGCTCTAATTTTCTACTTTCATAATTGTTTATTGAAAATTTATAATGTTCGTCAATAAGAGGTATGAAATATATAGTTCAAAGCTTTATGAGCCTTACCTTGTAACCTTTCTTCCATAATCCTTGGAAAATTATAGTTTCAAAATAAAATTTGAGAAATGCTAGTTGTTTTTTGGGTATGTTTATAATGATACCTATGATTTGGGTTCTTACCTAGGCAAAAAAATTCTTCCGATGGAGGGAGCCAGACACCCGCACTACTCTCTAGTTTCAGGCAAGTCTTGTCAAAAACTGGTGTGCCTACTTATTAAAAATTTTTTACCAGTGTGTTTTTGTGTGTGGATTTATTTGTGTGTTTGTGTGTGTGTGTGTATACAGTGCCTTGAAAAAGTATTCATACCCCTTAAAATTTTTCACATTTTGTCATGTTACAACCAAAAACGTAAATGTATTTTATTGGGATTTTATGTGATAGACCAACACAAAGTGGCACATAATTGTGAAGTAGCAGGAAAATTATAAATGTTTTTACAAATAAATATCTGTAAAGTGTGGCGTGCATTTGTTCAGCACCCCTGAGTCAATACTTTGTATACCCACCTTTCACTGCAATTACAGCTGCAAGTCTTTTTGGGTATTTCTCTACCAGCTTTTCACATCTACATTTAGAGTGACATTTTTGGCCATTCTTCTTTGCAAAATAGCTCAAGCTCTGTCAGATTGAATGTAGAGCGTCTGTGAACAGCAATTTGCAAGTCTCGTCACAGATTCTCAATTGGATTTAGGTCTGGACTTTGACTGGGCCATTCTAACACATGAATATTCTTTGATCTAAACCAGGGGTAGGCAACCTTTTGAGCACAGTGTGCCGAAAAATGTTTTCAAAGAAATTGAGCGTGCCGATTTTATAACAAAAACATGTTAACTTCACATTCTCAATCACAAAAAGGATTTTTTATAAAGTAAATGCTGTAAACTACTTGAGTAATATTGACTAACATCCTGCACTCTCATGCCTTAGATCAGCTCCAATTTCTGTACATCCAGTCCTCAGATAAGCCCAAATTCCTGCACCTTCACACCTCAGATCGCTGTAACCCCTGCAAATCTGTCCCCCACTGTTCCCCTCACATTTTTTTTCCTCAGTTTAGGCCGATACGTATTCTTCTACATATTTTTGGTAAAAAAAATCGCAATTAGTGATTATTGATTTGTTTGCGCAAAAGTTATAGCGTTTACAAAATAGGGGATAGTTTTATAGCATTTTTATTAATATTTTTTTTTTTTTACTAGTAATGGCGGCGATCAGCGATTTTTATTGTGACTGTGACATTATGGACATCGGACATTTTTGACACATTTTTGGGACCATTGTCATTTATACAGAAATCAGTGCTATTTAAATGCACTGATTCCTATGTAAATGACAGTGGCAGTGAAGGAGTTAACCACTAGGGGGCGGGGAGGAGTTAGTGTGACGTGTTGTGTGTTTTTTTACAGTAGGGGGGCGTGGCTGACGTCTGACGTCACTGATCGGCTGTTCCCGATGACAGGGAACAGCTGATCAGTGACAGGCAGTGTAGGAAGCACGGGGAGAGGTTTGTTTACACAGACCTCTCCCCATTCTTCAGCTCTGTGACCCAATCGCGGGACACCAGCGACGATCGGGTCCGCTGGTCTCGCGGCCGTGGTCACGGAGCTCCCGACCGGGTCGTGAGGGCGCCGGCGGCGGCGCGCGCGCGACCCCATGGCTAGGCAATCAAAGGGGACGTATATATACGTGCTTTTGCCTAGCCGTGCCATTCTGTAGACGTATATCTACAGGAGGCGGTGGGGAAGCGGTTAAAGGGGGTGTGGTAGGGGGTATGCCCTATTCCTACATAATTTTGCTAAAAGGTGTCCCTCCCATCTCAAAAAGTTGGGAGGTATGATACTTTGTATTGAGAGGCAACTCAAGTAATGCAAGCACAGGGAGAACATATTAGCAGGCCTCCTAACAAATATTGCTAGTTTGGACTGGGAGGCAACTCTAGTAATGCAAGCACAGGGAGAACATACAGACTATATGTAGGTAATGCCCTGGTTGGGATTTTAAGAAAGAAAATTGCTTGATTTCCCTATCAAGACAGTAGCTGAGCTATTGTATTCTGACAGTGGGAGGTTTCCCAGTCATCAGAATACAACGATTACTGCTGGCAGCTATAGCCACCAATGGTGATCGAACAACAAAAAAAGACAGGCTGTTGGTACTGAAGTTGATCGATAGATTCACATCAGTACAACCAGCCTGCCCATACATGGGTCGAAATTCGATCAGTCTATGTTCAGCTTTAGTCATTTTCCCTCCCAGACACTGCAGCTCACAGTGGTAGGGTTTTAGCAACACAGGCAGTGATGGTGGTTCAGAAAGAGGCAGGCTAGGTGTGGCCAAGTGCTGTTTGACAAGCTACAGGCTTGTGAATCAGCAATGACAATGCTGATAGTCATACCCCCTGCAAAAAATGTTAACCACTCTAGTGCAAACAGGCACAGCCTACATGAGAGTGGCGACTTTGCCCTGAATTCAAGAGCAGTAGAGCACTGTTGCCACACCATCACAGAAAGCTGTTCTAGGGTGGAGTTCACTGGCAGGCTCAACAGGTATTTGTGGGGCTTTGCAAAGGAGACTAAGAGAAAACTGAAAATTGTAGATGCACTTATAATTAAATGCTGCAACAAACACTTTATTTTAATGGCAGACCATTATTCTATTTACTTTTTTTACTCCTGGATTGCCTTCCTAGTTTGGAAAACTGAGAGGAAGGTGCTCAGCTGATGATCTGTGTAGCATAAGGCGGCTTTCACACTGGAGTGGGCGGGCGTTGACGGTAAAACGCTGCTAGTTTTAGCGACACTTTACCGTCATTTTAGCAGGGCTATTCGACCGCTAGCGGGGCGATTTTAACCCCTGCTAGCGGCCGATGAAGGGGCAATTTCACACCCAGCTTGGTTAAGGGAAGAAATGGCATCATAACCATGACATCTCAGTGGCTTACAGTGTGAGAAGACCAAGTTAGGGCCCCTGCTGTTAATATATCGAGTGATTTTAAATTGCATATATATTCAGTTTCTTTGGGGCCATTGCAAAATAATTTAGGAATTAAGTGAACATGAGAGTGGCCACTTTGCTCTGCATTCAGAGTATACATCCGTGCATGTGCTTTTGTGCTTTATGGAACCCCTGGTGCATAAGCCAAATCTTCAAATTTATCTCACTGGCCAGTTGTATGCAACCGCTGATGGTGTGGGGAGAGTGATTACACAGGTTATGCATGATGTGCATACAGACTAAAGCCTTGTACACACAATGCGATTGTTGATGGAGAATTGTCTGTTGACAGACTGTTGTCCTAAATTCTGACCGTTAGTACGCTCCTTTTGACAATTGTTGTGCAACTTTCGGCCAACAAATGTTGGATGGCAGGCTAGTAAATTTTCGGAGGACAAATGTCTGTTGTCTGATTTTCGTATGGTCAGTACACAAGTCTGTTACACAAAAGTCGAAAGTACAAACACGCATGCTCGGAATCAATGCTCACCAAACACAAAATTAGCAGAAGGGGCCCAAAGGGTGGCGCTTAAGAGCTGAAATTCCTCATAGTACGTCACTACGTTCGTGTTTGTTTTGTATTGTGTACCGTTAGTATGCAAGACAAGATCCTGGCACACGCCCTGTTGACAAAAATCAGATGCTCGTTTGGCTAACAATCATACCGTGTGTACGAGGCTTTAAGCTAGCCATTAGAGATGGGCTCGGGTGTGTTCGAAATCCCACATGCCCGATCCCACCATTAAGCCGACACTGCAAACGGCTAATCACAGATAGTGAGACAATTCCTGATCTGTGCAGCTGTGAACCAGGAAATGTCTCCCTGCCTGTGTGCAGTGTAGGCTCCTGGCAGGATCGGGCATGTGGGATTTCGAATACTGGCCAATTGATTTCCCCATCAACACATTTGAGGTGGATGGGGGAATCCTTCCTGCTGTGTGTATTTGTATTCTGACAGTGGGGAAACTCTCCTACTGTCAGAATACAAAGATCAGTGCCTCAGCCACTGGCTGCAGCTGCTGATCGAGTGACTTCTATCCGACAGGGAGGTTGAACAGAAATCCTTCGGTAGATCAGCTTCTGTTCAACTGCAGTGGCCACACATTGATCAAAATTTGGCTGGTCCCTGCTGAACCGGTCAAATTTCGATCTAGCTATGGTCAACTTAACCACTTCAATACCGGGCCTATTCTGGCACCTCTCTCCTACATGTAAAAATCATATTTTTTTTGCTAGAAAATTACTCAGAACCCCCAAACATTATATATGTTTTTTTAGCGGTTATTGCAACTTTTTATCTTGCAAGGTATTTGCGCAATAATTTTTCAAACGCCTTTTTTGGGGGGGGGGAAACGGTTTCTTGAATTAAAAAATAACAAAATAGTAAAATTAGCCCAATTTTTTTTATATAATGTGAAAGATGATATTACGCCGAGTAAATAGATACCTAACATGTCACACTTTAAAATTGCGCACACTCATGGAATGGCGCCAAACTTCGGTACTTAAAAATCTCCATAGGCGACGCTACAGTTACAGAGGAGGTCTAGTGCTAGAATTGTTGCACACGCTCTAACGCACGCTGCGATACCTCACATGTGTGGTTTGAACGGTGTTTACATATGTGGGCGGGACTTACATGTTCGTTCGCATCTGAACACGAGCTACCGGGGACAGGGGCATTTTTCTTTTTCTTTTTACTGTCCTTTTTCTTACTACTTAAAGAGGAACTGCAGTCTGCTCACATAATTTGTAATAAAAATATCTTTGCCATTCTGAAGGATCCCCCCAACAACTTTGCATATTATTTTCGACAGTGTCTCACAAAAGTGAGTACACCCCTCACATTTTTGTAAATATTTTATTATATCTTTTCATGTGACAACACTGAAGAAATGACACTTTGCTACAATGTAAAGTAGTGAGTGTACAGCTTGTATAACGGTGTGAATTTGCTGTCCCCTCAAAATAACTCAACACACAGCCATTAAAGTCTAAACCGCTGGCAACAAAAGTGAGTACACCCCTAAGTGAAAATGTCCAAATTGGGCCCAATTAGTCTTAAATTTGGTGTTCTCACTCTCACTCTCTCATACTGGTCACTAGAAGTTCAACATGCAACCTCATGGCAAAGAACTCTCTAAGGATCTGAAAAAAAGAATTGTTGCTCTACATAAAGATGACCTAGGCTATAAGAAGATTGCCAAGACCCTGAAACTGAGCTGCAGCACTATGGCCAAGACCATACAGCGGTTTAACTGGACAGGTTCCACTCAGAACAGGCTTTGCCATGGTCGACCTAAGAAGCTAAGTGCACATGCTTAGCGTCATGTCCAGAGGTTGTCTTTGGGAAATAGAAGTATAATTGCTGCCAGCATTGCTGCAGAGGTTGAAGGGGTGGGGTTTCAGCCTGTCAGTGCTCAGATCATATGCCTCACACTGCATCAAATTGGTCTGCATGGCTGTTGTCCCAGAAGGAAGCCTCTTCTAAAGATGATGCACAAGAAAGCCTGCAAACAGTTTCCTGAAGACAAGCAGACTAAGGACATGGATTACTGGAACCATGTCCTGTGGTCTGATGAGACCAAGATTGGTTCAGATGGTGTCAAGTGTGTGTGGCGGCAACCAGGTGAGGAGTACAAAGACAAGTGTGTCTTGCCTACAGTCAAGCATGGTGGTGGGAGTGTCATGGTCTGGGGCTGCATCAGTGCTGCCGGCACTGGGGAGCTACAGTTCATTGAGGGAACCATTAATGCTAACATGTACTGTGACATACTGAAGCAGAGCATGATCCCCTCCCTTCAGAGACTGGACAGCAGGGCAGTATTCCAACATGATAACAACCCCAAACACACCTTCAAGATGACCACTGCTTTGCTAAAGAAGCTGAGGGTAAAGGTGGACTGGCCATGCATGTCTCCAGATCTAAACCCTATTAAGCATCTGTGGGGCATCCTCAAACCGATTTTCACTTAGGGGTGTACTCACTTTTGTTGCCAGCGGTTTAGACATTAATGGCTGTGTGTTGAGGTATTTGAGGGGACAGCAAATTTACACTGTTGTACAAGCTGTACACTCACTACTTTACATTGTAGCAAAGTATCATTTCTTCAGTGTTGTCACATGAAAAAATATAATAAAATACATAAATGTGAGGGGTGTACTCACTTTTGTGAGATACGGTATTAACTGTGATTCTGTACTTGCCAAATATGCTACAGAAATCTCCCTCCATTAAGTCTGGCTGCATCCATTTTAACTGTGGGCAGTGGAAGCTGCTGCCTGTTCACTTCCTGAATTAACACAGACACACAGAGGCACACCTCCAGCTCTGCGGCTTTCATTGGCGCTCTTATGACTCACCCCCCCCTTCCTGGCAAGCTCTCACGAGAGTGATGCATGATGCCCTAAGCCTAGGCTAATGACCAGACAAGAAAGAGGAAGTAGGCTTTATAAGGTATTTACTGGCAGAAAAAAAATGTTTTACTATCCGAAGTTAAAACAACAAGGGTAGAAGATTTAATGGATGGAAAGTTGAAAAAAATGACTGAAGAGCTGCTTTAAGAAATTGATTTTATATATCAATGCTTTTATGAAATCTTTATTTTGCAAGTATTTATACAGGCCCTTCTATTTCACTTTGTTCACACAGAAGGTCCAGCACTAGCCAATCACTTTTTCACTGTCTCTCCCTAGGAATCTGCTTGGGGTGCTCCTATTATACATCCTTCATAGAGGATGATGGGCTTTCTTATAAGAACATCCAGCACCAGCTGATCACTTTTTCACTGTCTCTCACTGGAAATCTGCTTAGGGTGCTTCTATTATATGTCCTTCACAGGGGATGATGGGCTTTCTTATAAGAAAGTCCAGCACTAGCTGATCAATATTTCACTGTCTCTCTGGGAATCTGCGGAAGCCCCATACACACGATCAGAAATTCTGACAGCAAAAGTCAGCTGTGAGCTTTTGGTCAGAAATTCCGACCGTGTGTATGTTCCGTCGGACTTTTGCTGGCAGAATATCAGCCAGCAAAAGATTGAGAGCAGGTTCTCTATTTTTCGGTCAGAAAAAGTTCCGATCGTCTGTACAAATTCCGAAGCGCAAAATTCCAACGCATGCGCGGAAACAATTCGACGCATGCTCGGAAGCATTGAACTTAATTTTCTCGGCTCGTCGTAGTGTTGTACGTCACCGCGTTCTTGATGGTCGAAAGTTCAGAGACCTTGTGTATGCAAGCCAAGCTTGAGCGGAATTCCGTCGGAAAATCCGCTCGTGTGTACGGGGCATCAGGGTGCTCCTATTACACATCCTTTATAGAGGATGATGGGCTTTCTTATAAGAAAGTCCAGCACTAGCTGATCACTTGTTCTTTTCACACAGAAGGTCCAGCACTAGCCAATTACTTTTTCACTGTCTCTCGCTAGGAATCTGCTTAGGGTACTCCTATTACACATCCTTCATAGAGAATGATGGGATTTCTTATAAGAAAGTCCAGCACTAGCTGATCACTTGTTCTTTTCACACAGAAGGTCCAGCACTAGCCAATAACTTTTTCACTGTCTCTCGCTAGGAATCTGCTTAGGGTGCTCCTATTACACATCCTTCATAGAGAATGATGGGCTTTCTTATAAGAAAGTCCAGCACTAGCTTTTTGTTTGTATATCCCTGATAATTTGTATAGCTCTGCAGGAGCTATGGATAGTCTTTCCTCTGATCATTTAGCTGTGTGTTGTACATAGCACCAGGCAGCAAGAGATCAAAATCACAAACTTTTCACATCTTAGTAGGAAAATGACTGCAAATTAAAATGAAAATTAGAAAAATAGATTTTTCATGTTCAAAATTTCTCATATACCCACAAAAAATGAAATAAAAATGATTTAGTCTTTATGACACATTAGCCAGTAAAGGCTAAAATCAAATCCTTAAATTTAGTGTATTAATAAAAAGTGTAATATGCAGATCAGTGATCTGTCCTAGATAAGCAGTACTGTAATAAATATAGACATTTGCAAGTTGTAAAATAATGTAAAATACGTGTTTTTAAAAATTAAAGTCTGCACCATTGGTTAAAGTACTTGTTCAATAAGAGCTACATTGTGTGTGTGTATCAGATAGTAAATATTGCAGGTTTGTCATTTAACAACTTGGTCCCAAGTTTCATATCAAGAGATTAGCTGTCAGACTGAAAACAATTTACTAAGCTTAATGTACACAAATAAAGTTGTTGCTGTGTGTGCAGACCAAAACACATTAGCAAAATGGAAACGGATTAGTGAACATTGTTTTGGATACCTAAAAACAGATCTGTCACAATGGAAAATATAATTCTTAAAGGGAACTTTGCAAAAACTAATGTTTAAAGCGGTTGTAAACAGTGCTATAATGTCACCGCTGAGAGGCTGACAGGTTTCCCCGGTCTTTCTTCTGGGTTTGCACACTCCGGCTATGCGATTGTCTGTAGCCGCAATGATTTCACTCCCGCGCATGCACGCAGGAGCCCTTGGTTCCGGCATGAAGCTCTTAAGTTTCGGCAAGGTATGCCGGACCTTCAGAGTGCATGCTCCAATGATCCAAAAGTTTGCTGAAGACAAGCAGACTAAGAACATGGATTACTGGAACCATGTCCTGTGGTCTGATGAGACCAAGATAAACTTATTTGGTTCAGATGGTGTCAAGTGTGTGTGGGGGCAAACAAGTGAGGAGTACAAAGACAAGTGTGTCTTGCCTACAGTCAAGCATGGTGGTGGGAGTGTCATGGTCTGGGGCTGCATGAGTGCTTCCGGCACTGAGGAGATACAGTTCATTGAGGGAACCATGAATGCCAACATGTACTGTGACATACTGAAGCAGAGCATGATCCCCTCCCTTCGGAGACTGGACTGCAGGGCAATATTCCAACATGATAACGACCCCAAACACACCTCCAAGATGACCACTGCCTTGCTAAAGAAGCTGAGGGTAAAGGTGATGGACTGGCCAAGCATGTCTCCAGACTTAAAACCTATGGAGTATCTGTGGGGCATCCTCAAATGGAAGGTGGAGGAGCACAAGTTCTCTAACATCCACCAGCTTCATGATGTCGTCATGGAGGAATAGAAGAGGACTCCAGTGGCAGCCTGTGAAGCTCTGGTGAACTGCATGCCCAAGAGTGCTTGAAAATAATGGTGGCCACGCAAAATATTGACACTTTGGGCCCAATTTGGACATTTTCACTTAGGGGTGTACTCACTTTTGTTGCCAGCGGTTTAGACATTAATGGCTGTGTGTTGAGTTATTTTGAGGGGACAGCAAATATACACTGTTATACAAGCTGTACACTCACTACTCTACATTGTAGCAAAGTGTCATTTCTTCAGTGTTGTCACATGAAAAGATATAATAAAATATTTACAAAAATGTGAAGGGTGTACTCACTCACTTTTGTGAGATAATGTATATATATATATATATATATATATATATACACACACACACACACACAGTGCCCTGAAAAAGTGTTCATACCCCTTGAAATATTACACATTGTCATGTTACAACCAAAAACATAAATGTATTTTATTGGGATTTTATGTGATAGACCAACACAAAGTGGCACATAAGTGGAAAGAAAATGATAAACGGTTTTCCAATTTTTTTTTTTTTACGAATAAATATCTGAAAAGTGTGACGTGTATTTGTATTCAGCCCCCTTTACTCTGATACCCCTAACTAAAATCTAGTGGAAACCAATTGCCTTCAGAAGTCACTTAATTAGTAAATAGAGTCCACCTCTGTGTAATTTAATCTCAGTATAAATAAAGCTGTTTTATGAAGCCCTCAGAGGTTTGTTAGAGAACATTAGTAAACAAACAGCATCATGAAGGCAAAGGAACACACCAGACAGGTCAGGGATAAAGTTGTAGAGAAGTTTAAAGCAGGGTTAGGTTATAAAAAAAATATCCCAAGCTCCGAAAATGGAAAGAGTATGGCACAACTGCAAACCTACCAAGACATGGCCGTCCACCTAAACTGACAAGGAGAGCATTAATCAGCGAAGCAGCCAATACACAGGACAACTATTAGTCATGCAATCCAAAAATCTGAACTTTATGGAAGAGTGGCAATAAGAAAGTCATTCTGATTGAAAGAAAACTATAAGAAGTGGAAGAAGGTGCTCTGGTCAGATGAGACCAAAATTTAACTTTTTGGCATAAAAGCAAAATGCTATGTGTGGTGGAAAACTAACACTGCACATCATCCTGAACACACCATCCCCACTCTGAAACATGGTGGTGGCAGCATCATGCTGTGGGGATGCTTTTCTTCAGCAGGGACAGGGAAGCTGGTCAGAGTTGATGGGAAGAAGAATGGAGCCAAATACAGGGCAATCTTAGAAGAAAACTTGTTAGAGTCTGCAAAAGACTTGAGAGTGGGGTGGAGGTTCACCTTCCAGCAGCACAAGGACCCTAAACATACAGCCAGAGCTACAATGGAATGGTTTCGATCAGGGGAAGGCAACCCCTGGCACCAGTGCCGCAAGTAGCACGCAAAGCCTCTTTTGCCGGCACGCCACTCCCTCCCCACAGCAGAGCAGTGCAGGGAAGTGTCAGTGAGTTGCTAATGCATTCCAATCTCACAATTGCCAATGCCGCACCTGCACTGGGGGGTAAAAGAGAAGTCAATGTTCTAGCTTTTAGAAACAAAGGAATGCCAGAAATCACTAGGCCCCTCTTCCTGAGGCCCTAGGCCGTGCATACAAAGTCAGTGGAATTGTCTAGACGTCCAGTGTTGGAGGGATAACCAAATCACGCTCTAGTTAGTATATAGATCAGAAGACAAACTTCCTCCAGAGATGAAGTTCCTTGGCCCAAATGGGTGTCCAGAACTACTCCCCCAGCCCCTCAGGTTGGCATCTGGCATGAGAAACTTCAAACTGATAGAAGGAAGGACTTCCCTGACTCTAGAGCTGGATTCTTAAACCATCGGGCCAGAACAACCTAGTTCTGGGTGTCAAGAAAGATATAGGGCATCCTTGTACCATGTAGCCAGACTGTTCAGTAGCAACAGTCTAGCCTTGGATTAGGCATAAGGAACTGCCTTGAAGGAGGATACCATAAAGCAGAAAAAGACATAAAAAAAACTGAGATTTGGACACCTTCTGGACTGCAGAGGCTGAACACAATCAGGAATGTTTTTGTGGAACAAAAATCCCGGAATTGAGCAGCATCAAAAAGGATATGCAGATAATGACCACTGGGGTTAGGTTCTCAAATGTTCAGGATAAAACTTAACTTCTAGAAAGTCTGCTTCTCAGGACATCAGCTGATATAGTCTGAGCCAACTGTTCTTTAGTAGGAGGTAGCCCAGGTATGCTATCTTTCAAAAAGCATTTCCCAGTGCTAAACCTTTCATCCAATTTCTAAATTGCTGCATTTGTAAATTTTAAAAGCCAATATAAGGAAATAATAGTGATAAAAAATAGCACTTGTAGGCTTAACTTATTTTTTACTTTTTTAGAATTCTCCTTTAAAAGGGGGTGTGGCAGACCGGCACGCAACGGCAAAAGTACGTTCACGAAGATGAATGTATGCATGCAAAACGTCCTAATTACAAGTGTTTTCTGGCCTATAAAAGGACCAGTGGCTCTCACAACTTGCTGGAATATTGTCAGCTCTGTATCCTGTGTTCCTTGCTGCTGTTTGATTACCTGTTACCGACCTGGCTCACCCTGACCTGCTCTGGCATCTCTCCTGGCCCTGAACCTGGCTTGTTTCACGGACCTGCTCTTGCCTGTTCAAGACTGACTTCCTGTGTTTGACCCCGGCTTGATCTCAACTATGCTTCCTGCCTCTGCTTCTGACTAGCTTTCTGTGTTTGACCCCTGGCCTGGCTTCTGACGTTGTCTCTGCTTATCCATCTGTCAAGATCCGCCAGTACCCCAGAGAACCATTGGCTGTGACCGCCTTCTCTGCTCCTGGGTGTCCCACTTCTGGAACCATGAGACAGCTTTACCGGCCGTGCAATCTCTGGGCATAGCACCCTCGGTCTCCAACTCTATAGGTACTCTGCACTCAGTCGCAAGGGGAGCCCTCTCATCACCTCAGGCTCTAGCTTGGTACGTGACAACAGCACTTGGCCCTGGTGGGCACCATGAAGAGGCAGATTTCAAATCTAGCATTTTTTTTTTCAGAGACTTTTACTAGCCTGTGCAAATATCAAAATAGCACTTACTGTGTGCATTTTTGCTGTTGTAGCTTATATTTATGCTTTTATCTCCTTATGTCTCTGCTTTAATGAATGATGTCCAGTAAATAGGATAATAGAGCTTATTTTTATGTTTTTTATATGATTTTATATGGCATAATGGTTATCTTTAATTTCTCATATTTTCTCACCTTTTCATTTTCAAAAGTATCCAGTTTTTTCATGTTTTTTATGCAACTATTTTTCATTCATATACAGTACTCATGTTTTATTCATTTTTTTTACACATTTCACTCATGCACATTCACAATTCACTTCTTTTTAAATATTTCTTATAAGATGTTTATAAATTTTATTTTTTCATTTACTCTAGAGGCAGCTTCACTTTATTTATCACACTTTTTCAACACATTTCTCATTGGAATCGCATGCACCTGTGTCACTCCTTCACTCTTCACAGCCGATGATGTATAAATTCTGTTATTCTGCTCTTACTCCCTACCCCTATGATTAAGCCCCGGTGGGTGGGGCGAAACATGTCGGGGGGCATGGCCCGAGATGCGGCATTGACTGAGGCTTTTACATGTATACATTCATACTAGGAACGGCTATGGCGAGCGGCGGTTTCAAGCTAAAACTACTTACAGTTTGTTATTTTTCCTATTTGCCCATCACCCTTAAATCATCACACTTCTCTACACTTTAATATTGATTGCAGGATATAAATATCTGTTCTCTTTGCAGTTATCATGTCAGATTGTGTGAGATGCTTCTTTTGTCTTCTGTTAATATTGGCATCTTATGTGTCGCTCTTCCCGTAAAACTAAACAAAGCATTTCCTGCTCATTAAGTGCACTGTATTGATCACTGATAATGTAAGATAGGTTGCAGCAGTTAATTCACCATTATCAGTGAAGTGTACCTGCTATATATATAAGCAGGCTTTTTAAAGCCTCTGGCTCCAACTCCCCTGGGTCAGAAATAGTAAAGTGCACCTGTTGTTTTGGAGAAAATGATATAGCACAAAGGAGGGTTGGTATCATGAGGGTTTTAGAGTAAGAGGGATGTTATGCCCTGCCTCCTATAACAGAACGCACATAAAGTTAGATGTAGAAGCTAGGACTACACAACTGTGTCATTTTAAGTGGTTGTAAATGATTTTATTTTTATTTTTTAAATAACAAACATGTCTATACTTACCTGCTCTGTGCAATAGAATTGCATGGAGCGGCCCCAAACCTCCTCTTCTCACATCCCCACTGGCGCAACTGACTCCTCCTCTCTGGCTAGTGCCCCCAATAGGAAGCTGTTTCCCATGGAGCACTTGTGCAGGCTCGCTCCCGAGCCCCGCTGTCATTAGTACTCCGTCATGCTTACATATACAGGGAAATACAAGCCAAGCTGTCACGTACCTGGTGGTGCGAGCCTGAGATTGCAGGGAGAGGCCTCCCTTGCGTCTCCCACTCCTGGTCCCCTGGTGTGGGAACAGGAGAGCCAGGAGTGAGGAGGAGCACGGGTGCCTGGCAGGATCAACAGACCGGTGGGAAGGTAACAGGTTAGCTGAGCTGGCGGGGTCTTGGAAAGCAGGCTCACAGGTAAACTGGATAGCAGAGCTGGCAGGATCTCCGGAAAGCAGGCTCACAGGTAAACTGGATAGCAGAGCTGGCAGGATCTCTGGAAAGCAGGCTCACAGGTAAACTGGATAGCAGAGCTGGCGGGATCTCTGGAAAGCAGGCTCACAGGTAAACTGGATAGCAGAGCTGGCAGGATCTCTGGAAAGCAGGCTCACAGGTAAACTGGATAGCAGAGCTGGCAGGATCTCTGGAAAGCAGGCTCACAGGTAAACTGGATAGCAGAGCTGGCAGGATCTCCGGAAAGCAGGCTCACAGGTAAACTGGATAGCAGAGCTGGCAGGATCTCTGGAAAGCAGGCTCACAGGTAAACTGGATAGCAGAGCTGGCAGGATCTCCGGAAAGCAGGCTCACAGGTAAACTGGATAGCAGAGCTGGCAGGATCTCCGGAAAGCAGGCTCACAGGTAAACTGGATAGCAGAGCTGGCAGGATCTCTGGAAAGCAGGCTCACAGGTAAACTGGATAGCAGAGCTGGCGGGATCTCTGGAAAGCAGGCTCACAGGTAAACTGGATAGCAGAGCTGGCAGGATCTCTGGAAAGCAGGCTCACAGGTAAACTGGATAGCAGAGCTGGCAGGATCTCTGGAAAGCAGGCTCACAGGTAAACTGGATAGCAGAGCTGACAGGAACTGGACAACGGCTTGGCAAGCAGGTTCACAGGTAAACTGGATAGCAGAGCTGACAGGAACTGGACAACGGCTTGGCAAGCAGGTTCACAGGTAAACTGGATAGCAGAGCTGACAGGAACTGGACAACGGCTTGGCAAGCAGGTTCACAGGTAAGCTTGGATAGCAGAGCTGACAGGAACTGGACAACGGCTTGGCAAACAGGTTCACAGGTAAGCTTGGATAGCAGAGCTGACAGGAACTGGACAACGGCTTGGCAAACAGGTTCACAGGTAAGCTTGGATAGCAGAACTGACAGGAACTGGACACAGGAAACGGAACCACTGAATGGACTGGAAGCCAACAGGTGATCAGGCTCGTTACAGGGGTCAGACTGCAGACTGGATAGGGACTTAGCAAGGAACCAGAGTTCATCAAAGAAGCCAGGTAATAGTTCAGAACTAAGAGCGAGGTACAATGGATCAGGCAGGAGGATGGTCACAGGAAGCCGGGGTCGGGTACAGGCAGAAAGCTGGATGGTCTATGGCAAGCCGGGTCAAAGGAACAGGTATAACAGGATCAGGTTACTTTTACAACACCACAACGCTGTAGAGCAGACAGCAAAGACCGTCTGCACAAGTCAGGCTTAAATAGGCCGGCTGGTGCTAACTAGGGCGCGCGCCCGTCTCCCTGTGCGCGGTTGTGAATGTGCCCGCGCCCGGGCGCGCATGCGCATGCGCAATGGAATCTGAGGGCCGGGACGGCCCGGGTTTAGATTTCTGGCAGGATCTTCATGACACAAGCAATATCCCATAGCGTAATTCCATTTATTAAAATAGATTAAAAACATACAAGTAGCCATTCACAATGTGAAAATGCTCGCATTACATGAGCTACATGCGCATGTATATTCAACAAATGCAAGGGAACGCAAATCGTTTGTCAGATATACATGCGCATGTAGCCCGTGTAATGCGAGCATTTTCACATTGTGAGTAGCAACTTGTAATAAATGGAATTATACTATGGGATGTCGCTTAGCTTGTATTTCCCTGTATATGTATGCATGACGGAGTACTGATGATATAGAGGAGACTTAACCTTTCAAATAAGAACAATGGGGACAGTTGAAGGAGAAGCAGTTGATCTTATGCAAAGCACTGATAATTTATTGTTCTGGTGAGTGTGAACACAAAAGAGGGGAGCGTGGAGCGTTGCACTTGAAGCACTGGATTTATGAACTTTGAAGCACTGAGCAATTTTTGAAGCATATGAACTTTATTCATACATTTTATGGAATTTATATGAATTTATTCACAAGCACGGAGCACTTTTTATGTGTTATATCTCACCTAATGTGATTTTCTGTATATGAATTTAAGTAATTGGATAGAGGACATGGAGCACTTTTATTTATGTATTAAAGTTAATTTGAGTACTGGAGCACTTTATTATATGTGTAGGGGTAATACCGCACATATTTGTTGGTGTATATTTCAACTACAGTGGTGTGAAAAAGTGTTTGCCCCCTTCCTCATTTCCTGTTCCTTTGCATGTTTGTCACACTTAAGTGTTTCGGAACATCAAACCAATTTAAACAATAGTCAAGGACAACACAAGTAAACACAAAATGCAATTTGTAAATGAAGGTGTTTATTATTAAAGGTGAAAAAAAATCCAAACCATCATGGCCCTGTGTGAAAAAGTGATTGCCCCCCTTGTTAAAAGATACTATAACTGTGGTTGTCCACACCTGAGTTCAATTTCTCTAGCCACACCCAGGCCTGATTATTGCCACACCTGTTCACAATCAAGGCATCACTTAAATAAGAGCTGCTTGACACAGTAAGGTCCACCAGAAGATCCTTAAAAGCTACACATCATGCCGAGACCCAAAGAAATTCAGGAACAATTGAGAAAGAAAGTAATTGAGATCTATCAGTCTGGAATGGGTTATAAAGCCATTTCCAAAGCTTTGGGAATCCAGCGAACCACAGTGAGAGCCATTATCCACAAATGGCGAAGACATGGAACAGTGGTGAACCTTCCCAGGAGTGTCCGGCCGCCCAAAATTACCCCAAGAGCGCAGCGACGACTCATCCAAGAGGTCACAAAAGACCCCACAACAATGTCCAAGGAACTGCAGGCCTCACTTGCCTCAGTTAAGGTCAGCGTTCATGCCTCCACCATCAGGAAAAGACTGGGCAAAAATGGCCTGCATGGCAGAGTTCCAAGGAGAAAACCACTGCTGAGCAAAAAGAACATCATAGCTCGTCTCAATTTCTCCACAACACATCTTGATGATCCCCAAGACTTTTGGGACAACATTCTGTGGACCGATGAGACAAAAGTGGAACTCTTTGGAAGGTGTGTGTCCAAGTATATCTGGCGTAGAAGGAACACTGCATTTCAGAAAAAGAACATTATACCAACAGTAAAATATGGTGGTGGTAGTGTGATGGTCTGGGGCTGTTTTGCTGCTTCAGGACCTGGAAGACTTGCCGTGATAAAAGGAACTATGAATTCTGCTGTCTACCAAGAGATCCTGAAGGAGAATGTCCGACCATCATCTGTTCGTGTACTCAAGCTGAAACGAACTTGGGTTCTGCAGCAGGACAATGATCCTAAACACACCAGCAAGTCCACCACCGAATGGCTGAAGAAAAACAAAATGAAGACTTTGGAGTGGCCTAGCCAAAGTCCTGACCTGAATCCTATTGAGATGTTGTGGTATGACCTTAAAAAGGCCGTTCATGCTCGAAAACACTCTAATGTAACTGAATTAGGACAATTCTGCAAAGATGAGTGGGCCAAAATTCCTCCAGGACGCTGTAAAAGCCTCATTGCACGTTATCGCAAACGCTTGGTTGCAGTTGTTGCTGCTAAGGGTGGCCCAACCAGTTATTAGGTTTAGGGGGCAATCACTTTTTCACACAGGGCCATGATGGTTTGGATTTTTTTTCACCTTTAATAATAAACACCTTCATTTACAAATTGCATTTTGTGTTTACTTGTGTTGTCCTTGACTATTGTTTAAATTGGTTTGATGTTCCGAAACACTTAAGTGTGACAAACATGCAAAGGAACAGGAAATGAGGAAGGGGGCAAACACTTTTTCACACCACTGTATGTATTAAACTGTTTATCTGGAGTTCCAGTTTAAGGTCACATGGCAGCTGTAGCGAGCACAAACTATGAAAGAGTTGGGTTTTACCTACACTGATGTCTGGTAGTTGCCATTTATGGAAGCTGGTGCATTTTTATTAAACCCTCATGGTATTAATTTAGTACGAAAAAGGGCAAAGGTTCATAACCTGTAACAACCAACTGGATATCAACTTAAAACGTTTTTTTTTTTTCCCTCTGTAGAGCCCCTGCACACTGCTATATACCTTTTTTACGTAAAAACAGGGATTCTTGGTTTACAAACTTTGCTATAGATGTTCAAATTCACCAGCAGAAAGTTTCCTTGGGAGAAATTATTAAATCACTGTTCCAATGCAACTTCCCATGATATAAGTGAATATAGCTTATGAATAAGCGTAAGTATCCACCACGTGAAATACCGTGTTTAACCAAAAATAAGACCTACCCTGAAAATAAGACCTATCTCGATTTTCTAGGATGGCTGCAATATAAGCCCTACCCCAAAAATAAGCCCTAGTTAAAGTCCTTGTAAAATCATGTAATCCACGCTGTGAAAGGATTATATAATGTCCAGTGTGTGTCTTTATGTAACATTATTGTAGAAAATACCTTATTTACAGCACCGCGGGGCACTCATATGACCCGCCGGAGCTCTCCTCTTTTCCTCCTGGCTGACGTCAGCGGCCCCGCCCACTGCAGTGCTCGGAGTGGGGCTCTCAGCATTTCCCTCAGCAGGGCGCGGAGCAGAGAAGAAGAGCTCCGGCGGGTCATGTGAGCACCCAGCAGCACTGTAAATAAAGTATTTTCTACAATGTTACACAAAGACACACACTGGACATTATATAATCCCTTTACAGAGCGGATTAAATGATTTTACAAAGACATTAACTAGGGTTTATTTCGGGGATTACAGAGATGCTGACTCCTGAGCTGACAAGGAGGGAGAAGGGAAGAGAAGACAGGGGATAAATAAGACATCCCCTAAAAAATAAGCCCTAATGCATTTTTTGTAGCCAAAATTAATATAAGACCCGGTCTTTTTTTCGGGGAAACACGGTAGGTCAGTACTCCTGTGACTCCTCTATCATCTATGCACTCACCAGAGATACATTATGATCATGCCCATCAAAATCCTCCCGGTGTTGTTTGGTTCCTCAGTTCCTCCACACAATCCGTTCCGGTGTGCCACAATACCGCTTAAAAACACTGCAATAAATGAGCTCACCACCTGGAGCCAAAGGAGCAGTATATAGAGTTTTATTTATTGTATCCACAAATATAAATTACATAAAAAAGCTGAAGCATACATATAGCATTCCAAATAAAACAAACAGTTGGCCGGACTTACTAAGGTGGACGCTGAACCAGAAAACAGAAGCGGTGACATGACGTCAGCACGTAGGTCCCACCCAACGTATTTCGTGCACCCACGTCCTCAGGGGTTTGGCCTTCTACTGATGCCAAAATTTGGAACCTCTTAAATAGCCCACTGATCAGCAGAAATTACAATCATGAAAACTAGAAATTAAAAAAAAAAAATGTTCCCAGACCCGAAAGTAGCGTTTCTGCCATTTTTCCAAAAATCGGATGCATACCATAGACCAGAAAAAAAAAACGAATTTAGCTACAACCGGAAGTAGCATTATTATGGAGATTATGTTTTTTTCTGGATTACACTTTTTATTTTAAGCGCTGCACTTTTTTCTTGTTGACTTTACTGTGCTATGCGCTTATTCAGTTGGAGGTCTTTTTGAATTCTTTACTACCTTATCAACCTAACCTTGTTGGTCCTAAGACCTACTTCATAAAGCCATAGTTTCCAGTTACACTGCACTGATGATGGCCAAAAAAAGCCTGAACCAGCTGCATGCAGTTTAAAATAAACATGTCTGTAAGAATAGGGGTAAAAGAGATATACTATATATGCATGTATGCATATATATGCATGATGCTGTCTGCTGTAATAAATTGAGGAATAATCCTCTTATTTTTGTGATGAGACATGAATACCTGTTTGTTCTAAGAAGACTTTACTATGCTACAGACTTTAATGGACATACAGTATAGTGACAATATGGGGCAGGCAAAAACTGCTGGGGAGAGCTACAGACTCAGGTCTGGCCAAAGGCTTGCACTATGAAAAGAAACTTAAAATAGGTTGTGTTCAAATCCAGTTTGAATTAAGGGTTAGTTTACCTTTCTAAAAAAACTTTAGCCACGCCTTCTCTCTCAGCCTCCCTCTGCTGTCCCTTTCTCGCTGCATTACCTAATATTGGTTTCTCTGCACTAGGCAGGCCAGCGCAGTTGCCAACAGAAATTAAAAGAAATGGCACCAGTATGTGTTCCTTTAGAAAGGTTTAGTCTCACTTCCTGTCCTGCAAAACAACATTTTATTAGACAGAAAATTAGGAAAAACAGCAACAGGGACACAGAGATACAAATTTTACAAGGGATCTAGAATTCCCCTTCTCTACTAAAGAAAGCATTTTTATTTCTATCTGTGCTCCTGTTAAAGAGTTCTCACTTACCACCTTTGTTTCTGTTGGAGAGTTCTCCCTACTTCCCGCCCTTGTTCAGGTTGGAGAGTTCGCCTTACTTCCTGACTTTATTTCTGTCAGAGAGAGCCTCCTCATTTCCTTCCTTTGTTCCTGTTGTAGAGTCTTCCTCACTTCCTGTCTTTGTTTCTGTTGTAGCGTTCTCCTCACTTCCTGTATTTGTTACTGTGTGAGAGTTCCCCTCATTTCCTTCCTTTGTTACTGTGTGAGAGTTCCCCTCATTCCCTTCCTGTGTTACTGTGTTAGAGTTCCCCTCATTTCCTTCCCGTGTTTCTGTTGGAGAGTTCTCCAGACTTTCTGCCTTTGTTCCTATTGGAGAGTTCTCCTCGCTTCCTGTCTATGTTGCTGTTGAAGAGTTCTCCTCACCTCCTGCCTTTGTTCCTGTTGAAGAGTTCTCCTCACCTCCTGCCTTTGTTCCTGTTGAAGAGTTCTCCTCACCTCCTGCCTTTGTTCCTGTTGAAGAGTTCTCCTCACCTCCTGCCTTTGTTCCTGTTGAAGAGTTCTCCTCACCTCCTGCCTTTGTTCCTGTTGAAGAGTTCTTCTCACCTCATTTCCTTGTTCCTGTTAAGGAGTTATACTTCCCTCCTGTCTTTGTTCCTGTTGAAGGGTTCTCCTCACCTTTCTTTGTTCCTGTTGAGTTCTCCTTACCTCCTGTCTTTGTTCCTGTTAAAGAGTTCTCCTCACCTTCCTGTGTTCCTGTTGAAGAGTCCCCCCCCCCGCCTTTGTTCCTATTGAAGTGTTCTCACCTCCTTTTTTTGTTCCTGTGGAAGAATTCTCCTCACCTGCCTTTGTTCCTGTTGAAGAGTTCTCACTTCTTGTCTTTGTTTCTTTTGGAAAGCTCTCTACATGTTCAGCCTTTGTTCCTGTTGGAGAGTTCTCACTTTTTGCTTTTGTTCTTGTTTAAAAGTTCTCCTCACCTTCTGCCTTTGTTACTGTAAGAGAACCAGTGCGAGCGCTCACAGACGACAGCAGATTAAATGCACCAATGCGCATGCGCGATGGACTGCGTGCACGCGCAGAAGCGCGTCCCTAGTCCCCATTGGCACCAGACGGCCTATTTAAAGGGTACCCTGACTCCTGATCAATGCTGACTGGTCTTCAGCTGTTTCCTGATACCCTGAATCCTGCTTATACCCTGAATCCTGCTTATACCCTGCTTGATACCTGTTGCTAAACTTGGCTTTCCTTGACCTTGCTTTTGGACTCTGTTACATTCCTGATTACTGGTTCTTGATCCCGGCTTACTATTTGACCTTGCTTCTGTCTGATGCCTTGGTACCTTGCAGCCCGCCTGCTACTGAACCCGGCTATCCTTGTGACCTCGCTCCTGCTCCCTGCTTGGCTCAATGATGTCTCCGAGTGCCTGTGCTGTCTGTCCGTCATCCCAGCTCCATTGGGTCCAGTATACTTCTGTCTCCAGACAGGAAGTTTCGGCAAGCCACGTATCCTGAACCTGCAAGCTGGTTGGAATTCTCCTTTACATCGGCTGATCTATCGAGCATCATTCTGGGCTCTTGCCTGATGTTCTGCCTGAACTACTAAGCCTACAACTCCAGCTGCAAACTACAAGCAACACTTGCAGGCACTCGTGTTCCTCCTGACCTTAGCCACCATCTGTTCCACCTTCAGTGGGGCTTGGGCTGGAGATACAAGCGAGGCCGACCTCGTTATATCAGACTCCTACCAGGTACGTGACAGTTACTGTTGAAGAGGTCTCCTAACCTTCTTTCTTTGTTCCTGTTGAAGAGTTGTTCTTACCTCCTGTCTTTGTTCCTGTTGAAGTGTTCTCTCAGAGAAGCAGCTAAGAGGCCCATGGTAACTCTGAAGGAGCTGCAGAGATCCACAGCTCAGGTGGGAGAATCTGTCCACAGGACAACTATTATGCCGCGTGCACGCGGTCGGAATTTCCGATGGAAACAGTCCGATGGGAGCTTTTCATCGGATTTTCCGACCGTGTGTATGCCCATCGGTCTTTTTCTGTTGGAATTTCCGACGGACTTTGGATTGAGAACCTGTTCTTAATTTTTCCAATGGAAAACCTTTCTATCGGATTTTCCGATCGTGTGTATGCAATTCCGACATGCAAAATTCAGACGCATGCTCGGAAACAATTCGACGCATGCTCAGAAGTATTAAACTTCCCTTTAATAGTGCTGTCGAACGTGTTGTATGCCGCGGTGTTATTGACTGTCGGAATTTGGTGTGACCGTGTGTAGGCAACACAGCTTGAGCGGAATTCCATCTGAAAAACCGTCAGAGCTTTTTCCGACAAGAATTCCGATCGTGTGTACGCATTAGTCGCGCACACCACAAATCTGACCTTTATGGAAGAGTGGCAAGAAGAAAGCCATTGCTGAAAGAAAGCCATAAGAAGTCCCATTTGCAGTGTGCGAGAAGCCATGTGGGGGACACAGTAAACATGTGGAAGAAGGTGCTCTGGTCAGATGAGACCAAAATGTAACTGTTTGACCTAAAAGCAAAATGCTATGTATGGTGGAAAACTAACACAGCACATCTCCCTGCGGCAGCATCATGTTGTGGGGATGCTTTTCTTCAGCATGGACAGGGAAGCTGGTCAGAGTTAAGGGGAAGATGGATGGAGCCAAATACAGGGCAATCTTAGATGAAAACCTGTTATGCTCGTACACACGAGCGGAATTTCCTTTAGAAAAATCTTGGATGGTCTTTCTGACGGAATTGCGCTCAAGCTTGGCTTGCATACACACGGTCACACAAAAGTTCGCTGAACTTTCGACCGACAAGAAGGCGGTGATGTACAACACTACGACAAGCCGAGAAAATTACGTTCAATGCTTCCGAGCATGCATCAAATTGTTTCCGAGCATGCGTAGGAATTTTGTGCGTTGGAATTGCTACAGACGATTGGAATTTCCGATCGGAACTCTTTCCGACAGAAAAATTGAGAACATGCTCTCAATCTTTTGCTGGCAGGAATTACGCCAGCAAAAGTCCAATGGAGCATACACATGGTCACATTTTCGGACCAAAAGCTCTCATCGGACTTTTGCTGGCAGAATTCCCGCTCGTGTGTACGGGGTATTAGAGTCTGCAAAAGACTTGAGACTGGGGCGGAGGTTCATCTTCCAGGAGGACAACGACCCTAAACATACAGCCAGAGCTACAATGGAATGGTTTAGATCAAAGCATATTCATGTGTTAAAAGTCCAGGCCTAAATCCAATTGAGAATCTGTGGAAAGACGTGAAAATTGCTATTCACAGACACTCTCCATCCAATCTGACAGAGATTGAGCTATTTTGCAAAGAGGAATGGGCACAAATGTCACACTCTAGATGTGTAAAGCTGGTAGAGACATCCCCAAAAAGACTTGCAGCTGTAATTGCAGTGAAAGGTGGTTCTACAAAGTATTGACTCAGGGGGGCTGAATACAAATGCACACCACACTTTTCACATATTTATTTGTAAAAAATTCTGAAAACCATTTATCATTTATACATACAGTATCTCAGAAAAGTGAGTACACCCCGCAAATTTTTGTAAATATGTTATTATATCTTTTCATGTGACAATACTGAAGAAATTACACTTTGCTACAATGTAAAGTAGTGAGTGTACAGCTTGTATAACAGTGTCAATTTGCTGTCCCCTCAAAATAACTCAACACACAGCCATTAATGTCTAAACAGCTGGCAACAAAAGTGAGTACACCCCTAAGTGAAAATATCCAAATTTGGCCCAAAGTGTCAATATTTTGTGTGGCCACCATTATTTTCCAGCACTGCCTTAACCCTCTTGGGCATGGAGTTCACCAGAGCTTCACAGGTTGCCACTGGAGTCCTCTTCCACTCCTCCATGACAACATCACAGAACTGGTGGATGTTAGAGACCTTGCGCTCCTCCACCTTCCATTTGAGGATGCCCCACAGATGCTCATTAGAGTTTAGGCCTGGAGACATGCTTGGTCAGTCCATCACCTTTACCCTCAGCTTCTTTAGCAAGGCAGTGGTCATCTTGGAGGTGTGTTTGGGGTCGTTACCATGTTGGAATACTGCCCTGCGGCCCAGTCTCCAAAAGGGAGGGGATCATGCTCTGCTTCAGTATGTCACAGTACATGTTGACATTCATGATTCCCTAAATGAATTGTAGCTCCCCAGTGCCGGTGTCCTGTCATAATGTCCCCCATCGGAAAGTGTCCGATGTGTACTGCGCAAACAGCTGAAGATGAACGGCGCCTGCGCCGTGAGTCCAGGTTCAAGCCCCACCATCCAAGTGGACATAGAGTTAGAATAAAAAAGAGCCGAGCGCAGCGAGGCCGTGCCCGAAGCGTGGCGAGCGAAACGAGCCCGCGAGGGGCCCTCTAAGTTTGTGTAGCCCTATGTCCACTTGGATGGTGGGGCTTACACCTCGACTCACGGCGCAGGTGCCGTTCATCTTCGGAGATTTTCCGAAACCCCTTCTGCTCCGCACTGCGCATGCGCAGTACGGGCGGACACTTTATGATAGCCGGACTATTGGTGACAGAACACCGGCAGCACTCATGCAGCCCCAGACACTCCCACCACCATGCTTGACTGTAGGCAAGACACACTTGTCTTTGTACTCCTCACCTGGTTGCCGCCACACACGCTTGACACCATATGAACCAATTAAGTTTATCTTGGTCTCATCAGACCACAGGACATGGTTCCTGTAATCCATGTCCTTAGTCTGCTTGTCTTTAAACTACAAACTGTTTGCGGGCTTTCTTGTGCATCATCTTTAGAAGAGGTTTCCTTCTGGGACGACAGCCATACAGACCAATTTGATGCAGTGTGCAGTATATGGTCTGAGCACTGACAGAATGACCCCCCCCCCCCCACCCCTTCAACCTCTGCAGCAATGCTGGCAGCACTCATACGTCTATTTCCCAAAGACAGCCTCTGGATATGACGCTGAGCATGTGCACTCAACTTCTTCGGTCAACCATGGCGAGGTCGTTTCTGAGTGGAACCTGTCCTGTTAAACCGCTGTATGGTCTTAGCCACCATGCTGCAGTTCAGTTTCAGGGTCTTGGCGATCTTCTCATAGCCTAGGCCATCTTTATGTAGAGCAACAATTCTTTTTTTTCAGATCCTCAGAGAGTTCTTTGCCATGAGGTTCTATGTTGAACTTCCAGTGGCCAGTATGAGAGAGTGAGAGTGATAACATCAAATGTAACACACCTGCTCCCCATTCACACCTGAGACCTCGTAACACTAACAAGTCACATGACACTGGGGAGGAAAAATGGCTAATTGGGCCAAATTTGGACATTTTCACTTAGGGGGGTGTACGCACTTTTGTTGCCAGTGGTTTAGACATTAATGGCTGTGTGTTGAGTTATTTTGAGGGGACGGCAAATTTACACTGTTATACAAGCTGTACACTCACTACTTTACATTGTAGCAAAGTGTCATTTCTTCAGTGTTGTCACATGAAAAGATATAATAAAATATTTACAAAAATGTGAGGGGGTGTACTCACTTTTGTGAGATACTGTGTGTATTATATATATATATATATATATTTTTTTTTTTTCTAAACAAAAATGGCCTACCCCATAAACTGAAATGAGGTGGAATAAGCTGATGTATAAAGCTATCTGCAACTTACTGCAATTATAAATCACTTTGTTCTTGTTTTTCCATCCACGTAAGCGCTATGTCACCTCAGTAATCAGACAGACAATCAAGATTTATACGATTATTTGCTGTTTACAATTGGCTTGAGTCAGCGCACATGCAGACTGCAGCACTGGCCAATTATCAGTCTTGTGCACATATCAGTCTATAGTCAGCAACAATACAGAGCGTGTAACCATTCTCTGGATAAAACAATCCAACCATCATTATTCCTCATGAACACAGCAGTACGTGAATGGAGGGGAGCGTTGATCATTTGCTGCATTGACAAATTGCTGCATAATATAAATGCCTAAGAGGCAATAAAACACAGCGCAATCTCAGAACAACATCCAGCCGCACGGCTCGCCACAAGCCAGCTGGCTACCGGTGCAGCAGCGGGACTGCTGGACATTTCATTTGTCATTGTTAGTAAAACTGCTGAGATACCAGCCAGTATTTTATGGGAAGGACATTTAAAGGGAAACCTTAATGTCTTTTCAGTGAGTACACATATTTATTTATTGTTTGTAGTGCCATTCAGGATTTATTACCCTGCATAGTGGGGCATCTTACTGTTTTAGGCTCATCATACACATTACAGTCTGACCCTACAATCAACTTTAGATTTACCAAAACAAAGTAACATGAGAGCCTATCATTTAATCAATCTGTATCCAGCCAGTCACTACATTGTTGTTTGTAGATCTAAAGGTGATTTTACAGTAATGTGAGTGGTGAGCTTAAGGCCTCATTTAGACTTTCGTTTGGTGTGTGTGTGTGGTAAAAACACATGGTTGAGCTACATTTATAGCACCCCCATGCCCATGGTTGCCACCTCATCCCTTTAAACCCGAACACATATTAATTACACAGGTTTTGTGGCTGATTGAGGTGGTAATTAAACTCACTTGGTGCCTTATCTGGATTTAATCAGCCTCAGAACCTGTGTAATTCAAAGGTGTTCGGGTTTAAAGGGATGAGGTGGCAACTCTACCCATGCCCCCCCCCCCCCTTTTAAGCTGCATAGCCAGAGGGGCGTACACATGAGTGCCACCAAATGCAAGCCTTTGAAGCAAATAGGCACACGAAGCACACACTCTGCAAGGCATATGGTTGTGCCACAGTAGTGCGCCATTTATGGAGTTAAAATAAACAGCGAGGAGGTGACATATCGCCACCACACTGCCTGGCAAATGCCTCTGATATACAATCCGAACATGGATCGCTTTTCAGAGGTGTGGCAATATTGCAGAAAGCCTAAACTTAGCCTTAGAGACTGGAGACTCACTGCAAAGGAGCAGCTCAGCGGTGAGCTAATACTCATTCATAATGACTAGCCTGCTGACAATAACAAAGGAAGCCACAAGCTTTGAATAACGGTGTTAACAGGGGTGTTAACAGGGGTGCAGCAGTCGCGAGCGCAACTGGGCCCTGTGCTGCAAGGGGTCCATGTGGCCCCCCTCTACATATGGCCGGTGGCAGCATAGGTGGTTAGGCACCGGGCGCACGGGTGGCTGGAGGTGGGGGGTGACTAGCAGAGCTCCATGCTTGACTACCGCACTGGCTGCTCTTTAGTTGTGCATTCCCCACACAACCTGTGTCCTCTGCCGCTCCTCTGGGTCCCCCTCTCCTGCTCCATGCAGTGCTGCTCAGTCCGGTGTCTGTCCTCCCCAGCCAGAGTCCCGCCCCCTGAGTCCAGCTCACACTGCTCTGCATGCTTCTCCCCGGCAAACAAACTTTAAGCACACAGATGCAGTGCAGCCCTATGAGAGACGGCTCCCCAAAGGACACCGCAGGCTTGTCTGCCAGCACCCCCCCCCCCCTCCACCCCGTCATACACGTTGTTGACAGGTCTTTCTGGGAGATATGTCCCCTAAGAACAGGGACCCCACCTCCCCTGGGGACAGGGCCCACTTCTCCCCAGAGGACAGGCACCCCATTTCCCTTAGGGACAGGGACTTCTACTTACGTGGGGACAGGGACCCCATCTCCCCTAAGGACAAGGACCCAATCTCTCCTGGGGACAGGGCCCACTTCTCCCCAGAGGACAGGGACCCAATTTCCCTTTCCCTTCTTCCTCTTTGTCTCAAAGGTGTAACATCATAGGTCTGTTTAGACCTCTGATATCTCACCAAATTCCCCCAACGGGACTCCTAAACAATTGTAAAAAATAATAAAAAAACTGCTGATACCAGTGGTGGAACTACAGGGCTCACAAAAGTCGTACCTGTGACCGAGCCCTGGAGTTCCACCACCGGACTCGGAGGGAAGGGCCTCGACTGGGGTTCAGGGGGGCCCTTCATGGTTTCTTGCACCGGGGCCCTGAAGGTTCTAGTTACACCACTGGGTGTTAACCTTGTGGTTGTGCGGTATGGTAGAGTCATGTGAACATCAAGTGACCGGAGACAATTACGAATATTGTAGCAGCGGCAAAAATCCACGTATACTCCATGTTAGGTGTGGATAGAGTTACACTTTAAAACGCATTAAGGTTGTAATCATCCATTGTGTTCCTTCCTGAACTGAAGGTGTGACTCATTATTTTGCTGTACATGAATGTCTTGATATGCACAGGGTTCATTTGCATGCTAATTAGGGTGATATTGCTTGGCTGACTCATAAGGAATCACTGAAGCTGGTAACGAAGACAATGTTTGGATGCTGAAAATACTATGGCCCTTTGTTTAATAAGGCAACAAGCAAAGTGTAAGGTGCACTAAGCACGCATTAAACATATTTTAGTACACAGTCTACACAAAAGCTGCTGGATCACTGTGTTTTATGTACCATGACTTTTAAGGATAAATACACCTTCCATTAAAACAGGGTTTCTCAATTTCAGTCCTCAAGGCACCCCAACAGGTCATGTTTTCATGCCTTCCATTATTTTGCACAGGTGATTTGATCAGTTTCACTGCCTCAGTTATTACCACAGCCGTTTCATCTGAGAGAAATCCTGAAAACGTGACCTGTTTGTGCGCCTTGAGGACTGGAATTGAGAAACACTGCATTAAAAGGATCCCACATACTACACATTTTATTATATTTACCTGATTTGCACAATTTTCCAGTTTTGAACAGCACCCCCTCACCAGGTATGGTTGCAGAGCCAAACTACACCCTACGGATACATGAAGAGTTTGCTTTGTGTACTGGACGTTTTAGATTAGACATGCACTGATATCGGTATCGGTGCTGATACCAGGCATTTGAGCGAGTATCGGTATGCGCCCAGATACTCCCAATACCGAAACCGATACTTTGTGGTGCTGAAAACGGAACAGACTGATGACATTAGGTAAATAGATCACAAGCTCATGCAGGGAGATGGTAGTGTGCCAGTGAGGCTCTGTGTCTCACAGTTGAATAAATGAATGAATGAATGAATAACTTGTATAGCGCTACAATGCGAACCGAATCGCCTCAAGGCGCTGTATTGGCGTTTGGTTATCAAGCTTCTAGAAGAGGTAGGTCTTGAGTTTCTTCCTGAAGGCCTGATGGTTTTCTTCCATGCGAATGTCGGTTGGTAGAGCGTTCCATAGACGTGGTCCCTGGACAGCGAATCTCCGTTCCCCCTTTGATTTGTAGCGGGATTTAGGAATGAGGAGAAGATTTTGATTAGCCGATCGAAGACTGCGATTCGGTGTGTAGTGTTTTATTTTCTCGCGAAGGTATTGCGGAGCGTCTCCATGTGTGCATTTGTGGGTGAGGCAGAGGGTCTTGAATGCGACCCGATTCCTTACGTTTAGCCAATGTAGGTTCCTCAGGGAAGGGGAGATGGATTCCCAGGGTTTTTTCCCTGTTATCAGTCTTGCCGCCGTGTTTTGGATAAGTTGTAAGCGCGCAAGTTGATAGTTCAATAGTTGACTCTGCTGAGCCAGGTGGAGTGAACGGCTGCCTCTAACCAAGGAGCTCCTGGGGGCGGGTGGTGGCTTATGGATCATTTGGCTCTCCCTCGTTGGTTGCCTGCCTGCCTGCCCGCTCCTGGCGTTTCCCCCGGCCGGCGGTGATGAGCCCTGACCGCAGCTGTCATTTCTGGGTACGCCGGCTGTTGCCAGCTCCATCCATTGGGCTTACCGCCCTTCGCCAAGGGCTCACTCCACTCAGCAGAGTCAACTATGGAACTGTGAGTCAAAGGGCCTCATTGGCACACTACCATCTCCCTGCATGGGCTTGTGAACTATTTACCTAATGTCATCAGTCTGTTCAGTTTTCCAATAAATGATTGCTGCTTTGAACTTTTCTCTACCTACTTACTGTAACTGCGCTCCCTCTGCTGAATTTTGTAATGCCACAAACACACAAGCGGATTTTCCATCGGAAAAATCTTGGATGGTTTTTCCAATGGAATTCCGCTCAAGCTTGGCTTGCATACACACGGTCACACAAAAGTTCGCTGAACTTTCGACCGTCAAGAACACAGTGACGTACAACACTATGACAAGCCGAGAAAATTAAGTTCAATGCTTCTGAGCATGCGTCAAATTGTTTCCGAGCATGCGTAGGAATTTTGCGTGTCGGAACTGCTACAGACGATCGGATTTTCCGATCAAAACTTTTTCTGACCGAAAAATTGAGAACCTGTTCTCAATCTTTTGCTAGCGGGAATTCGGCCAGCAAAATTCTGATGGAGTATGCACACGGTCGCATTTTCCGACCAAAAGCTCTCATCAGTCTTTTGTTGGCCGAGTTTCCGATCGTGTGTACGCGGCATTAGGGTCTAAATTGGCCGCTAGATCTACACACACGCACACATATTTTTTGCAAAAAGGGTACCCTTAAGGGATAAGGTCTGTCCGAAAGCCATTCAGGGGTGGTTTATTATCTGGATCTATTGTTTTGCGTAAGACCTGCTAAGAGTTCCAGCAGAAAAAGGCCTTAGAGAAATTTTCATTCAGTATATATCCATGTGTGACGTAATTTGCCTCAGGCCTGGTTCACACAGGTGTGACATATGCTGCGACTTTGAGAGCACATGTCCCATGACGTGTATAAATCAATGGTTCCCTATGAGAGCCATCTTAACTGGTCCGACACAAGTCATTTCCGACTTTGAAAAAGGTTCCTGCACTACTTTGGTCCGACTTTGATACCACTTCAATGCCATAGAGCGTAAAAAGTCACAATAAGTTGGATCAAATTTGGGTTAAAGTTGCAGGGCAAAGTCGAATTGGAGGTTGTAACACTTTCGTGTTGGAGCAGTGTGAAAATAGCCTTAATCTCAGATTTTGAGGGTTGAGTCAGTATCCCTCCCAGCCAGTGTAAGGCCCCTTTTTACACTGCTCTGCAGCAAAATCGCAGTAAAAACGAGTCTGGATTGGAAAATTATCCTCTTTGGCCCTTGTAGCAACAAGCTTCCTCCCTCCCACTGTATTTTTATGTGATTTTCTGCCGCCCTGGATCCAGGGTGGGTGTTTGCTATATCTCAGGAATATACTCAAAGTCTCATAACTGAGCTAAATGGTGGTAGATTTAGTTGTACTCATTGTTTATTTGAATTTAGTTTTCTTGTCATTTATCATTATTGGTAATTTTTTTGGTAAACCAATGCCGTGGCCATTTCATGCCATTAGGTTGTGTTTGTGTGTCTTTAATGTTTTATATATTTAAGGTTTGTTGGGTTTGCGGCTTGCAGTCCCCATGAGCTTGCATGTACACTGCACGCATTGTGCAGTAAATATACAACAAAGAACTGCAAGGAGCACTGTCCAAAGTTTTTAGTTTTGCAAAAAGACTTTGCACATTTCTTTTGCCAAAAAACTCATAGCGATTTTTCAAAGCCACATTTCACACTGCCGCACGGAGTGGCTCACAGGAGATATTTTTTTTAGCACTGGTCACTGTATTAGTGTCACTGGTCCCCAAAACGTGTCAGTTAGTGTCTGACTGTCCACAATATCACAATCCCATTATAAGTCGCTGATCGCTGCCATTGCTACTAAAATAAATAATTAAATAAATAAAAATGTTCCATAGTTTATAGACGCTATAACTTTTTTAATATAAGCTTATTGGGATTTTTTTTGCCAAAAATATGTAGCAGAATACATACATTATACAGAATACATTGGCCTAAATTTATGAAGAAATTCGATTTTTTTTAAATTTTCTTATTGGATATTTTTTGGATATGATCGCAGAAAGTAAAAAATATTGTTTGTATTTTTTTTTTTTGTTTATAGCGCAAAAAATAAAAGCTGCAGAGGTGATCAAATAACACCAAAAGAAAGCTCTATTTGTGGGCAAAAAAACTAAAAAAGTACATACATTTTGTTTGGGTACAGCGTTGCACGTGTAATTGTCAGTTAAAGTAACGCAGTGCCGTATCTTAAAAAATGGCATGGTGATAAAGGGGGTAAATCTTCCGGAGCTGAAGTGGTTAAAAAGTAAAAGTTTTTTTTCCCAGTTGCAGAATTGCTGAAACTGACATTATGTGGAGATCCAAGGATGTTGGTCTACTTTAAAAGAACAAATTTAATGACATTCTAACAATAGTATAATGAAACAATGTATTTGTGAATAAAGTATGCAAACCTAAAAAAATTACCTTTCAAAAAATTTTTTTTTTTATAGTTCTGTTCATAATAAAGTAAGAAAATATACAAAAATAAACACGGTACATTTTCTTTAATTAACTGACCAGAAAGGTTTCTGCTCAGCCAGCTGATGTCTTACAAGGGTGACAGTAACATTAAGCAGATATGCACATAGGAAACAGCAGAAATGGAAATGAACAGGATATGATATGGGAAAGGCAGACACATTTTTTTGGTTATTCACACTTGTCAGAACTAATTGGTTTACACAGTACTCTTAGGTAACTTGGGAACCCTTAGGACCCATTCACACTTATGTGTTGTGATAACGCAGGGTAAATTGTGTGGTTTAAAGAAGAATTCCAGGTATGGCGTTTTTTCACATAGCTACATTGATCCAGCTTGGACCAATATAATTATGTATATACCATATATGTGAATGAACAAAAGACTCTTTGACGAATGCGTACGAGAATGAATTGTCAGAAAATACGAAAGAACGAAAATATGAAAGAACGAGAATACGAAAATCTGAAAGAACAAAAAACGATTCAACCTATGAGTTTAACGAATCAATTCCATCCGGATAATTTATTTTTTTCGGATTTTTGTTCTTTCTGACTATTCGTTATCGCTGAATATAAAGAAATAATAAATGCATTTTTGTTCTTTAAATACATGTGCTAGTAGCTGTCTGAGGCCTACTAAATTAATCCCAGCACTGCACGCCAAAAACCGAATAAAATTAAAAAATGTATACTAACGAAGGTTACGAATACAACCAATGTCCGAATGAACGAATGGTCCGAGTCCGAAGTAATGATTGTCGCATCTAAATGAATGAAACAAAATTAATATGAATGCATCCGAAGTTACCAATGATCTGAAGTAACGAATGCCGATCATAACAAATAAGGAAAACAAATCAAAAACAAATGAAACTAAAAGAAACAAATTTTTCGGCAGTGCACATGTCTACTATGGAGCAATCTGTAGACGTATTGGAAGCCCAGGAGCTGTTTGTTTCTGCTCCTTGTACCAGTGCTGGATGCCAGCTGTCACTGGTAGCCAGCAATTTTAGCCCCGCCAGGACCTGTAGAAGCCATAGATTCCCAGTGCTGTTTTAAAGAGTAGCTGGGATGAATAGATGACCTCTTATGCCCCGTTGGAAGGATGTGATAAGAAATCTCCACAAAGTAATAGGTAATCCGTCTTATGCTCCGTACACACGGTCGGAAATGCTCTCAAATTTTCAGACAACAAAATCCGATCGTACTTTTTCCGATCGTGTGTAGAGAATTCCGACGGACAAAGTGCCACGCATGCTCAGATCAAATTACGAGACCAAAGCTATTGGCTACTAGCCTCTACGTAGTTTCGTCATACGCAACGAACGTCGCCACTTTCAGAATGATCGGATTTTCCGACAACTTTGTCCGACCGTGTGTATGCAACACCAGTGTCGGACAAAATTCCGTTGGAAAAAATCCGGACGAATTTTGTGGTCGGAATTTCCTACTGTGTGTACGGGGGCTTAGACTTGTTTTAAAATGCCACTGGGGACTTAAGTAGTTAAAGCAGATCTTCACCCTCTTTAAAAAGTATGTTCATGCCTCAGTCTGCCATTTTTTTTATAAATACCTTTTTTTCTCTTTAATATTCCCGCCACTTCCAGTTCAGTCTGCCTCAGCGATCTACAGTGGGTATAGAAAAGAATCACCCCCTTTTAAAATAATCAAATTTTGTTGCTTTGTAACCTGAAAGGAAGACTCAAACCATTTTTGTTTTATCCAGCTGTATTTACTCAGTGCAACTTATAACTCAATTAGGTATAGCTAATAACCTTCTCAATGGAACACAAAGCCATTTGACTTTCAACTATGATCAGCTGTGGTCATTTTGATTAGCTCAGCATGAAAAGAGCTTTCGTGGTGCATTTCAGTCACTGGAAGAAAACAATCAACTATAGGTGGCAAGGCACTGTCAAAAGCTCTCCGGGATAAAGCTGTGGACAGGCACAAGTCAGGAGATGTATACAAAAAATGTCAAAAGCTTTATCAATGCCTAGAAGCACAGTGAAGTCTATTATTAAGAAGTGGAAGGTATTTGGTACAATACAGACCCTCCCTGGATCAGGACGTTGCTCCAAACTGGATGAAAGAGCTAGGAGGAAACTAGTCAGAGAGGGTACCAAGAGGCCTACAGAAACTCTGAAGCAGTTTCAGGAATTTATGACAAAGAGTGTTCATTGTGTACATGTGACAACAATCCCACAAATTCTCCACAAATGTGGCTTTTATGGGAGGGTTGCAAGAAAAAAGACACTCCTCAACAAAGGCCACATGCAGTCACGACTGAGCTTTGCAAAAACGCACCTTAAAGATTCTGAGGCCACATGGATAAATGTATTATGGTCACATAAGACTTAAATTTAATGGTTTGGCCTTAACACCAAACAATATGTCTGGCAGAAATCCAATATGGTTCACCATCCAAATAACACCATTCCTACAGTAAAACATGAAGGTGGTAATATCCTGTTATGGGGGTGTTTCTCTGCAGCAGGGACTGGAGCACTTGTCAGGATAGAAGGAATAATGGATGGGGCAAAATACCGTCAAATTCTTGAGGAAAATCTGCTGCCCTCTGCCAGAAAGTTGTCAATGGGAAGAAGGTTTGACCCAAAGCACACAGCAAAAATGACCACACAGTGGTTGAAGGAGAAAAAGTTGAATGTCCTTGCATGGCCTATTCAGAGCCCAGACCTAAACCCCTTTAAAAATCTGTGGAATGAATTGAAGACTGCAGTCCACAAATGGTCAGTATCAAACTTAACTGAATTTGAGCAGTTCTGCAAAGAAGAGTGGGCAAATATTGCAGTCTAGATGTGCAGTTAGTAGAGACATATCCAACAGACTAAGGGCTGTAATTACAGCAAGAAGTGGTTTAACAAAATACTGACATAAGGGGGTGAACCTTTTTCCAACTCAGTGATTGTGCTTTTGAATTATTTTTTTCTGACATGTTGGTGTTATATCTTTCACTTGGATGTTATAAGTTGCAGTAAATACAGCTGGAAAAAACAAAAAAACTGTTCCTGTCTTCATTTCAGGCTGCAAAGCAACAGAATGTGATTATTTTAAATGGGGGGGGGGGGGGTGTTTCTTTTCTATTCCCAGTGTACATCATGAGGGATGTCCTGCTATGTTAACTCCAAGCATATCAGTGTTATTAATGTGCAGACGCGAGACCTGGAGGTGCATGCTGGGTAGCTAGCTCAACAAAATCCAGGAAGCGTATGGACGCCAGCTCCAGGTGCCCACAAATGCAATGGCTGCCACCAGAATTTTTTCACAAGAAGTATATCTACAGTTTTGGCAAGTTATAAGTGTATTGAACCCTACGGCGGACTAAAGCCCCATACACACGGTCGGATTTTCCGATGGATTCTGTCCTATCGGACAATGTTGTCGGAAATTCCGACCGTGTGTAGGCACCATCGGACAGTTGCCATCGGATTGTCCGACGGACAAAGTTCTATCTCCTGCTCTATAAATATTCCGACAACAAAGTCCGATCATACCAATTCCGATCGTGTGTAGCGAATTCCGACGGACAAAGTGCCACGCATGCTCAGATCACATTACAAGACCAAAGCTATTGGCTACTAGCCTCTACGTAGTCCTGTCGTAGGCAACAAACGTCACCACGTTCAGAATGATCGGATTTTCCGACAACTTTGTCCGACCGTGTGTATGCAACACCAGTGTCGGACTAAATCCGTCGGACCAAATCCAATGGATTTGGTGGTCGGATTTTCCGACCGTGTGTATGGGGCTTTAGACTAGAGTGCCATTAAAGTTCATGTGCGTGTAAAGGCAGGTGTCCCAATACTTCTGGCAATATAGTGTATACTGTAGTTGTTAATGTACCTGCATTTCAGCACTCAATGCACATGGTGTGTTTTGGTGTGTTGCACTGCCATTGTTGGTGTGTTAAAGCCCATTAAAAATGAATTTCCAGCCTTAACGCAATGTGAATCCTCACACAAAAAAACAGGTGTGGAGGACAGCTATTTGGAAATGCAGCAGTTCTCTCTCCTGTGTAATAATGAATCATTCATAGCCAACATTCACATTTTTTTTCCCATTTGTACAACTGTACTCTTATCGGAACATGGTGTATGTAGGTCTTTTTTGAAGCTGCTAAAGTGACAGCAAAAGTCATTGGAGCAAACTATACTTGAGCGGGGTTCTTTTTTTGACCTGCTACCTTATAGTTCGTTCCTGATTTCTGCTCATACACTAGGGAACTATAAATATGTTATAATAGTACACTGTCTCAACTCTATTATATTATGTTGTCCTTGACTATAAAAACTGTATGTTATACAGTACACTGTGTCTCCACTATATTATACTTCTGTTCTGTTCTCTGTTATCACATGTTTACAGGTACCCATTGGCATATGTTGGATTACCTCAAGTATCTGCTTCACTGCGTAGATTTATTGTCCATAACTTCTAAATATATACTGATCAGCCATAACATTATGACCAATGACAGGTAAAATAAATTGGTTATCTCATAACAATGGCACCTAAAAGTAGGTGGGATTTATTAGGCAGCAGAATATGTTATCCCTGAAGTTGATCTGTTGTAAACAAAAAAAATGGCCAAGCGTAAGGATTTGAGCAACTTTGACAATGGCCAAATTGTAATGGTTAGACGATTGGGTCAGAGCAACTCCAATTCTTTTGGGATGTTCTCAATCTGCAGTGGTCAGGACCTAAAGAAGGAAACCTGGCGACAGGCTCATTGATGCACATGAGAGGAACGAAGGCTGGCCTGTGTAGTCTGATCCAATAGAAGAGCTATTGTACCTCAAGCTGCTGAAAAAATGAATGATGGTTCTGATGAAAAGGTGTCGGAACACATAGGGCATTGCAGTTTGTTGTGTATGGGGCTGTGTAGCCTCAGACCAGTCAGGGTGGTCAGGCTGACCCGTGTCCACAGCCAAAAGTGTCTACAATGGGCACATGAGCATCAGAACTGGACCACTGAGCAATGGAAGAAGGTGGCTTGGTCTAATAAACCACATTTTTTTTTTACATCATGTGGATGGCCCGCTGTACGTGTGTCACTTACCTGGGGAAGAGATGGTACCAGGATGCAGTATGAGAAGAAGGCAAGCCAGTGGAGGCAGTGTTCTGCTGCAAAACCTTGGGTCCTGCCATTCATGGGGATGCTACTTTGACACATACCACCTACCTAAACATTGCCGCTGACTAAGTACACCCCGTTCATGGAAACAGTATTCCCTGGTCTCAGTGCCCTCTTTCAGCGGGATATTGCGCCCTGCCACACTGCAAAAATGTTTCAAGAATGGTTTGGAGCTCATTGGCCTTTGCTAGAATAACCAGAACACTACTGGGTCTTCTCCTGTCTTACGCGAGAAAAGCCATCATCCTAAAATGGAAATCGCCTGTGGCACCATCAGTGGAATTTTGGAAGACCCTGGTGAACTCAGAAACTCCTCTCTACAAAGACATGTACCTCTTTCAAGGTTGGTCACATAAATTTAACAAATATGGGACCTCATATGCTACAAATGATTCTTATACTGATTCTTAGTTAATTTGCACCATGCTGTTACTTGAAAGGAAATCTGGTGACGCCCCTGAGCCACGAGGAGTCTTATATTGGATCTTTCCCCTGTAATGCTTTATGGCCTCCTCGGCCCTCCTCTGCTCTTCAGGGAGCTGCATAGGCTTGATGTGTGCCCCTTTGTTCTCTCTCCTGTGCCTTGATAAAGCTGAGCGTGAGTTGTTATTTGTACTGTTGTACTAGTTACTGTTTACATGTTCTCTTTCAATGTAGTACATTTGCCTGTTTTGTAATGTAACCTTTCTTATATTTCAAGTAAAAAAATAAATAATGGTTTGCGGAACACAACAAGTTTGAGGTGTTGATTTGGCCTCTAAATTCTCCAGATCTCAATTAATTTGAGCATCTGTGTAATCAGCTGGAAAACAAGTCAGATCCATGGAGGCCCCACCTCACAGCTTACAGGACTTAAAGGATCTGCTACTGATGGCTTGGTGCATACCTTTAGAGGTCTAGTGGAATCCATGCCTCAATGGGTCAGGGCTGTTTTGGCAGCAAAAATGGGTCAAAAGGTGACCTACCCAATATTAAGGGGTGGTCCTAGAGTTAAGGCTGATTGCTTTATAAACATGAGTTCCTTGCAATTGCATATTTTAGTTTTTAAAATAACCAATAAGATATGAGAAGACATAAGAGCTTGTCCATGAAAAGTGATCCTTACCAAGAGAACCTCTCTCCAGATCCGATCTACCACCAGAAAAGAATACTCTGTGTTCTGGGCTTAACATCCGCCATAAATACTACTCTGTGCTGCATCCACAGTAGCTTATTCTATTTACAAGGTGCTGCAGAAAGCTCATAGGTCAAACTAACGGTGCCAAATTTCACACTGTTTCTGAATAGCCATTCCATCACCAGGCCAGAAGAGGAACCCAGTGTGCAGGTCCTGAATTACTTCTATACAAAGCAGTGGTAGCTCGTAGTTTTTTTTTTTTTGGGGGTGTGGCAATCAACCAAACCCCCCTCCCCCCGGCGGCCAGCATTTAATGGCAAGCTGTGTCCCAGGCAGTGGCTCCTGAGTCCTCTCATAGAGGACTCTTCTCTCCTCCTCCTAGGAATCCAATAGGATCGCCTGTTCTTTCAGACAATTGGGCAATGGGTGTCAGACCCGCTTCCCGATTGTCCGGGAGGAGGATCAGTGCAGCGATAACGAATATTCATTCGTCCCACAACTGGGTCAGCTTCCCAGAGCACTGCGCCTGGAGCCCACCCTTTTTTGAAGCCTCTGGCTCTAATCACATGCTTTAAAAACACACTACCCCCCATTGAAATCCATAGTTCGGCCCCCCTGTATGTAGATCAGGGAGCTGGACGCATGGATGGGGGGGAGCGGTGCCCGTGCGCCCCTAATGCATGGGCCGCCACTGATACAAAGGTACAAATGAGAAGGTTAGTTCACCTTTACCAAAAAACTGCATATGCAGATAAGAAAGGTCTGTAGATAAAACAAACTGTGCAGCTCTGACTAAAGTTGAATAGGGCCGTTGTTATAGGTGTAGGCCATTTACATAGGTCATAAAGCCTGACTGGAATACTCCCTGGACATTGCTAAGGAAGTTGCCAAATGAGGCCTAGTCATTATTGCTCACTTCCACCATCACAGGAGTAAGCTCTCAAATGCTGAGCTCAGAGCTACTACATCAGGGGAGAGAAACAGCTTGTGAGGGGGTTTGAATCACAGAAAAAGCTCATTCTTGTGATGGTGGAGGTGAGCAGTAATGACTAGGCCTCACTTAGCAATGTTCTGGGAGTATTCCAGTCAAGAAGGTTCATGAGGTATGTAAATGTCCAATAGCAAGGGCATTATTCAACTTTAGTCAAAGTTGCACAGTTTGTTCTTGTGTACAAATGCCCCCTTACCCACATAGGAAGTTTTACCGCTTAGTATATTTTCTGTAAGGATGAACTAACTCTTTAAATTGGAACAAGCTAAATGGTTTATTTAGCTTTTTTGACCGAGTTAGGGAACAATTAAAACCTCTGTCTTACTTTTTTTAATAACGTTTAATAAGTGTAAGTTGCATGTTGGGGCCTTAATGGATAAGACACATTATCCTGCTGAAAGAGGGCTGAGAGAGGGCTCTGTCATCAGGAAATAAAGTTTCCATGAAGGGGTGTACTTGGTCAGCAACAATGTTTAGATAGGTGGTACGTGTCAAGTATGATCCATATGAATGGCAGGAACCAAGGTTCCCCAGCAGAATATTGTCCAAAGCATCACACTTCCCTCGCCGGCTTGCCTTCTTCTCATACTGCATCCCATCTGACCACCCTGCGGCTACGCAGTCCCAAACGCAACTAACTGATGCACATTTTTTTCTACCTTCAACACATCAGCTTCAGGGACAACATGGTTACTTGCTGCCCAATATATCCCATCCACATTCAAATGTCATTGTAACAAGATATCAGTGTTATTCACTTCACCTGCCAGTGGTCAGAAAGTTATGGCTGATCAGTGTATATATATATATATATATATATATATATTTGTGGCATCCAGGAAGTGGGCTTTAATTCTGGGTGCAGCATATATATGTTCCTCTGTTTGAATTGGAAGCTTACTCGTTTGCGTGCTCCCAGCACTGAGACCAGGCTGTCGGATTCCTGATCACATGATCGCTGTGATAACTGCTGATTTGCTATCACAACAATCATTCATTCTGTAGCCCCCAATGTTGTTTATCCTCTGTGAGGAGGAGAACAACATACTTTTTGGCTTTGTGAGGAGAAGAAGCAATATACATTTCTGCTAGGGGCGAGGAAAAGACACACTGTATCTATTCCTCCTCTGCAGGAGATGTTTTTACAAAAAAGAAAAAAAAGTCTATTGGAAAAAAAAAAAGATTAACGAGTTTAAGAGGAAGTAAACCCTCTTGACAAAAACAAAAAAAAATAAAAAACCTGCAAGACAAAGGCATAATTAGCTAGTATGCATAGCATACTAGCTAATTATGCATCACTTACCTGAGATCGAAGCTTCGGCATCGGTCCTCTTCTCCCCCTCCGACTGCCGACATCTTCTCCCGGAGTGACTTCCGGGTATCGCGGCTCCGGCGCTGTGATTTGCCGGAGCCGCGATGACGTCACGCGCATGCGCACGAGAGCGGCATATAACAACTGAAGCATCGGCATATAGCGCCGTTGTTTCAGTTGTCGCTAGTGCGCATGTGCCGCATGACGTCGGCACATGCAAATACAGGTATATCTCCTAAACCGTGCAGGTTTAGGAGATATCCCTGTTAGCTACAGGTAAGCCTTAATATAGGCTTACCTGTAAGCTAAAGTTGTAAAAGAGGGTTTACTTCCTCTTTTAGTGCTTGATCTAGTTTAGTGAGTGTAGGTGTCAGTTACTGTTAGTGTCAGTGCCAGTTAGTGTCAGTGCAAGTGTCTGTTAGTGGCAGTGTTAGGGTCAGTGTGTTTTAAGTAAGAAAAACAAGGTTTTATATTTAGTGTCAGTGAAAGTGTTATGCCCTGTACACACGATAGGATTTTCCGACAACAAATGTTGGATGTGAGCTTGTTGTCGGAAAGTCCGACCGTGTGTATGCTCCATAGAACATTTGTTGTCCGAATTTCCGCCAACAAATTCTTGAGAGCAGGTTCTCAAATTTTCCGACAACAAAACTTGTTGGAAATTCCAAGCGTGTGTACACATTTCTGACGCACAAAAGTCCACGCATGTTCGGAATCAAGCAGAAGAGCCTCACTGGCTATTGAACTTAATTTTTCTCGGCTCGTCGTACGCGTTGTACGTCACCGCGTTCTTGACGTTCGGAATTTCTGACAACATTTGTGTGACCGTGTGTATGCAAGACACGTTTGAGCCAACATCCTTCGGAACAAAATCCACAGTTTTGTTGTTGGAAAATCCTATCGTGTGTACAGGGCATTAGTGTGTTTAGGTAGGACCAAAAAAAAATGTACAATTGTTTCTTGGTCCTACTACAGCTACATAGAACAAATCACGCACACATATGAGGTATCCTTGTGATTGTCAGGAGTAGGAGATTTCCAGTGTTTTTTGTGGTGGGTCATGGTGATGGCATAAAAATATATATTTTTTTTTACTATTTTGAACCAGTTTTCCTTTCACAATAAAAAAAAAAAATCAGGATATATCCTTTAACATTTCCCACCAAATGAAAGCCCAATTTGTCCTGAAAAATAACAAGGTATAATCCACCTGGTTACACTAAGTAGTTGCGATGATAAGTAGAGTTATAAATAGTCAAAAAAATGGTGCGCTTGTTCAACCGGTGAGATTGTTGTGTATGCAAAACCAACAATAATGATCAACTTTAACACCACTAATATAAAACACCTGCCACCGTTATTGCCCAAAAAACACTGATCTATTAGTCAGCCTATTGCTGTAAACATAAAAACCTTATACATACTGTAAATCACACAATAATAATGAATAAAAAAAAAAAATCTAATAATAAAGTCCAAAATCAAATAATTAATATGTGAGCTGGAATTTCCTTTTCACAATAAGACCCACTCCAATCCGTGACACAAAATAATTTATAAGTGATCCAATGACTATCACCGCCACCTCTGGGTGAATTGCCTGCTCACCATTGGAGAAGACCCCTTGGGTCTAATCACGCCTTGGGTTTAAAGATCTTTAGCAGTCATGAAAGGACATTTGCTGTATACGGGATCCTCTGCAGTCCATAGTACAGTGGAAATCGCTCCTTAGAAATTGCTCAGAGTATATGAGAGAATTTCATCCCTTAAAATATGTATGTCTTTATTAAAACATAAAAATGCCCACTCACATTTTAAACATCTTGTTTAAATCACACTGGTAAGTTTATGCTGAAAGCTCGCCTCCTCACTGCTTCTTCCAGGTATACGAGACATCGGAAGTGACATCACCGGCTACGCCCAACGTGTTGCGTCACTGGTCACCTGACTTTTCAAGGGAATGTAGAGTTTTACTAACACATGCCAAAGTTGCAAAATTGGGCTTGGCCGTTAAGGTTTGTTTTGACCTTGGTCATGAAGGGCTTAATAAACATTCCAACTGTATATCTACTATTTCTTTATTAAATACATGTACAAAGCTGTAAAACATCCTATAAGTTTTGGACGTTAGTCCTTAGCCATAACTAAGGACTAACGTCCAAAACGCATTGGCTGTTTTACAGCTTTGTACATGTATTTAATAAAGAAATACCATTTTGGATGTCATCCTGAGTGCCGACCATCCCTTTCCTTACTCTGATACATGTAACAGTGTTCAGCTTGGTGTAAAAAAAAACAAAAGGCTTTTTGACTTACCATGAAATCCTTTTCTTAGGGGTTTATTAAGGGACATGGAGTAGAAGTATTTTCGAGACATTGGTTTGTGCTGCTGCCTACAGGAGATTGGACTCTGGGAATCAAAGATGTAAGACAGTCAGGTATAACCCCTTCCATTCCCATCATGTTCCAGTTGTGTGGAAAAGCAATATTACAAATGGATCAAAGGAAAAAAAAGGGGGGGGGGCATGTGTGCCTTAATGAGCTTCAAGAAAAGGATTCCAAAAATCCTGTTTTCCCAATTGTTAATTAGGAGCCGAGGGTTGACGTTTTTCTGAGACACTGGGACATTCAAAAGCAGTTCAACTGAGGGGTAGGTAACACATAAATACACTAACAAGCTCACAAGTAAATGACAGCAAACAGTGTGGGTTCAGTAAGGCTTACCGAGCCACCTGAAAAACTTTATGACCAAAGCTGGCATCATATGAGGCCAGAACACTCACTGGGTAGAACCTAACAAACGTTTGATCAGAAACCACATGGCAGCCTTGGCAATCTGAGAAACAGATGCCTGATGGTGAAAAGGCTACAAATCACTGATCCAGTGGAGTGCACTTTGACTGGAAAGCGAGGAATTCTATCCTTAAGTCTATAGGCTTGAATGAAGAGCTGACAAATCCACCTAGAGATGGTGGAATGAGAAGAAAGCTGTCTCTTAAAGGTTCCCTCAGGAATGACAAAAAAGGGTCAGTCCATGTAAAAGAAGTTGAAACTAAGAGATAGACACATAGCCTGTACCACATCCAGACAATAATAGAAAATCTCTCTCAAATATTTCAGAGCAAGATAGGATGAACTATGCCCTTGTTAAGGTAAAAGGAAGAAACCACACTGGGAAAAAAAGGTGCCTGAGGCCTCATTAGTCCTTTTTAGCACAAGAAAGGCTTCAATATAGGATAAGGCAGGCCATAGATAATCCGATTTTCTTTCCTGCAAACATGGGTCGCAGGAAAGAAAGTTGCTCAATTCCCCAATCAACACAATCAGTGTTGATGGGGGAATCCCTTTGGCAGAGCCAGAGGCAGCTCTAGGCTTTGTGAGACCTTAGGCAAAACTTAGACAAGAGGCCAACTCATGCCCATAATGGGAACAATAAGCTTTAGAGCTCCAGAAGTCTTAGGTTACGCGAGAGGAGAGTGTGACAGGGCTTTTAATGCTGCCTGCGCACTGTCACCTCTAAAATAAAGTCACGTGCAGAGGCATACCTAGGGCCCCGGTGCAAAAAAAACATGAAGGGTCCCCATCCCTAGCATGGGGCACTTTCCTCCCATTGCGGGCCTCTTTATTATGGTCCCACGGTGGGACCCTTTCAAATATTTTGCAGTGGGCCCCCTTCCTGCTGGGCCCCCCTCCTTGCAGATGCTTTCAAATTTGCTGGAAAGGTGGGAAGCACCATGATGTCACCCCGCATTTGACCAGCGGCCTTTGGTGCGCCGCAAGACAAAAATGTTTAAGAAACACTGGCCTAGATACTTGAGCTGAATTGTAAAAGTTCAAGGTCCACCTGAACCTCGCAGATTTTGAATAGTTTTCTGGAAATTGACTGACAGTTCTCAGGTACCTGAATTCCCAGAGAGCAAAGCAGAGTCAGTACAGAGACTATCAGCGTGTGAAGACCTAAGGTAAAATGGAAAGACCAAAATGAAGGCCAACAAAGTAATGTTATATATCCACCACAAAAAGCAGGTAGTGTTGATGTGTCGGAGAGATGGGAACATGTAAGTAAACATCCTTGATGTCCACAGAGGCAATGACTGACCTTAAAGCTTAAATACAGAATATTTGTACCCGAAGGAAAATATTGAGGACCTATAAATCCTAAAAATTTCATTCTCTGAAACAATGGCTATGACCTATTGAGAGAGAAGCTGTGTCAGAGCAGTGTGGTCTGCTAGTCTTTGTGGAGATGTTGGCAGGTATGACAACATGAAGCAAGGCAGAGTTTGAAACTCTAGCTCGTAGACCCTGGATACCATGTTTTGGATCCAAGTGTCTGAAATGCCTTGGATTCAGGCAGCTGCAAAAGCTAACAGGCATCCCCCACTCTGATAAGTAGAAGCATCTCCTTATTGTGAGGAGGACTTGTTCACATGCTTGAAGGATTTAGAAGTCCAAGACTTGCAATGGAACTGAGTCACGGGCTTGGCCTTGAACGTGAAGCTTGGAAGAAACGAAAGGAACTCTTCTTAGCCTCAGTGGTAGATGGCTCTCCAGACTGAAACGTAGCCTTCTTTTTCTGGGACAAGCAGTTGTTTTTGACTCCTATAACTTCCCTGATTATGTTTTTCCAGGGATGCGCCAAAGAGGCGTTCCCCATCAAAGAGCATATGCAATAAGTGCATCTTGCACTGATATTCCTCAAATCAACATATGGATCCATATGTGTACAGAAAGGAGACCCATTCTATATATTTGGCACATAATATCATTAACCCATTAATGCAGTAGTGTAAGACCACATACAAAAGCTTCAGTTGAAACATCTGTTAAGAGATCCAGGATCTCTAGATATATACTTGGACCAGGCACCCATGATCTGGCAGATAGACATGACAGCAATGACAGGTTGCAAGGCAGGGCCCACTAGGCAGAATAATGCCTTGGAAAGAGCTATTATTCACAGGAACTTTAAACATTGGGATGTCCTCCACAAGAACAGTCTTGTTAAGGCAGGAAATAGTGATCTATTATGGGAATGGCTCACTTCCTAAGGAATGCCTCCTCAATAGGGTATTGCTTAGCAAAGTATTTGAAAGGAGTAAATAATTTATCTGGAGGCCAGTCACTTTACAAAATGGGTTGCAGTAGTGAGTCCCCCGAAAACGTTTTAACAGGCTGGAGACTTTCAAAAGTACCCAGGTTGGTAGGTTTAGCAATTACAGATGCAGGTTACTCCAGGTCTAGACACGTGAATACTCCATCAGTAGGAACCAAAATGGTATCCTTAAGTTTAGGTGTTATGTCAGCGGACTCCACCTCCTCATGTACCGACTCATCCAAAAGGCATATAGTACCCTCAACATCTTCAGTTGAATGTGCAGGGCAGCTGCAGCCACAGCAAAATCAGAGATGGACTCTGGAGGAAACAGCACAGGAGCACACTTAGAGACCCCTGCATTCTGACTCAGCTGACATGGCTGACATTTTTCCCCAAGGTTTAGACACAGTTACAGAAAATTCATCCATGGACAATACAGAGGGAGCCAAACCTGAAGGCATTAAATAAAACGCTGAAGAGTGTGTGGACTCAAGCAGGGGACATTGATCCAGTCTATCAGTCTTGGGTCCTTTAGAAGGTACCCTGCTGTTACTCATCAAGTAGTGATCTGGATGGCCAACAGAATCCCAGGCAGGGCAGTATACACGTTCTAGAGAGTCTTTGCCCCTCTGGCAGGGATACTCTCAAGGCAGTCCTCAGGGACAGGTCCAATCTCCTGTAGGCAGCAACATAACCCAGTGTTTCAGAATTACTTCTACCCTGTGTGGTTTAATGAACAATTCAGACATTTTATGTTAATCATTAAATTATGTTTTTTTTTTTTTTTTTCGAGATATATTTTGCAAATGTATATTGGTCAGCCATGTTTGCCATTGCATACCATACCATGCATACTCTTTGCAGTACTACACAGCAGTTGTGCTCTACATTCTCAAAATGCAGGTGCATGAGCTGAAAGGCAAAGATTGTTTGCAGTGAAATAGAGATTTTTGTAGTGGCCAATCTATAAATTCGTACATTTAAAGTGAACCTGTGAGCAGAAATAAGGAAGCAACCACTGTTAGATTATTTTTTTTCCGTCTCTCAGACTGTCAGGCTGATCCTGGCTTCCCTACCTTGTGAGCCAATAACCTGACACAAGCATGCCAGCCTTTTAACTCTGAAATAAATCTGAACTTATTTCTAGCTTGCTCTGGGTTAGCACTGGCAGCTCTGATATTTCTATTCTCATGAATTGCCTTTATTGCAACAGCAAAAATACTGAAGCCAAGCAAGAAAATACTGTATTCATTATGAAACTTTAATTACAGACTTCAAGCAGCCCACACTTCAGTCCAAGGTAAAGAGGTTTGTGTAGTCTGCTGTTCCGTCAGAATCGGTGACCTGTCAGAATAGGTAACGGAAGTGACGTCCTGTCACAACACTGAAATGGTCTTTTTGCTACACCCCACACTCCTCCGCAGTAAGAAGGCGGCAGCGGACATCTTTTTACACCCAGACAAGTCTTGCATTTCACACTTATTTTTACCAGTAGACTGAGCTTATATAGTGAAATACAGTATTTTGAAATCCGTGACACTGTTTTGATGTTGAATTTTAAAAGCAGCAGCAAGCCTGCTGATCTCACAGGTTTGCTAATCTGACAGAGCACCGCTGTTTTTAAAATTCAATATCAAAACAGTCTTCAAAATACTGTATTTCACTATATAAGCTGAGTTTACTGGTAAAAATAAGTGTGAAATGCAAGACTTGGGTGGGTGTAAAAAGTCGTCCGCTGCCACCGCTGCCTCACTCGGCCTGCAGGCTTACTGCGGCCGAGTGAGGGGTGTAGCAAGATGGCTGTTGTGGTGTAGTGACTGAATGTCACTTCCGTTACCCAATCTGATGGGCCGCCGATTCTGACGGAACACCGGCACTCCCCAGAGCTTATCTCAAGCAGGTGAATAAAGGTGAAAAATTATCCCCAACGCAACAGAGTACATATCATGTGGAAAAGAGTCAAATGGTATAAATCATTTATTTGGGGACATATATTGCAACCTCTTTTGAAAACTGAGTCAGACATCATCAATACATTTGTCAATACTGCATTTGCTCCCTTTAAAACAACAGCTTTTGTCTACTCGTATAGGCCTCTTATGTATGACTACATGTATGTATATAATACTTATATACATAAACATATATATCCTCTTGGCTGAAATTTCTATATATATATACATTTTCCTCTTACTATATATATATGCTTCTGTGAATTCATATTTTTTGGGCAGGTTTCAGTGGGACTTGCATTTGTTCGTACTGTTTTTCTCTTGATTGTGGTTCTTCTTTACGAATTCTTCAAGGGTGCAAATGAGGTAAGAATTAAGGCAAACCTAAGAGGCATGCAAATGAATTAACATTTAAATTCACTGACGTCACAAGCACAGATGTGGAAAGGGGCAGGGGGGGGGGCAAACGGGGCAGATCCATGAGCCGAGGTTCGTGTCCCTCCGCCTTGCTGGAACTACTTTACAGCAGGTGAAATGGATTAGTTGGAACAGTAACATCGCCATGGCAATCAGTGTCATCACTAACCACTAACACATAGGAGACACACAGCTAGCATCAGTAAAACAATAAATAATATTATGCAGTACATTACTGATGCACAAGCTTTAGGGACTTATGAAATTACATTGCACACTTCACATTGTGGCAGTCGTTTTTTTTTTTTCCTTATTTTTTATAGTTTTTTTTAATATATATTTATATATATATTATATATACTTTTAAAATTCTTTAGCAAATGACATTCTCATGCACACGAGTGTCTCAAACACAAGAAGCAAGTCCATTTATAGGTAGTCCAAGCAATTATTTTTGTTAATTTTTTTTTTTCGGTTTTCATTGTGGAGATAGCTGCAAACTGAATGGAACATTGACATTTCTGTGCAGTCCGAAACGCGCCGGTGGGGGCGAGCTCATTTTTGAATGTCACACTGGAGCAGTAATACGATGGAAGGGTCGCTCTTTGCGGCTTCTTTGAACTCATCCAGCGTGATCTGGTCGTCTTTGTTCTTATCCATCTTGCTGAAAATCTTGTCTACCCTCTGCTCGGGCGTCAAGCCGTCCTCGTTCATTTTCATCATGATCACAGTACCCACCATTTTATAAATTGCCTAGGGAAGGAAGAAAGAACAGTCGTTACTTATTTTGCTCCCTGGGGGCTGTTTTAAGTCATACAAAGTGATGAGACCCGATTCACAGGGTAAAATGTATAATACCCCATACACACGGTCGGAAATTCCGACGGAAAATCTCCGATCAGACCATGTTGTCGGAAAATCCGCCCGTGTGTGGGCTCCATCGGACTTTTTCCATTGGAATGTCCGACGGAAAAAATTTGAGAGCAGGATCTCAAATTTTCCGACAACAAAATCCTATCGGACTTTTTCCGATCGTGTGTCGAGAATTCCGACGGACAAAGTGCCACGCATGCTTAGATCAAATTATGAGACCAAAGCTATTGGCTACTAACGAGAACGTAGTCCCGTTGTAACGGACGAACGTCATCACGTTCAGAATGATCAGATTTTCCGATAACTTTGTCCGACCGTGTGTATGCCACACCAGTTTCGGACAAAGTTCGTCGAAAAAATACGACGGATTTTGTGGTCGGATTTTCCGACCGTGTGTACGGGGCATAAGAGTAGAGCAGAACAGTTATAGGCTGCTTGAGGTACGAAATTACAACTCCACCTTTTCTTCTCACCCTTTAGTCTTCCTCTCTCTCTGTCTTTCTGTATTTCCTGTTCTATCATTTACCCCATTTTTCCCAAAGACCAACCCCGAGGCAGCTGCTCTGACCATCAGTCTATATAAGGGAATACACAGTATATAAGTGATGAATGGAATTTCACTCAATGTGGTTATTTTACTAAGGTGTATCTAAAGCCACAACCTATTTTTTTAAATTTTGATAGAGGAAGAAAGGGTTAAATTACCCGTCATTTTTTTTTGGCTGCCTGTGTCTTCAGGGACACAACAGGAAGTGAGGTGAAATCTCACTACACTAGAGGAAGTTGTTACTGGAGCAGTTTCCCCCATTGGAAGTCTTTTCTCTTTGTTCCTGTTCTAGTGACAACTCATCATTTTGGAGTTCCCATCACTTTCTGTCTCTGTGACAATGGTCATCAGGGCAAATAGAGAGGGTGATACATAAACACAAATCTAACAGGGGTTCTAACCCTTCCAGACTTCATCCAAACTACAAATATACATTTTAATTTAGATACACTTTTCATCATGAGACATGAATAGTATCGCCCCGAACGTGAGAGCAATGGTTCTAGGGCCATCTTTCATGATTATAGTGCCTTGAAAAAGTATTCATACACCTTGAAATTTTCCACATTTTGTCATTTTGTCATGTTACTACCAAAAACGTGACAGACCAACACAAAGTGGCACACAGTTGTGAAGTGGAAGGAAAATGATAAATGGTTTTCCAATTTTTTTACAAATAAATATCTCAAAAGTGTGGCGTGCATTTGTATTCAGCCCCCTTTACTCTGATACCCCTAACTAAAATCTAGTGGAACCAATTGCCTTCAGAAGTCGCCTAATTAGTAAATAGAGTCCACCTGTGTGTAATTTAATCTCAGTATAAATACAGCTGTTCTGTGAAGCCCTCAGAGATTTGTTAGAGAACCTTAGTGAACAAATAGCATCATGAAAGCCAAGGAACACACCAGACAGGTCAGGGATAAAGTTGTGGAGAAGTTTAAAGCAACGTAGGTTATAAAAAAACATTCCAAGCTTTGAACATCTCAGGGAGCACTGTTCAATCCATCATCTGAAAATGGAAAGAGTATGGTACAACTGCAAACCTAACAAGACATGGCCGTCCACCTAAACTGACAGGCCAGGTAAGGAGAGCATTAATCAGAGAAGCAGCCAAGAGGCCCATGGTAACTCTGGAGGAGCTGCAGAGATCCACAGCTCAGGTGGGACAATCTGTCCACAGGACAACTATTAGTAGTGCACTCCACAAATCTGGCCTTTATGGAAGAGTAGCAAGAAGAAAGCCATTGTTAAAAGAAAGCCATAAGAAGTCCAGTTTGCAATTTGCAAGAAGCCATGTGGGGAACACAGCAAACATGTGGAAGAAGGTGCTCTGGTCAGATGAGACCAAAATTTTACTTTTTGGCCTAAAAGCAAAATGCTATGTGTGGCAGAAAACTAACACTGCACATCACCCTGAACATAGCATCCCCACCGTGAAACATGGTGGTGGCAGCATCATGTTGTGGGGATGTTTTTCTTCAGCAGGGACAGGGAAACTGGTCAGAGTTGATGAGAAGATGGATGGAGCCAAATACAGGGCAATCTTAGAAGAAAACCTGTTCGAGTCTGCAGACTTGAAACTGGGGGGAGGTTCACCTTCCAGCAGGACAACGACCCTAAATATACAGCCAGAGGTACAATGGAATGGTTTAGATCAAAGCATATTCATGTGTTAGAATGGCCCAGTCAAAGTCCAGACCTAAATACAATTGGAAATCTGTGGAAAGACTTGAAAATTGCTGCTTACAGACACTCTCCATCCAATCTGACAGAGCTTGAGCTATTTTGGAAAGAAGAATGGGCAAAAATGTCACTCTCTAGATGTGCAAAGCTGGTAGAGACATCCCCAAAAAGACTTGCAGCTGTAATTGCAGTGAAAGGTGGTTCTACAAAGTATTGACTCAGGGGGGCTGAATACAAATGCATCTTTTCAGATATAAAAAATAAAAATAAATTAAAACCATTTATCTTGTTTCTTCTACTTCACAATTATGTGCCACTTTGTGTTGGTTTATCACATAAAATCGCAAGGGGTATGAATACTTTTTCAAGGCACTGTAACTCTACAATGATAGCATGCAAAGGCTTTTAAAGCACCATTTATGGAAAATATTAGGTACAGTAGTTTGCCAGACCCGCTGATTGGCTCCCGCTGTGTCCAATCACAGCAGGAATGGTGCACTGACGGCGCGCGTCCCCTAAACCACGTGCGTTAAATCACATACAGGTATGTGATTTTTTGCGCACCCGGGCCGCCCTGCTGCAGTACATGTACGTGGGGCAGTCCTGAAGCGGTTAAAGAGCAACTGTCATCTCTGTCCCGTAGCCGCTCCTCCTCTGACCCGCTGTTGACTCACCGACAGTCCCATTCACTTTAATGGTACGGCTGGTGATGCTGGTAGTTAGAATCTTTAATATTTGCAAACAAAATTAAGGTTTCCTATTTAGAAGCTGTCAGGTTAGTAAAACAGCATGATGGATCTTAAAGAGCAACTGTCATCTCTGTCCTATTGAATAAGTTTACCAAAAATGTAAATAATGCAGAATATACAGCCTCATGCTACATAACTAAGCCCCATTTCAGGCTGAATTAACTAAATTATTAATGTATCCTAAATAGAAAACAATCTTTAGATTTTTACTCCAAACGTATTTTATTAAAATAAATGTAATAAAAATCCAAAAATTTTGATTTAAATACAAAAATCTAATTTTTTTAAAATGCGCTTAACAGCAAGTGGTTAAATGTAATTCAACAAAGTAATGTTTTGATGGGACTTCAGGTACCATAATCATAATTAATCCAATATCATAGCTAAAATGATATATTTTCTCAATAATGCTTTAAAACCGCTAAATAAAAACTAATAGAAATGACAGTCCTATCTTGCAAGCTCATCCCACTCAGGGTCCCATCATTAATGTATAGCATACATGTTAGATCTTGGTATTAATTACTGATGGGACTGTACTGGACTCGCAACACATTTCATGAACTGCATTCATTTCTTCAGGAGAACATAGAATCTATGTCTCCAAGGATTTATAGAGTCACCCCTCAGGTTATAAATATACACTATATTACCAAAAGTATTAGGACGCCTGTCTTTACACGCACATGAACTTTAATGGCACCCCAGTCTTAGTCCGTAGGGTTCAATATTGAGTTGGCCCTCCCTTTGCACCTATAACAGCTTCAACTCTTCTGGGAAGGCTGTCCACAAGGTTTAGGAGTGTGTCTATGGGGAAGTTTGACCATTCTTCCAGAAGCGCATTTGTGAGGTCAGGCATTGATGTGGACGAAAAGGCCTTGCACCTTTCAAAGGCATACACCTTTAAAATGATCCTTTTTAATTATACATTATAATCCATAATAAATTATGGTATATCTTTTAAATGAGGTCACAGACAGAAACCAATTTGTAGAAGAGTGAGGAAGGTTTAGAACGTTTGACTATTCCTTCCTTGTGCCAAGGTCAACTGATCTCACTTTCACTGTACGGGTGTCTCAGGGACAGAGAGAGAAGGAAATGTCAGAAATAAAATCCTGATAGTCGTTTTAATGCAAAACTAGAAAAAAAATATTTTTGACTGGATAGAGGCTTTAGGGCTGGCTTCATATCCGTGGACTGCACTTATGTGTGCTTTATTGCAATACACCTAATAAAGTTTGATCTGCAGTGTGGGGCCCCAATGCACCATGAAACCATGTGTGCCTTGTGGTGTAATGTGTTCATAAAGAATAGAAATGTCAAATTTTCTGTTCTTTGTGGAGCGCTGGCAGCACATTCATTAGGCCTCATTTAGAAATGCCGTGGTTGAAATGCTGCGATTTGCGCCAGCAGCAAAATGTACCTGAAATGTAGAGATTGCAACACATTCAAGTTCCATAGTAAGCTAGGTTAAAAAAAGACACAAGTCCATCAAGTCCAACCTATGTGTGTAATTATATGTCAGTATTACATTGTATATTCCTGTATGTTGCGGTTGTTCAGGTTCTTATCTAATCGTTTTTTTTAAACTATTGATGCCCCCCACTGAGACCACCGCCTGTGGAAAGGAATTCCACATCCTTGCCGCTCTTACAGTAAAGAACCTTCTACGTATTTTAAGGTTAAACCTCTTTTCTTCTAATTTTAATGAGTGGTCACAAGTCTTGTTATACTCCCTTCTGTGAAAAAGTTTTATCCCTATTGTGGGGTCACCAGTACGGTATTTGTAAATTGAAATCATATCCCCTCTCAAGCGTCTCTTCTCCAGAGAGAATAAGTTCAGTGCTTTCAACCTTTCCTCATAACTAATATCCTTACAGACCCTTTATTAGCTTTGTTGCCCTTCTTTGTAGTTGATCCCCTTTTTAATGCATGCCAATATTCTGTTTGCTTTGTTAGCAGCAGCTTGGTATTGCATGCCATTACTGAGCCTATCATCTACTAGGATCCCCAGGTCTTTTTCCATCCTAGATTCCCCCAAAGGTTCTCCCCCAAAGGTTCTCCCCCCCAGTGAGTAGATTGCAGGTGAATGGGGAAGCACCGTAAACACGTTTAATGCACAAGGTTGTCTACAAAAATGGGGTTAAAACAGGCGGCGATGAGGAGGCGTCACATCTCCTCACCATGTGTTAATCGCCTCTGAAGCAGGACCTGAATGCAGATTGTGCTTCAGAGCAAAGGTAGATTTAAAGTGGTTGTAAACCCTTACAGACCACTTTGACCTACCGGTAAGCCTAGATTAAGGCTTACCTGTAGGTCCAAGAAATATCTCCTTAACCTACACGGTTAAGGAGATATTTTCCAAAAACCGGGCACCAGACAACGGGCACCGGACAACGGCGCAGGTGCACTGAGCGCGCCGCAAGTGAAGGCTAAGATGTCGTCAATGACGGCTCCCACGTGCATGCGCGGAGTGACGTCATCGCGGCTCCGGCCAGTCACAGCGCCGGAGCCGCGATACCCAGAAGTCACTCCGGGTATCATGGCGGCGATGGAGGAGGTGTCCGAGGACCGCTGCGGGGCCTTCGATCTTAGGTAAGTAATTCATAATGATCTAGTATGCTATGCATACTAGCTCATTATGCCTTTGCCTTGCAACATAACTGGACATCAATAAGCAAAATACTATGCATGAATGCACCGCAAAGCGTTGTTGAGGTGTGAAGGTGGCCTTACTGAGAGAAAATCAGAAGGCTGCTACTGCCATCTGAAAATGCTGTGGCTGTCTCATTTCAATACTTCTGGCTGGGTTCACACCTATGCGTTTTGCAGTGCGTTTACAGCTTTGCAGAAACGCACTACAGTCCATTTAACATGATTTCCTATGGGTCCCGTTCACATCTGTGTGTTTTCAACCAATTCGTTTTTTGGAAAGGGTCAGGGACTTGCCTGCATCAGGTTGGGTTTTTTAAGTTCCATAGACTTCAATGGAAATGCAGCAGAAACGCATCAAAAACACAGTGCTTGCATTTTTTATGAGTTTCCGCTGTATTTCTGCTGGTTTCTTCCGCGTGACAACAGACAACTCTAAAAAAAAATGCAAAACCCAAAATGCTTCAAAAACGCATTAAAAACATGTAAAAACACATGTAAAAAATGCAAAACACACTAGGAAAATGCATAAACGGCAACCGGCATAGGTGTGATAGCGTCGGGGACACTTACACTTAGATTATAGAAAGTTACAATAAAGCCGGAGATCCTGATCTGCATACTTATTCAAGGTAAGAGTTTCAGAAAGTACTGAAGTGTCAGGAGCAGAATGACAGGGAACTAGCATTTTCGGATGCAAAACTCCAGCCAATGACTAGCCCTATAAAAAATTTTAATAACATAACCAGCGTTTACTGCAATATTCAACTTCAATCCACAAATATCACCCACAGTACTGTTTTCCTGTCTCTAGAATTTCTCAGTCTGATGGCCAGCATCAGTTCACCCACTTCCCATGAGCCCAGGTTATTCCAGACCTGCCCCAGCCTGTGAATGGGCAGCGTAATGAGAAGCAGAAGTGTGATGAGCTCTTCTCTCTGTCACTCTGCTCTCTCCTCCTATCAGCGAACATCTTGTCAGATCATGAACTGATTGGCCCCTTGTGCTGCTTCTTCCTCTCACACTCCAGCCCTGCTTTACAGGGGTTGCAATAGCCTGATACCAGGTTACATTCAGGTATTTACACTGTTTGCATTGAAAACAATACACTCACCGGCTACTTTATTAGGTACACCTGTTCAATTGCTTGGTAACACAAATTGCTAATCAGCCAATCACATAGCAGCAGATCAATGCATTTAGACATCTAGCTGTGGTGAAGGTGACTTGCTGAAGTTCAAACCGAGCATCAAAATGGGGAAGAAAGGGGATTTAAGTGACTTTGAACGTGGCATGGTTGTTGATGCCAGAGGGGCTGGTCTGAGTATTTAATAAACTGCTGATTTACTGGGATTTTCACTCACAACAATCTCTAGGGTTTACAGAGAATTGTCCGAAAAAGAGAAAATATCCAGTGTGCGGCAGTTGTGTGGGGGAAAATGCCTTGTTGATGTCAGAGGTCAGAGGAGAATTGGCAGACTGGTTCATGATGATAAAAAGGCAACAGTAACTCAAATAACCGCTCGTTACAACCAAGGTATGCAGAATACCATCTCTGAACACACAACACATAGAAACGTGAGCAGCAGAAGGCCACACCGGTTGCCACTCCTGTCAGCTAAGAACAGGAAACTGAGTCTACAATTCACACAGGCTCACCAAAATTGGACAATAAAAGGTTGGAGAAACTCTGATGAGTCTGGATTTCAGCTGTGACATTCAGATGGTAGGGTCAGAATTTGGTGTAAACAACATGAAAGAATGGATCCATCCTGCCTTGTATCAACGGTTCAGGCTGGTGGTGGTGGTGTAATGATGTGAGGGATATTTTCTTGGCACACCTTGGGCCCCTTAGTACCAATTAAGCATTGTTTAAACACCACGGCCTACCCGAGTATTGTTGCTGACCATGTCTATCCCTTTATGACTACAGTGTACCCATCTTCTGATGGCCACTTCCAGCAGGATAATGCACCATGTCACAAAGCTCCAATCATCTCACCACTGGTTTTTTGAACATGACAATGAGGTCACTGTACTCCAATGGCCTCCACAGTCACCGGATCTCATTCCAATAGAGCACCTTTGGAATGTGGTGGAACGGGAGATTCGCATCATGGATGTGCAGCCGACAAATCTGCAGCAACTGCTTCATGCTATCATGTCAATATGGACCAAAATCTCTGAGGAATGTTTCCAACACCTTGTTAAATTTATGCCATAAAGAAAAAAGGCAGTTCTGAAGGCAAAAGGGGCTTCAACCCGGTACTAGCAAGGTGTACCTAATATTAGTGGCCAGTGAGTGTACATTTAATGGGGTATTAAATTGGACCCTCCTCCTGTCCCAACTCTATAAACCTGTCAATAGTAAAGGGGGAGATAAACAGCTACCGTCATGAATGAACACAAGAATGATTGGTACCGATCGCTTTCTGTGTACAATCAGGAAAGGAAGGAGTTGGTAAATACGACATATATAACCTGCACTTCATTACAGCTGGTGGGAGAAACAGAAGAATCTGGCAGCACAGTGGGAAGGGGGGTTTAAACAGGGGGAATTGGTGCCTTATTGCTGGAATCGATCCCCCTGTCGCTCCTTCTGTAGCAGTTGAGAGTCAACAGGAGCTGCAGGGCAAGCCACAGGGGGATTGCATACCTCCCAACTGTCCTGGATCCTGCGGGACTGTCCTGAAACTTCAACCAAGTCCCGCAGGTCCGGGCTGTATCCCGGAGCAGAAGGCCAGAACACGTTATCAGCTTCCCTAACTTAATTTGCAGGAAGCTGGTAGAGAGAGATGCTGGCTACTGCAGTGGCAGCTGGCAGGGGACTGCTGTGTCGGGAAATAAGTGCACTAAGCAGGAGCAATTCTGGGCTGAGACAAACGGGGGACGCACCATGCAAGCGCCCTATATGCTACTAAATGCCCTGGGTTCACACTGCCTCTGTCTTTCAGCAAAGTTTACTCACAGTGGGACCTGCCTGCGAGAGAGATGTGATGTGGGAACCGCAGCTGAATTCTAGAGTGTTATCACCTTCTGCAGAGTGCATCAACCACAGGACTACAAGCTTTGGCAGTGTGACAGTGCACTTCCTCCACCATTACAACATTGTTATGACTGTACTAATGAATACAGAACATTTGTGTCTTTTACATCTGCCTGGAGTTCAGCTTTACCTTTGTTCACTTTGTTATTAAAGTGGAGGGCCTACAAGAAAAAAAAATTAAAAGTCAGCAGCTACAAATACTGCAGCTGCTGACTTTTAATAATCGGACACTCACCTGTCACACTGACCCCCCCTCGTTCCCCGCTTGCGGCGCCTGCATTCTTAATGTGGGAACCCGGCTGTGGCTTCACAGCCGGGCACCCACTGCGCATGCGCGAGCCGCGCCGTGTTTTTTTTTGTGCGGCGCCTAGGGGAAGTGATGTAATTGCCCAGGCAATGAAGGTTACGAGGGACCCCCTAGCAACAGGCATTTAGAGGTTATTTTTTTTTCCTATGTGTTCTTTAAGGCCTCATGCACACTGTTTTTGGCACTACTGTTAGGGGCAACAGGTGTTTTTTTTTAAATGCCTCTAAACTCCCCTGCATGTTATCCTATGTGTTCATGCACACATAGGCTTTTAGCAGCGTTTTGTGGCAGGAGAGTTTACCCACTGACAGTGCTTTTTGACATGAGAGCAGCAGTATTTTAGCTGAAAAAAAGCTGACAGCTCTTAAAGGAGAAGTCCAGCCTGAGCTCGTTTGGCTGTACTTCTCCTATGGATCACAGGAGTGCAGCGGAGCTGTCAGATAGCAGGAACTCATCGAGTGCTGACCTATTATTCATTTTTATATCGTGTTGGTGGCCAGCGTTCATCATGATTGACAATAGATCTATAAGTTCTTTTTTAATAAAGAACTTGTCAAAAACTCGTGCATTTTTATTTACTTTTTGACACTTTTCTGGTGAATGAGTAGGGGTACAATGTACCCCCTACTCATTCACATGGGGGGGGGGGGCCAGGATCTGGGGGCTGTTAAAGGGGGCTTTCAGATTCTGATAAGTCACCCCCCACACCCCCACAACTACTGGGCTAGGGTTGTGGGGAAGAGGCCCTTGTCCTCATCAACACCCACCCCAAAGCACCCCCCCCCCATGTTGAGGGCATGTGGCCTAGTATGGTTTGAGGGGGGGAGTGAGTGGGCTGCATGCTCGGATAAGGGTCTGGTATGGATTTTGGGGGGACCCCAAAACATTTTTTTCTCAATTTTTTATTGCTGGCAATTGTTTTGTTTACATTCAGCTGTCAGCGGGAAAACCCTTAGTGCTTTATTTAATGCTCTGGTATTTCTCGAAACAGATAACTCCTTTTGAAGAGCTAATTCTATAGGCTTATTGGTTATAGTCACTTAAGCTCTCTCTATTTCTAGTATAGCTCGCACATCTTAACCACTCCCCTAACCTCCCCCTCCTCCCCCTTCCCCCCCTCCCACCCACCCCCCCAGCCACTGGGGTCGCTCCTGTCCTTACTCAGTGTTTGTTTATATTTACGCATCTCTCTCTCACTTGTTCGTTAATGCCTCTACGTAGCTCCAAGACCTCTTAAATCTTCTCCATCCCTCCAATTTGGCTTTCATGTCCTCTCCTTCCTCGGTCACACTATTGGCGAGGCACTCCATAGTATAAGTCCCCTCTACCGCATCTACCCATTCCCAAAGCGGTGGACTCTCAGGATCCCTCCATCTTCTAGGTATCACTCTCTTCGCCGCGTTTAGCAAATGCGGAACCAAAGATCTCCTGTATTGCTTGGGCCCTACTGGTGTATCGTGCAGTAGGACTTCCCAGGGGTCCTCTTTTACCTCAACCTTCGTGATCTCCTTAATATATTTTAAAATAGTCTTCCAAAATTTTTTAATTTTAGGGCAGTCCCACCATAGGTGGCCCATAGTACCCTTCTCCTGGCAGCCTCGCCAACAATTAGCAGACCCCCCTGGCTGAAATTTGCTTAACTTGTCCGGGGTCAGATACCAACCCGAGAGGCACTTATAGTTGATCTCAGCAGTTTTGACATCAACAGCCGAACTGTGTGTGAGTTGATAAATTTTCTTTATAGTCCCCGTGTGAAGTGTTCCCAATTCCCTTTCCCATTTTTTGACGAAGGGCGGTACCTCCTGTCCGTCCCCTGATAGCAGGAACTTGTAAATTTTTGTGATCATTTTCTTCGTATTCTCTGCTGTAAAGATGCGTTCCATCGCCGTGAGGTCCCCCCGTCCCCTTATAGGGGGGGGCATTGAGCCCACTAGGTGACGCAACTGGAGGTACCGCCATTCATCCACCCTAAACAAATCATTCTTCTTTTGTAACTCCTGAATAGTCAATATTTTTCCTTTACTAATTAAATCTCCTAACCGTGCATTCTCATCTTTAATCCATTCCCCTCCCATTTCCCTCCTCCCAGGTGGAAACAAAAAATTTTCTTTTAGTGCAATCAATGGTGAATTGAATTTTATCTTAAAATTTTTATGCATTTTGTCCCAAATTTTTAAAGTGTTCGTTGTGATCGCGTGTGTTTTTTCCCCTAGTTTTCTAAATTTAGGTGGGTTCCAAATAATTTTCCCCAGCTGTGTTTCACTCAGTGCTTCCTCTAAACTAACCCATCTCTTTTCGCTATGTGTCTTCCCCCATTCTGGAATTCTTAGTAAGGCTGACGCATAATAGTAGTTCACGATATCAGGAACTGCCAAGCCCCCCTTGCTTTTTTCTAGTTTTAGGGTTTGTATTGCTATTCTATGTGACTTGTGTTGCCAAATATAGTTCATGATAATAGCTTTCAGTTTCCTCAAAAACTGTTCTGGTAGGGATATTGGGATCATCTGCAGCTTGTAGGTGATCAGCGGGAGTATCATCATTTTGACCGCGTTAATGCGGCCTAACCATGAAATTGGCCTGGTTTTAAACTCCTGACATTTTTTCCTTACTTCATCTAGTAGGGGTAAGTAGTTAGCTTTAAACATTTTCCCCGTGGTGTTCATCAGCTCTATACCCAGATATTTAATTTGTTTCTTCCACATGAAGTTATACTCCTTCATCAGATCTTGTTTTTCCGCTCTATTTATATTAATGTTCAAAATGGAGGATTTCGCCAGGTTGATCTTGAAGTTTGAGACCTCCCCGTATGCCGCAATATTCTTCAGAATATTAGGGAGTGATTTGTGTGGTGAGCTTACGTAGAAAAGGACATCGTCGGCGAAGGCCGCCAACTTGTGTTCCTCTCCCCTCGCCTCACATCCCTCTATGTCCGTGTCTCCCCTTATTGTAGCCAATAATGGTTCCAAAGAGAGGACGAAGAGGAGGGGGGAGAGGGGGCAGCCCTGCCTGGTCCCGTTGAACATTTCGAAGGGGGAGGATAGGACGCCGTTCACCTTAACATTGGCCTTTGGGTGACTATAGAGGACTCTTACTTTCTGAGTTATTTTCGGTCCGAATCCCATAACGCCCAGAGTCTCGAACAAGAACCCCCAGTCTACCCGGTCAAATGCTTTTTCCGCATCAATAGACAATAGCAGACTGGGGGCCCGTGAATCTCTCATCTTCCGGATCGCCAGCAGGGTCCGCACACTATTGTCCCTACCTTCTCGTCCCGTCATGAATCCCACTTGGTCTGGATGAATCAGCTTACCCAGACATTTCTTTATACGTTCGGCCAGAATCTTAGCATAGAGCTTCGTTTCGAAATTTAGTAGGGATATTGGTCTATATCCAGCGCACGTCGAGCCGTCCTTCCCCTCCTTTCGTATAACCGTTATCGTTGCCGATAACGAGGCCTCGCTCATATCAAATTCCGCGCCTAGTCCATTCATGTATCTCAGGAGTATAGGAGTCAGGATCTCCCTGTAGGTTCTATAATACAGGGCCGTAAACCCGTCTGGCCCCGGACTCTTGCCTAGCGGGGAGTTATTAAGGGCTTCCCGTACTTCCTCCTCCGAGAAGGGTCTTTCTAGCCATTCCTTCTCCTCTGCTCCCAGGGACTGTAATTTTGCTTTTTTCAAAAATGCAATAGCTTTATCCCTCCCCCCCTTCCTTTTCTCCACTACTATGGCCGACTGAATATAATTCCTCATAAAAATCCCTGAACGTCGAAGCTATGTCTTTTGAGGTATACCTCGCCTCTCCCTTTTTATTAACTATTTTTTCTATAAAATTCTTGACTCTGTTTTTTTGCAGCAGCCTCGCTAGGTGTTTCCCCGATTTATTACCATAGATGTAACGCTCTTTGGCAATTCTATTGAAGACTTGTTTTACCCCCTGCTCTGCAAGTTCTCTTAACTCTTCCCTCTTGAGAATTATTTCATGTACTAATGCATGGTTCAGTGATGGGTCCTCCTTATGTTTATGCTCCAGAATTTGGATATTGTTCGTTAACTCCTGCACTCGTCTTAGTCTTTCTTTTTTTTCCCAAGTGGCCTTGGAGATGAACACCCCCCTAATAAAAGCCTTGTGAGCGTCCCAGAGACTTGACTCCTTCACGGCTCCATTGTCATTTGTCTGAAAAAACCATTCCAGCTCTTTTCTAACGCTTTCTCTTATTTCCTCATCTTTCAGCAACTCATTGTTTAATTTCCAACCACAACTGGGCTGTTTAAATTCTGGGATGTTCAGACTCATGCTCACCGGAGCATGGTCTGACAGAGATACTATCTCAATCCTGGAGTCCGTTATTCTATCCAATAATCCGTGGTCCACCCATATATAGTCTAGTCTACAGTACGTCTTGTGCACAGGGGAAAAAAATGTATAGTCTTTAGTAAGTGGATGCTGCATTCTCCACACGTCGACTAATTGTTCCGCACTTATCTTTTTCTTTAGAGCCTTCAGTTGAGCCCTTCCTGTCCCCTGTGCACAAGACGAACTATCCAGGTCCGGGCTAAGGGTAAGGTTCAGGTCCCCCATCAGGACCAAATATCCTCTTCTGAAGGACCTTAGTCTAGAGAGAATTTTGATCATGTATTCAGGCGATCTAACATTAGGTGCATAAATATTTGCAAGGGTGTATGTAATCCCTAGGAGGGTCCCCCTCAGGAATAGGTATCTTCCCTCCGGGTCCACTTTTCTATCTTCCAAGCTAAATTGCAATTCTTTGGCTATCCCTATGGCCACCCCTCTAGATCTACTTGAGATTGTGTCACTGTAGTACCAAGTGGGGAAAGCTTTAGAATAGAGTTTAATATTTGATGTCAAAGAGAGGTGGGTCTCTTGTAAAAAGACCAGGCCAGCTTCGTACCTCTCCACCTCCTCCATCACTCTGTACCTTTTATTAGGCGCGTTTAGCCCTTTCACATTATAAGTGAGACACTTAATTTCTGTCATCTGATAATATTATTTTGACCTAAGCTTCCCCTGTGCGACCCCAAACGGCTGGGTCTCCCTCCCTTGTGCCTTCCCCCTTTCCCGGTGCCCTTCCTTCTCCCCCCCTCCCTGCCCCTTCCCCCCCCTCCTCCCCTCCCCTCCCCCTCTCTAACCCTCCCCTTTCTACCCCCTCCTACCCAATCCTGGGTCTCTGGGTCAAGGGGTGCCATCCAGTCACTTGGCCTCCCCCTCACTCCAGATCTCTGGAGAGGTAGGGTCCCGAGCCCGCCCCTGTTAGCCCACCCCTCGCTCGCCTCGTTGTTACCTGGCAAGCGAGGGGGCTTTTGAGGGTCAGGCTTTCCCCTCAGGGGGCCCCCCACTCTCGGCCACCCCCCCCCACCCACCACGCCCCCACACACCACCCCCTCTCATCCTCCCCTTCCCCTCCCCCCCTAGATCATTGCCTCTCCCAAGACAAGAAACAACCAAGGAAGAGGAGGGAAAGGGAAAAAAAACGAGAAAAGAGAGGATTTTGACTTTTCTAGCCCACCTCCACCCACCCCGACAGGTCGGGTATCTGGATACCTAATTTCCCACAGAACTCAGGTAGCTCCTCAGGGTATCTCAGCCTGGCCCATCTACCCTCTTTTGAACCCATCAGACTTGCGGGAAAGCCCCAAGTATATTTAATATTGTTATTTCGTAAGATCTCTAATAGGGGTCTCTGTTGTCGTCTTCTCTCGAGGGTCCGTGCTGACAAATCTGCGTAGATCTGGACTTCCGATCCTTCGAACTCTATGGGTGTCTTCCCTCGTATTTTCCGCCAAATTTCCTCCTTGTCCTTAAAGTGGCTGAATCGGACTATTACGTCTCGGGTTCTACTTGAGCCGGAGGAATCGGCTCTACCTATCCGATGAATTCTCTCAATCCTAGGAAACTGATCTTCTCCCGCTCCCACATAGGGGGCTAGAATCATTCTGACGGTTTTTTCCAGGTCTTCTCCTTTATGTTCGGGGATGGCTCGAATTCGTAGGTTTTGCCTCCTGTCTCTATTTTCCTGGTCTTCGATTTTATACAGCATATCTCTTTGGTGCAGTTGAATCTTCTTTAGTTGCGTTTTTAAATCTGCAGTTTCTTGCTCCAAGTTGTCAGCCCTCTTTTCTGTCCCCTCAACCCTGGTTAACAGATGATTCATATCCTCCCTCAATTTGTTAACTTCACCTTTGATCACCAATTCCAGCCTCACCATCATCTCCTCCATTTCCTTCTTAGAGATGGGTTGGGACCCTGTTGGGCACTCATCCAGCCCAGCAGCATCCCCCTCACTCTCCATTGTATGGTCAGCCCTTGACTGGTCATGCGTTGTGTCGGGTTTGTGGGGTTTCTCCTTCGCTCTGAAGACTTTTGGGGAGAGATCTAGTGCTGGTGTAATTGGGCTCCCGCCCTGTCTGAGGTAATGTTTAATGGTGCTTGAATCGTTCTTCTGCACTTTTGGGGCTCCTTTTTTGGAGGTTTTGTTTGATTCTTTACTCATTCTTTTGGTTCCTCTTATTCTTTTCCCCAGTTTGGAAACTCCACCGCCAGTAATCACTTCCTCTTGGGCTCCCCCTTTCTCGGAGGTTATTCTTTCTCTTTTTTGCCTTGTCTCCCTGTTCCCCCCCCCTTAAATTTTATTTTATTTAAGTTTGATTAGGGTAAAGAGTCCCACCACTTCCCTGTGTATATCTTTTTCCACGCTACTGGAAGATTCCACCTGGGTGCCTTCCTGCATGACCTTGCCTCTGAGTGGGATGTGGGGGTATCTAGGGGTTTCTCCCCCCCTTCTTCTTGTCCCAGAATTTGAGGTCCCGACCCCAATATTTGCACCCTAAGAGACCCTGCTTCCCGGAACACCTGCTGGATACGGGAGTATCGTTTGATGGGGGGTCTTGGGGTTCTTAAGAGTTCTTCTTCCCTTAGTTACGTGTCCCCCCTATTCCTGAGGGATCCCCCTCCTCCACGGTGCCCTGCAGTTTTGAGCTGTGTCCTGTTCTTTCTGCTTTTCTGGTTTAGGGGATGGATCCAAAGTGGGGAGGGCCCCTGGTAGTGGGATCCGTCTTTGAGTAGTCTAGGCTACCATAGATCTGCACCCCTATCTTCGCCCCCCCAGGGATACAATGGTTTCCAACTCTGTCCCGTTATCCACTTATCCCCAGATAGAGAGTAGTCCGTGTGTGATTCAGTCTCTTGGTGGCGTTGTGAGGGTCATATGGGCACCCCCCCAGTATTAAGCCTCTCTCCAAGGGTCACTGTACCCCATTATTAGAGTGATGTCAGGAATGGGGTATTTTTCCCTTTTTTTTTTTTTCTTCCCTTTGTCTCCTAGACTCCCAGGGTTTAGTTCTTATCCTATGGATCAAACCGTTTTCCTCGGTGGAGGGGCCCGTGACACTTTGGGGTCACTTGCGAGGCAGAAATATGTTGTCTCTTAGGAGGTCTACACCGTATGCACACTAGGGCGCCCGGATCCTCGCCATCATCCAGGGCACGCCGCTCTGAGTATCCCCTATGCTAGTTTTTTATTGTAATGGAGAAAAAAAAGAAAAAAACAAATATATGGGGGACATATCCTAATTATGTGCCCTTGCACTGTGTGTGCTGGGTGCAAGTCTTACAGCGATACCTGATCCGACCAGCTTTCTTTACAGAGGTTAAACATACATTGACGTCCTTTTTTTTTTTTTTTCCCTCTCCCCCTTAGAGTATTCAGAGGGCAATATATGATTTTCTAAGAACAGTTCAGGATATTTCTACACCAACAATGCACCAAGTTTATCTACCTCCTCCTTAGTCTTCTCAATACTAAACAGCTAAAGACATTTTTGGGGAGTAAGCCTTAGGGGTAGTAGGAGTAGTAAATAGTCCGACCAGTTTCTTATACCTGGGCATGCAGGAGTTGTCTTCCTGATGTTTTTATCCCTCTTCAGGGTGTTCGCTAGGCAGAGGAAAAATCTTCAGGGAACAGCAAAGAATCTCTAAGCTATTACTGGACCGGGTTTGTCTTACCTTCCCAGCGGTCTTCTCGATGTTGTGATCATATTTGGGGGGTATACTCACAGACCTTCGTGATGCCGCTGTCCTTCGATATCTTGTACGGCGTGTGGAGTGAGGCTGGAGGATGTAAGGGGCGAGTGTGGAGGTAGGCAGACTGACGACGTGGTGGGTGAGGGGGACGGGACAGCCGGAAAGGACCGCCAAGACGGAGATCTCGAGCGTCGACCCGCCGCTACCTGGAGGTGAAGCCCTCTTCCAGATTCTGATAAGTCACCACCCGCACCCTCAAAACCACGAGCTAGGGTTTTGGGGAAGAGGCCCTTGTCCTCATCAACACCCACCCCAAAGCTGGGGGCATGTGTGGCTGTTGGGGGCATGTGGCCTGGTATGGTTCAGGGGGGGGGGGGGGGGGACGATGGGCTGCATGCTCAGATAAGGGTCTGGTATGGATTAAAATCCATACCAGACCCAAAGGGCCTGGTATGGATTGGGGGGACCCCCACACAGTTTTTTTCTCCACTTTTTATTGCTGGCAATTGTTTTGTTTACATTCAGCTGTCAGCGGGAGACCCTGCTGACAGCTGATGACTCATCTGTTGTTACGGATGCAGCAGCCAGCTTGCCAGCCTCACTCCTTAACGTTAATGCTACTAAACATAGCTTATACTGTGTGCTAAACACTGCTAAACCCAAGCAAAAAATTATAAAAATAATTTGTGTTTTTTTATCCAGCCTATTTTTGGCAGTTTTTAGCTTGAAATAGAGGTCTATAGGCTGAAAAAAACCCAAACCTAATAATTCCAGTTACTGTCCTCTTCTTCTCTGTTTAAGTTCTGCAAATCTTCATTACTATGATTGGGCATATTTTAATAGCACTGAATATGCTTCAACTGGGTTGCTATAGCACCATTTGCTTGTAACTATTAGTTTACAAGTATCTATAATAATGGAAGAAATACCTCAAATGCATCTACGGTAAAAACGCCATGGCTGAAAGATCATCAAGCGCACTTTTTACCCTTGGAGACCAAAGTCTGATTAATGCTGTTAATTAGTGTGCGGATTCTTAGGTTACAAAGTATGCAAAGCTTTAATCGCGAACAGCCCAGCCCCTCTGGTTCAGTGAACCTCTGTACAGTTGTTGGTTCAGTGAGCTGGGGCACCAAATCAAGTCAATGTTTGCTCAGAAGTAAGAAGTAGTCCCTGCTGTAGCCACGGTCCTGTTATGACCATGCTAGATGAGTCTGCACTGTGTCTGCAGGCCCCTCAGGACGAGCCATTCAGTGGTGATGCAGATCCCAGAAGGAAGACCCTTTACTGAAAATTAGAACACCAGATTAGTGAAAACCGTTCCAGTTGCTGAACTGGGGCGCCAGGAAGTTTGAAGAACATTAAATTGGGTCATGCTAAAATTCTTTATTCATGACTTAGTTGGTCGGCAAAAAATAAAAAATCTGCATTTCTAACTGCAGTCAAAAGAAAACAAGAATACATTTTAATTACATGAAATGCCCAGAAGTGCAGCTAAAAAGCTCTTCAATGTAATCTTGTATACTCTAGTTACACAGCTTATGTAAGAAACATTGCTACTTCTGTGAATAAACTGTTCAAGGATAACTCAAGCTTGCAGTTGGGAATGTTCCTTACAATCAGACCTAGAGATTCTGGAAAGTATGACAACACAAATGTCCAAGTAAAGCAACAAATCCAGGTATAAATATCGACAAAATAGTTAAACAGAATCTGTTTGCAACAACCTCCAGGGCCCTGTGATCATAACAATATGAGGAGCCATTCAAAGCACAGTAGATTCCTTCACTTCTGTATAGACCAGTCAGCTGGGCCATCATAGTGATATACCATAGAAATGTCTAATAGACAGGAGGTAGCGGCAAGCTTTACCATTATTGGGAAATGGAGCTTTGCCTTTCAGAACAGCCCACCATGATCGCAGGTTGCTAGAGGCTGCTGCAGGAAAGGTCTCCTACTTAAACATCCTATCTGCGAGCTGTAAATGAACCTTCTCCAGGACAATCTCCTGTGCTGAGGGCAGGGCTTTTATCAGTTGGAATGTGGCGGAACTCCGTTCAGCTACCTCCGGCTCTTGCCCCCCACTCCCAACTCACCATTGTCACTGTGTTTGTGTCTGTGTTTACAAGGACAGCTTTCTTATTGGCGGCTCAGACATCCCTGCCTACCCTGCACTCACGGTGGGGACAAGGGAGATGCAGGTGCATGTGCAGTGTGGGATGGGGCATCACGTGGCAAGCTGCACTGTGATCCCCATCCATGCCCAGGTGCACAGATGCTAACCAATGCTCTCTCTGCAAGTGAGAGAGAGAGGCAGAGCCACCTACACTGCCGAAAGATACTAGAGCTAGGCAACATAGGTGAGATTTGAGGAAACATTTGGGGGGATGAGGGCTGTGGAGGGGGATGTATGTAGAGGTCAGAGCCTAGGAAGGGTGGAAATAAGATGTGGACAGCCTGTGAAAGAGTGCTGAACCTTAGCACTCCCCTAAACACTGTACTCTGTATGCAGCGCACTCCTCAACCCTGGACTCTATACACAGCGCACTCCTGAACTCTGCACTCTGTACATAATGCATCCTTGAACTCCACACATAACGCACTCCTGAAATCTGCACTCTGTACATAGTGCATCCTTAAACTCTGCACATAACGCACTCCTGAACTCTGCACTCTGTACATAATGCATCCTTAAACTCCGCACATAACGCACTCCTGAACTCTGCACTCTGTACATAATGCATCCTTAAACTCCGCACATAACGCACTCCTGAACTCTGCACTCTGTACATAATGCATCCTTAAACTCTGCACATAACGCACTCCTGAACTCTGCACTCTGTACATAATGCATCCTTAAACTCCGCACCTAACGCACTCCTGAACTCTGCACTCTGTACATAATGCATCCTTAAACTCTGCACATAACGCACTCCTGAACTCTGCACTCTGTACATAATGCATCCTTAAACTCCGCACCTAACGCACTCCTGAACTCTGCACTCTGTACATAATGCATCCTTGAACTCTGCACATAACGCACTCCTGGTTTTATTGCCCTTTTAAGACCCCCTCACTATTAGTGCAATTTGGGCTCACCCACCATTCAATGGGGTTCAGGTGTGTGTGTGGTTGAGTTACTGCATCTATTCTCTGAGAAAAAAAAAGCCCTGGCTAAAGGTATCCTAATTTATGTCTCTACTTTGACTGCCGGTGGCCTACATTGTGTGTGGCACTAACCGCTCCAGTTCCCACTAACAATCGGGAACCAATCAGAGTAGTTTACAATCATGTGATAACTATATAAGCTATGACATAGCGATCACATGCAGGCCGGAGGCTTTATTCAAAAACTAAGCTTTCAGCATGTAGGTGCCACTGTAGCCTGAAGATGGTAGTGTGCCTCAGTTTAACATTGTAATTTTCAGACAAAATTACAGTATTTAAAAAAATATATATATTTTTTAATTTTTGTGCATTTGCCAGCCCATAATATTTTTTTAATGAAAATGGTATCCCGAATAAAAGCCTTGTCTCTGTCCCTAAAAATATACGTATATTTAAAAATTATGAAAATGATAAATAGAGTTCAATTCAAGTCACTGACTGAATCCAGCTGGGTCATTTAGACTTCAATGACCTCTGGTCATGAAAGAATTAAGAAAATTGCTGGCAAAGTTACAAAGTTGTATAATATAGATTTCTTTTTTATATTACTTTTAATTCTACAACTGAGTGGGGAACTTTTCTAACATGCAAATATTTTATTTAGGCTTGGGAAGGCAGGTTACAATATAAGCAGTTTAAATGATAACGTGTTAACGTGCATTTTGCTAGGGCGCCCCATCAAAATGAATATGCAACAAAATTTATAATGCAAAACACTAACCAATAGTGTAAATGAGCCCTCAAAGTACATGTAAACTCTAAAAAAAAGCTAGTTTGCTAAAGCCATGGTTTTTGTTTTTATAAAAATACTTTTTTTTTCATTAAGTGAAAAAACACAAACACATTTTTCCTTATTTTTTGCTTCTACCGTATAAGACCCCTTTCACACTGAGGGCGTTTTGCAGGCGCTATAGCGTTAGAAATAGCGCCTGCAATCCGCCATCAAACTGCTGCTCCATTGTCTGTAGTGTGAAAGCCCGAGGGCTTTCACACTGCAGCGGTGCGCTGGCGGGGCGTCACAAAAAGTCCTGCCAGCAGCTTCTTTGGAGCGGTGAACTCACTGCTCCCCCACCGCTCCTCCACCGCTGCTCCCCATTGAAATCAATGGGGCAGCGCTGTAATACCGCCGGCAAAACGCTGCTATTGCAGGGTTTTGCCAGGGGTTTTAACCCTTTCTTGGCCGCTAGCGACGCGTAAAAGTGCCCCGCTAGCGGCCGAAATGCACCGCAAATCCGAAGGTAAAGCGCCGCTAAAAATAGCAGCGCTTTACCGCCGATGCTATGGGCGGTGTGGTGTGAAAGGGGTCTAAGTGCTACTACTGATCTCCTCTAGCATCTTTCAGCCACTTCCTATTGCCATGCACTCACTCCAGCATAGGCTGCACATTATTGCTTTGTACTGGCTGATAGTGACAGCGATGGACAGCACATGTTCAATGTGTGGATTAAACCAGAAACACGTTGGACAGGGTAAAAACACATGAGCACAATTAAAAAGCAATTGTCCCCCTAGATCAGGAAGAGCCTTAAAGCGGAACTAGACCCCCCTCCTATCCTTTATAGCCAGGGAAGCTGTAATCTTAGCCTCTGATCTGCAGTTGCCATTGTGCTGCACATGTGAACTGTTATGACATTTGATGTATTGACAGTTCAGTTGAGAGCATAAGCAACTGTGACAGTTATCATTTATAACACGCCTTGTTTTGAGAAGCAGTTAAAAGGATGGGTTTAGTTCCACTTTAAAAATGACCTTCATGGCAGGATTACCAAGTATTCCTATAATGAAACCTGCAGATTAAAAAACTCACAACAAATTTTGAAATTACATTAAAGAGAAGGTCCGGCCGTTTTTCTTTTTCTAAAGTCAGCAACTACAAACACTGTAGTTGCTGACTTTTAATAAGGACACTTGCCTGTCCAGCGAGCCCGCGATGTCGCCCCCCCCCCCCAGGCCGATCCGTGCACCGGATCGGGTGCTGGCGCCGCCATCCTAACAAAGGGAAACAGGCAGTGGAGCCTTGCGGCTTCACTGCCGTTTCCTACTGCGCATGCGCGAGTCACGCAACGCTTTGTGAATGGCCCCGTTGTGTTATGGGACACACACATGTCCCAGAAGACAACGGGGCCGCTCACCGAAGAGGAGGAACTGAAGAAACAGCACAGCGGAATAGGAAGAGGCAGATTAGGAAGACTGCCTAGCAACAGGGGTTTCTGGTAAGTTAAAAAAAAAAAATTTTTCAAATGTTTTTTTTTAAGAATGTTAATTTTTTTTGTTTTAGGGTGGACCTCCACTTTAACATGTTAAAGATTTTAGGAGATTTTAAAGATTGATTTTAGATCTACTTTAAGATTGAAATCCAGTTTATGTGTATAAATTCTCATTGCTCTTCTAAATCATCTGTCAGTGCAGGATTACAAGCCTTGCAACCTCCGGGTACATGGCAAGTGAACTATGTAAGAAACACATTACGATGCAGTTACAGTGTTCCAGCAAACTGTCACAATGCCGTGTTAATACATTCTTAGTTTCATGAATTATGTACTCAGTGGTGCAGAATATGACAAACACATTCATTTTAAACAGCACCTGGAGGGATGCAGTACATCATCTGTCATTACTCGTCTATGACATCACTAAGTAACGCTATGGAAGCTGTACGCAGGAAGCAGGCAGGGTGCCGATATTTACATAGATGGGTGCGATGGTTTCACTATACATATGACAAGGACGTAGCTCTGTTGTGCAGTGTGTGTGAAACACGTTAAAATTGTTCTCGTGTTTCAAACGTTTCCATTGACCTGGGTTATAGTTTTATATCATGCTGCTCCTAGGTATAGGTGCCCAAGAATGCATCTCTGTACAAGTTGCACTGCTCTTGTCTTCAATAGGGGCGTAAGTTTGAGTCGAACATCTGGTGTTTGCCGAACAGCGAACATTATGCGGTGTTCGTGGCAAATTCAAAAGCCGCGGAACACCGTTAAAGTCTATGGTACACTAACATGAAAAAACAAAAGTGCTCATTCTAAAGGCTAATATGCAAGTTATTGCCATAAAAAGTGTTGGGGACCCGGGTCCTGCCCCAGGGGACATGTATCAACGCAAAAAAAAGTTTTAAAAACTAAAGTTTTTTCGGGAGCAGTGATTTTAATAATGCTTAAAGTGAAACAATAAAAGTGAAATATTCCTTTAAATATCATGCCTGGGGTGTCTATAGAATGCCTGTAAAGTGGCGCAGTTTTCCCGTGCTTACAACAGTCCGAGAGCAAAATTGAATTTCTAAAGGAAAAAAGTCATATAAAAACTGATCGCGGCTGTAATGAATTGTCTCAGCAATATAGATAAAACTCATTGAAAAAAACGTCATGGGTTCCCCCCAGTCCATTACCAGGCCCTTTGGGTCTGGTATGAATATTAAGAGGAACCCCGAACCAAAATAAAAAAAAAAAATTGCATGGGGGTCCCTCCAAAACCCATACCTGGTATGGATTTTAAGGGGAACCCTGCACCAAAAAGATGGCGTAGCCCCCCCCCCCCCAAAATCCATACCAGACCCTTATCCGAACATGCAACCTGGCAGGCTGCAGGAAAAGAGGGGGGGACGATGACGAGAGAGCTCCCCCTCCTGAACCGTACCAGGCCACATGCCCTCAACATGGAGAGGATGTTTTGCAAGGACTTTTTTTTACCTATATGTGAATTTGTTTAGACTTGTCTCAATCACATGTTTTAGATACACTCTGATTGGTTCTGATCATTAGTGAGGCCTGAAATGATCACTGAAATCCGGGTTTGACTGCTAGCAGCCTTGGAATGTGACTATTGGTAGCTGTCAAAAGCCTAGTACACAACGCTACTCTTTTTTCGTTTTGTTTAGTTGAACAAAAAGAAAACTGACAGCTCAGGTCGAATCGGCTGTACTAACAATACAATTTTAGTACAGTGATCTCCCCTGCTGTACTGTTCTGACAGGGGGACAACCCTCCCGCCAGAACACTCCGGTCAGCGCTCTCAGCCATTGGCTGAGAGCACTGACCAGGAGCTGGTCGGCAGACCTTTTTTGGTCATGAGCCTTCGATGGAAGCCATACACACGGGTCAAATTTTGGCTGGTTCAATGTCAGTCGACATTTGGCCCGTGTTTACTAGGCTAAAGGAATGACAATTAAAAACATTTCCTCAGCAGGGCGCTTCGCGCCGAGGCATGTTTATACACAGAGTGCGGACAGAAAAGGGTTAAAGGTGCAGTTGTTGAGGCATTTATGCCCAGGCCTGCCATATAAAAATGGCAATTGCTGTTTTGGAGGGGGCTTATTTTCATCATTGTCTAGGGAATGGGCGCTTGTACTTGCAGCGCTAGCAATCGTGATGGGCTGAAGTAATTCCATTTGCTACAGAGTCCATGGCCGCACTGTGACATTCCACTTAATAAAACAAAGTGACAGTAGGAAATGCCTCATTCCCTGTATTCCATTTATATAAATAACTATTATATCAACCATGAAGGGCTTTTGTCTCACTGTCTAAGATAAGCTGTCAGGCTCTATATAGCATGGCACAGAACTGGCAAGGAGAACAAATCTTACTAACCTCAATGATCTCTAACATCTCCACTCGGGTGATTTTGCCGTCCCCGTCCAGGTCATACATATTGAAAGCCCAATTAAGTTTCTGTTCAAAGCTCCCCCTTGAAGTGATGGACAGCGCACATATAAACTCTCTGAAGTCAATGGTTCCATCTCCGTTTTTATCAAAGGTTCTGAAAGCGTGTTGGGCAAACTTTGATGCATCTCCGTATGGGAAAAACTGCAAAGGGAGAGACAGAACAAAAAAGATATTAAGCTCATATTATAAAAAAATACAAATTTGATATACATAAATTATTTCAAACTTAATTATTAAAAATGTAAAACTCCATCTGTGGGGCAAATCTGATCCTGTAAAGGCACAAAAATAATAAATAGCTAATATGATCCTCCTTCTGTTTTGTAAGAACAAGCTCTGTAAATATTCCTCTGCCCACCGGCAATGGTGAATTGATTGATGCCAGGGGGAAAATAATGAGACCTAGATCATTGCATCTCTATGAATGTTTTGTAGAGAAGTGGTGAGAATGAAAACTCTGTGCCATAGAACACACTACAGATTCCAATGAAGTCTTACATGAGCATGTGCAATTTTCAAAAAGTATTTCCAAGTACAAAACAGTTATAGGGGTTCTTTTCTGCACATTTTTAAAGAGTTATTTTTTTACCATAAAGCTGCACAATCACATGCAGCCATACAACCATCCAAAGGTGCTCAGTAGGGTTAAAATCAGGGATCTGTGCGGAGTACATCCAAACCAAACTTCTCAAACCATGTTTTCATGGATCTGGCTGTGTGTACAGGCAGTGGTGGCTGGTGCTCAATTTTCTTGGGGGGGGGGCAGCCCACGGCCACCTTCCCCAGCCAGCCAACCGCCTACCCCATCCACCCGCCCGGGGCTCGCTCGATTGCCGCTTCCCCCAGTCGATTGATCACTCACCTTTTGCCCGTCTGCCCTTGCACTTACCCCACCCCCCGTGTCTCCTCCTGAGTCCCAGTGGTCCCTTTTCCTCCCGGCCAATGAGGAGTTAGGACTCGCGGCCAATCGGGTCTTAGATCTCCCAGTCAATTAGGACTCAGGACCCGCTTCCTGATTGGCCAGGAGGAGAAACAGGAAGACATTATCAAATATTAATTCGCTAATATCACACAACTGGGTGGGTTAGCGGCACATTGCTTTGCGCTCCAAGCTCACCGTTTTTAAAGCCTCTGGCTCTAATCATGTGCTTCTAAAAAAAAAAAAAACACCATTGGAATCCATGCGTCCAGCACCCTGCATGTAGATTAGGGGCCGGACGCATGGATTAGGGGGGAGGCGCCCCTGTGCACCTAATGGATGGGCCGCCACTGTGCACAGGGTTACAGTCATGCTGGAAAAAGTATTTTCCCAGACTGCTGCCACAATGTTGGAAACGCACAATTGTCTAAATTGTCTTTGTGCGCTGTAGAATTAAAAGAGAATTTGTGGTGTTTTTTGAAAAAAACTAACAAAAAAAACAATTATAATCACTAAGGTGGATGCAACCATTGATCCGATGCTGCATCTGTCCCCCGTCATCTCTGCAATAAGAACTGAGCAATCAAACACTGCTGATCGCTCAGTTCTCCCCTCTGTTCTGAGCAGAGAGCCTTGGCTGTCAGTCAACGGCTCTCTGCTCTGCCTCCTCAGTGCTCAATGGAGTGCTGGTCTGTAGAGGGGGGCGAGAGGGACTGGTTCAGGCTCTCAGTGGATTGCTGAGAGGCTGAGCCAGGTTCCGGTCCAGGAATCTGGGTGGATCCTGACCATATGGTTTGGATCTTTCCTGAGCCTAGACCATTTATGTGATGTCAGCTGACATATAATTCAATAATGAGGAAGGATGTCAAAGTACTTTTGGCTGTACCGTGTATATTTGGCACAGATATTTTATTGCACTATAGCCAGGTGCCAGTCAGCTGTGTGAATTCCCAGCTCACCCCCCTACTGCTGTAAGCGGTTAAAGAGCGGCTGGAGGAGCGGGCTGTGTTCGCCTCTACCTTCACGCCCCTCCTGGCAGCATCAGAGCAGTGCAGCTGCAGGCTGTGTGTACCTGCCTGCTTTATCTCCCTCTCTCCTGCTCCCCCTCCCTCCTGGCAACAACGGCTCTGAGCCAAACAGGATGAAGGAGAACTTGCTATGCAAAAGCCATGGATTCTGGGAGATGTAGTCCTTTAAGTAGCACTGCACAATACAAGTGAATAGAGGCTATTGTGCTGTGGACTTCACTACCCAGAAATCCCTGCTGACAGAAGGAGAAGAGACAGAACTTTTCCTGGGCAATTCCAGAGAGATCTGAGTCGAAATGCAAAGAACTGTGGCCTTTGCTGGGACTGTGCAGAGTCCAGGGGCCATAGGAGTTTTAGCCAAGGGGGAAACAAGAGAGTGAAGACCTATTGCTAGGGTGTCTGTGCCCACACCCGAGACCAGGGACTGAGACACTGAAAGTACTCCTGCTGTGGGATTCATTGCTGTGTGTGCCTACAGTCAGGGAGAGGTAGTGAGGATCTGATCACGTGGACCTAATCGGGAGGACTGAGTCTTCTGAGACAACTGACCACCAAGCGTATGGGACCGGACCTGCTGCTTGCCAGGAGTGGTGAATGGAATTACAAAGCTTAATCACTTGCTGCACACAGTTAATGCAATAGAGACTGCTCTTTACTTAACAGCTCATCAGCCATCCATTGCCCACTCTTAAAGGGACAGCTTCACATGCACCACCTTACAGATGTGTCCCAACGATAGCCAGCTAATACTGACAATTAGGCGCCAGGTACTTGCAGTCACTTCCAGGGGCAACCCTTTGTCAGGAACACATACACCCACCCACTATTGGGGCTGTGTGCCTAGTGTACACACAAGGACATTTATTTGTGGGTCAGTTAATGCCTGCATTTTTAACCCTGTTTGCATTAGTTAAAAAGTTGGTTTGTCATTACTTCGCTTCACTTGATTGCCATCTTATGGGTCAGTGTTCACATTATCTAGTACCGTATTTTTAACATGTTCAATTGCCTGTTTATTGATTTATGCCTAGTTTAACTGCCTTGCCATAATGCATTCAGTTGCTCGTGGCCTATTTTCTATGCATTAATATAGAGTGGTAGCATACTAACATTTAAGTCACACAGGTGTGTCAGTGGGGTCTGAGCAGTCTAGAGTTGTTGTAGAACAGAGAAGCCATCATATCCAGCAGCTCCTGAGCACTTTTGAGCATTTTATTTATTTTATACTTTTTTTTAAAAAAAAATTATTTGTTTAGTCAAACAAGTTAACATGTGGTATTGTACAGGTATATCGAACATACACATTATATTAAGCAATAAGTGTAACAGGCAAAGGTACAATCTGTGTCCAAGGGCACCCATATAAATCTTGATGTACAATATCAAAATGTCAAAGCAATCCAACTAGAGTAATCCCATTTTATTAAATTCATAACTTTGCAGCAAATTTTTATACTGATGATGTATCGTCCAAGGTAGGGTCCTACTTTGTAAGAGTTTAATCGATAGGTCTCATTCTTGACCATCGAGGTCATCTTGTGTGAGCTTTGGAGCATTTTATATTAATACGGTACAGTTTGAGCATTTTTCCGACGGGAAAAACATCAGAGCTTTTTCTGAAATATTAGTTAGTGTTGGCATATTCTACTTGACATGGTCGTTGGTATTAGGATAATGGCTAACCTAATGGATAGAGGTTCATAGGGATAGCAGTTAAGTTTAGGTGCAGGTACTGTAAGTATAACTTGTTTATAATGTAGCAAAAAAAAAAAAAAACTGAACCTTTAATGTTACCTTAATGTAAATCTTTTTTTTTTTAAACAATAATTAATGTAAATCTTAACCCGAAGATCCACACTGGAACAGTGCAACCTAGCGCATACATGGTTCTGTGCATTTTTCACGCATTCCCGTGTGCCGCGCATAGGGCAACCCAGTCATTTGAATGGGCTGCCCTACCCACATCAAACATGGGGAAAGAAGTCCCTGACCCTTTGGTAAAATCTAGGGATAGGGGTATTACTCCCATTGAGATATTGTATTCACCTGGCGGGGAGCCTTCCCCCGCTGTCAGAACACAATGACCAATGCTGCCAGCTTTAGCTGGCAGCACTGAACATTCATGAAAAACACGACAGGAGGGTTGTACAGAAGTCCCTGCTGAACTGGCCAAATTACGATCCATGTATGGCTGCCCTTAGCTTAAAATATAAGCAGGAGCCAATTCCGTCCTTTCCCAATGGGAGAGCAGCCGCACTACAACCCTGTGTCTGGCTGGATAGAAGCACAGTACAGGTTTGTATGATCATACTGCATTCCATAGTCGGCCTGTAAATTTAGCTTTAGCAAACATACACAGTCCGTAAAGATAATGTACCCATTCACCATGAAGAATGCTATGAATAGCAAAACTGAGCAGTGTTTATATATTAACTTTCTTGTATGGTGTTTCACACTCCACCAAACTCCTATATAATTTTCAAAGGATTAAAACACTGTGCTGCATCACTTGACATGGAGCTTGCTAGTGGAAATATAATATCAGCAGGTAACTGTTTCCCTCAAGGCTCCGATCTGGACGTCAGCTACTTCAGCAGTTTCCTGACTCAGACAGACAGGGAATAAAGACCCAGCTGGAATTAAATTTTAATCTCAGGCAAAACTGGGACATATAAAAGGAGCATAAAATATAGTTTTGTTTTTTATGAATACGGGGCATCACAATCATTAGCGTTACAGCCAACAACTGCTGATCAAGGCAACCAACGTGTTTGTTGATTGGTTGCTATCAAGCTTTCTATTTCACCAATAGGACTGCTCCCATGTTTGTTACATGTTTGATTTGATTTCACATTATGTCTTGTGCTGGCTGGAAAAAAAAGTTTACTGTCTTTTGGGATTCAGGTTATTGAATATGTAAATATTGTAAAAGGTTATATTTATTTAAAAAAAATAATTCTGCAGAGCTTTTTTGCATGTTCATTTGTCCTGTGTGAATGGGGGCAAAAACAAAAGATATTTTCTTCAATGTTATTTGTTCATTAAAAATAAAGTGATTCAGGAAAATACAACATTATCGTCACTAGATGGAGCTTATGAAAATAGTATATAGGTATTTATTTGGTATGATTACCAGCTTCATCTAGCTGCCATAATGTGGTAGTTTCTTTATTCACCATATTCTGTATCAAGTAACATTTGACCTGGGTGAAAAAAATTGTTTAGTAACATTTGATTTTGCATGCAGTTATTTTAAAGAACCAAAGGCTTTGCACAATGGGGTGTATTTATAAAAAAACAAAAACAAAGTGTATGTATATGGGAAAATACAAACAGCATTGGATGGACCGTGCTTGGTCCGCTCAAATTGGCGTTTGTAGCAGCGCTATTCTGAGTTTTTCAAGTGAATAAAAAACATTTGATATATACACTCACACTAGAACACCATGTATCACATAGAGTTGTGAACAATTAATCTTATAGGTGAAATAAAATTATAAATATGAATCTAGTGAAAGTGATAAAATTCTCATAGGTGCTTAAAATTATAAAGTATATATAAAAAAATTACATAAAAGTGCATTCCAGTGAATCATATATGTGATAAAAAAATATATGATAGAAATTATATGATAAACAAAAATAAATCAATCAATGAATGATTATCAATTCTGTGTCTCCAGTCCACATAAAACCAAGCTTGTCAAACTGGTCCCGCTTAGACTGCAGCAAACCACCAATCCACCAAGTGACAGTTGGTATAAACAAAACAGTTCAAAATTTGGGTGTTTGAGTGATCCGACCACCGACGGTTTCCACCTTGTGCAAGACTCGCCCCTATGGGGATGCACTCACCAGAAAACTGCTTTAAATGTGCCTGTAGTAATAACCAATGTGGGCCTTCTCATCCAACATCAGACCATCCACCAGCGCGAAAATAGGACCAGATCCACTGTTCAGCATCACCTGATCATTACTCCACCAGCGCAGTCACATAATGTATGAGAAGACAAACGGAGGACCACATAGTGTAATACTGCTTAAAAGTAATTTTATTGAAAACACTTCCCCTTTAAACAAACGATCCCCCCTAGTAGTAACTGCGTACCAAAATATGATAATAAATTAGCCTTTAGATAAACGTAGAAATCTACTGTGCCTGAATCCAGTTCACAGGATATGGAGGAAACGATTTCCGCTGAGTGTGTGAGCGGTGTCTCTCCTTCCTGATGGCCTTGGAACGCACAGTGGACCGCAAGCGTGATGACGTCACTTCCTTCTGACCTACGCCCTGACGCGTTTCGTCATTTCCGACTTCTTCTCGAGGGCGTAGGTCATCAGGGAGGAAGTGACATATATATACACTGATTGATGTGCCAACCGTCCAATGAGGAGGCTAGCATGCTCACACACTGGACGGGGGCGACGTGGACCAGACAAACAGACACTAGAGGTCTAATAGAGACATCTAGCAATGAAAACTCCGGTATCAGCGTGTTTACAGCAATATGAGACATTGTAATCAATATATCTCATTAAAACATATCATGTTAAAACGTCATAATGTCCAAAGAATAAAATATTTGTCTTTGTGTGTTTTGAGAGGTAGGATAGAGGTAGGATATACATCCATCTTCCTCCCTATACATTTAATTTGTTTTTGTGGGCTGCCATTGTTGATGTATGCATACACCTTTTATATGCGGTGTGTGTATTCAAACCTTATATAATCTCTAGCTTTTGCACGCTGTTTGTGCGATTAGGTAGATGGTGATGCATAATCTGTCCCGCTGGTTGCGGGGATAGAATTCTATTAAATTATATCAGACTTACAATCAAGAGTGGCAGCCCATATTCCCAATACCACCACATTATATATTCAAGGAACGTGAACTTGAGTATTAAAATACCGGTTTCATGATATTTATAAAATGGTATGTATAAAATATATAATATATATAATATTTAGGTGGACAAGGATGTATCTATAAAAATTAAAATTGATTAAAAATTGATTAAAACTATATTATGTACTCATATATATATAAAATTATAAAATTAAATAATATATATATAAAAATATACAAAATATAAAATATATGTATAAAACCAGTTGCATTATGAGATCAGAGTGACTAGGTTGTCTGTGGAGATGATATTGTTATTTCATATTCATGTTCCTTAAATATGTACATATACCGGCACAGTCCCATACATAAACGATCATGCGACATGGTCCTCTGGAGATTTATCACTGTTTATGTGTTTGTATAGGTGTGCTTTTTCTAGGGCACTATGTGTCACTTATAAAGCAATTAATATCTAGTTCGATGTTTAATCCTTTGGGCGAGAGCACGTCAACTAGGTATATCCATTTTGTTTCTTGTTTAGACAGTTCACGGACCATGTTTAAACCTCTCCAATGGGGTTGGATCTGTTCAATACCCCAGAATTGGAGACCTTTAGGGTCCTGGCCATGTTTGAGTTTAAAGTGCAGTGAGACATTGTGGTCTTTAAAACCAATTTTTATATTATGAATATGCTCAGCAATTCGCACTCGTAATATTAAATTAACATCAACCAATGATTTTAATGAAATCAATTTTTTAGATGTCACGATATATCGGAAACAAAATAGACTGGAGACTAAAGTATTTTTTAAAAAAACCGACAGAAACAGCTACTTACCGATATCTAGTGGACATCATCCACTTTGGTTAAAAAACATCCCGAAAGGCCAACTAATGAGGGTAAGAAGAAATTGCTCTGAAGAAAATAATTATATTGAACAATCAAAAATTCTTACAAATAGGTTTGAAGTAAGAGGGTACGACCCTGTGAAGTTACAAAAGACAGTGGAAGAAGTTAACCTAATACCCAGGTCCATTATCTTAGAAGAAAAAGAGAAACTATCCACACCGTCCAGCAAACAGAATCTGGAATGGGCCTTTTTATCTGGTTACCATGCACAGTATCAAGAGGTCGAACAAATCTTTAAAAATCACTGGCATGTCCTGCTCCTGGACAAGAAACTAATGTCATCATTGCCTCCAGCTCCGAAATTTATCTACAGGAAAGCCTCTAGCTTTGGAGATCGAGTAGTAAAAAAGGTTATTGATCCGCCAAAAAAACCACCTACATTCTGGGACCAGGATGGTTTTTTCGCCTGTAGGAAATGTAAAGCATGCCGGGAAGTATCTAAACCCCTCAGGAAATTGGAAAATTTCACCTCCTCAGTCAACAATAATGTGTTTTCTATCAAACAGTTTATCACGTGCAATAGCTCGCATGTGGTATACGCCTTAAAGTGCCCATGCGGTTTAATGTATATTGGACGGACAAAAAGATTATTACGAGTGCGAATTGCTGAGCATATTCATAATATAAAAATTGGTTTTAAAGACCACAATGTCTCACTGCACTTTAAACTCAAACATGGCCAGGACCCTAAAGGTCTCCAATTCTGGGGTATTGAACAGATCCAACCCCATTGGAGAGGTTTAAACATGGTCCGTGAACTGTCTAAACAAGAAACAAAATGGATATACCTAGTTGACGTGCTCTCGCCCAAAGGATTAAACATCGAACTAGATATTAATTGCTTTATAAGTGACACATAGTGCCCTAGAAAAAGCACACCTATACAAACACATAAACAGTGATAAATCTCCAGAGGACCATGTCGCATGATCGTTTATGTATGGGACTGTGCCGGTATATGTACATATTTAAGGAACATGAATATGAAATAACAATATCATCTCCACAGACAACCTAGTCACTCTGATCTCATAATGCAACTGGTTTTATACATATATTTTATATTTTGTATATTTTTATATATATATTATTTAATTTTATAATTTTATATATATATGAGTACATAATATAGTTTTAATCAATTTTTAATCAATTTTAATTTTTATAGATACATCCTTGTCCACCTAAATATTATATATATTATATATTTTATACATACCATTTTATAAATATCATGAAACCGGTATTTTAATACTCAAGTTCACGTTCCTGGAATATATAATGTGGTGGTATTGGGAATATGACCTGCCACTCTTGATTGTAAGTCTGATATAATTTAATAGAATTCTATCCCCGCAACCAGCGGGACAGATTATGCATCACCATCTACCTAATCGCACAAACAGCGTGCAAAAGCTAGAGATTATATAAGGTTTGAATACACACACCGCATATAAAAGGTGTATGCATACATCAACAATGGCAGCCCACAAAAACAAATTAAATGTATAGGGAGGAAGATGGATGTATATCCTACCTCTATCCTACCTCTCAAAACACACAAAGACAAATATTTTATTCTTTGGACATTATGACGTTTTAACATGATATGTTTTAATGAGATATATTGATTACAATGTCTCATATTGCTGTAAACACGCTGATACCGGAGTTTTCATTGCTAGATGTCTCTATTAGACCTCTAGTGTCTGTTTGTCTGGTCCACGTCGCCCCCGTCCAGTGTGTGAGCATGCTAGCCTCCTCATTGGACGGTTGGCACATCAATCAGTGTATATATATGTCACTTCCTCCCTGATGACCTACGCCCTCGAGAAGAAGTCGGAAATGACGAAACGCGTCAGGGCGTAGGTCAGAAGGAAGTGACGTCATCACGCTTGCGGTCCACTGTGCGTTCCAAGGCCATCAGGAAGGAGAGACACCGCTCACACACTCAGCGGAAATCGTTTCCTCCATATCCTGTGAACTGGATTCAGGCACAGTAGATTTCTACGTTTATCTAAAGGCTAATTTATTATCATATTTTGGTACGCAGTTACTACTAGGGGGGATCGTTTGTTTAAAGGGGAAGTGTTTTCAATAAAATTACTTTTAAGCAGTATTACACTATGTGGTCCTCCGTTTGTCTTCTCATACATTATGTGACTGCGCTGGTGGAGTAATGATCAGGTGATGCTGAACAGTGGATCTGGTCCTATTTTCGCGCTGGTGGATGGTCTGATGTTGGATGAGAAGGCCCACATTGGTTATTACTACAGGCACATTTAAAGCAGTTTTCTGGTGAGTGCATCCCCATAGGGGCGAGTCTTGCACAAGGTGGAAACCGTCGGTGGTCGGATCACTCAAACACCCAAATTTTGAACTGTTTTGTTTATACCAACTGTCACTTGGTGGATTGGTGGTTTGCTGCAGTCTAAGCGGGACCAGTTTGACAAGCTTGGTTTTATGTGGACTGGAGACACAGAATTGATAATCATTCATTGATTGATTTATTTTTGTTTATCATATAATTTCTATCATATATTTTTTTATCACATATATGATTCACTGGAATGCACTTTTATGTAATATTTTTTTATATATACTTTATAATTTTAAGCACCTATGAGAATTTTATCACTTTCACTAGATTCATATTTATAATTTTATTTCACCTATAAGATTAATTGTTCACAACTCTATGTGATACGTGGTGTTCTAGTGTGAGTGTATATATCAAATGTTTTTTATTCACTTGAAAAACTCAGAATAGCGCTGCTACAAACGCCAATTTGAGCGGACCAAGCACGGTCCATCCAATGCTGTTTGTATTTTCCCATATTTTCTTTGTTTTAAGCAGCAGCTGTTGATGATATATGTATAAGGTCCACTGTACATACACATCATATTGAAATTATCCTTGCACATCACAATTATAATTTCATCACATCTATGCACAAGCATATACATATATATACATTTTGATTTTTTTATTGTTTTTTTATATATATATTTTGCACATATATACATATATATTTATTTATTTATTTATTTATATATTGAACACATCTACTTAATACAGGTGGGTACACTTATATACCTACCCAATCTTGTTAGTAACACATCCTAGGGGCGCAGAGCGGTGTTTTTTGAAGAGGGCGGAATAAAATAAACATCACTATCCAATAAAGTGTATGTATAGCCATTTTATTTTAATTTAGGGAAGGGAGGGGTTAAAGCCACTGTGAGTTTTTTTTTTTTGCTGGCTGAAATTTTCCTTTACTTTATATACCATAGCTGCAACAGGAAGTAAGCATAAAAAAGTAAGGTAGTTCCCCACAGCTGTCAGAAGCACAGATGTCCCTATTCGAAGATTTACCCGTTTCATTTAAACTGGTTACAAATGTAATATGTTCTATTTACCATCACTCTCTGTCTCAGTTACAGGTCACCAATATAAATGGAGGTAAATCACAGACAGAAATAAAAGTCACAGATAGAAATAAAAATCTGACAGAGGTTCTAATCCTTGATTAGTTAAGCCAAAATAAAGAAGTTTTGCCTACACATACACTTCAAGTAAGATTTTCAGGCTATACAAAGTAAAAATGTATTACCAATCATTTAAGTAAAACAACCAACATTGAAGACTAAATTTCCACTTGAGTTTATGCAGAAATTTGGAAGCACAAGTTTTCTGGCATGTTGCCACCATATACACCAGCAAACAAATTTTCCTTTTAGGATTACTGGATGACATGGGGAAAGGATACCAGATAGGTACCCATATGGGAGACTTTTAAGGCATGGAAACAATGAGGAAATAGAGAAAAAAATATATATTTATTGAAAAAAGTACATAGTATCGTAACTGTTAGGTCCTCTGTATCAGCCCCTCTTTCCCTCAGCTGGACTTTGACGGTCAATGGAAAAAACTCTCTCTCTGTCCGGACAGGTAATCAGACACCATACACAGTATATGGTTGATCGAGAATACGTTTATTTCCAGCTCTACAGAGCATATGCAATAATCAAAAAGGGGGGTTGCATAGGGGGAACGCCCCATGAACAACCAATCACATTCAAGCATTTTGTTATACAATCAATATTGATCTGCAAGACATTCATAATATTTCTGCCTTCAGACTCAACGTCACAATTCACTTTAAGAATGTTCCACGCAATATATGTCCTTGACAAGGTTCTCAGCATTTTTTGGTAAACACTTTTTTGGTAAACACGCCAGTGTGAGAAAGGAAAAAGCTACTGTGAGAAACACATTTTTTACAGAGAAACATCTTTGTACAATATTATTAAATCTTAAAGGGTAACTCTACACTTCTTTGCAATAACCTTAAAGAGAGATTCCACATTTCCTTACAATCCCTCCTTTGATCATAGGAGACTTAAAAAAAAAGTCTCTGCAGATCACTCACTGTACCACTTATGTCCTGAGTAGAACATGGTCATGGCTGTTTCAGACTTATCAGTAACAGTGTTCAGACAATTAAAAATTATAAAACATGATACAGTTTGTACATTGAGCCCTTGACAGATGGCTCTTGCTGATACTGTGATCCATGAAAAACACGGAGCTTTGTATGAAACACAAGTCAGCCACAGTAACAGGAGAACTCAGACAGCCAATGAGACAAATCTGTTCCTCAAGTTTAATATAATTAGACACAGAAGCAATAAACTATACAGAGAACATTTAAACAATGTCTGTAGGTGATGTTGGTTACAGGAATGTTATTTGGAAATAGTTGGGGCAGAACATTTGAAAAAAAAAGGCAAAATGGCATGTTCTAATCTAGAATTATATACAGCAGGAGGAAATTTCGAGATGTCAACGTTTACAAGAAAAAGTATGAGTGCCTAAGCACCTTAAGTCCAACATGCATAAAATTCCTTCCCATCAATAGCTCCTCAACACAAGTCTTCTAGACTGTGATTTATGTGCACCAATCGAGGCATCTTGTATACCTGTATACCTGTCCTCACGCTCTATATTTAAGGTATATCTACAGCTAAAACATTATTTTGTTGTGTCCCAATGGAAGGATGTGATAAGAAATCTCCACAAAGTTATAGGTAATCCTTCTTAGGGTGGTGACAACTCAACATTTGTATTTTCCTCATAAGGTCCATGAAACAATGGCCACCAGGACAAATAGCGAGGGTTGATCTCAGTAAAAAAAATGAACAAAGCTTCTAAGCTTTGCACACTCCACCCAAAACTTGAGATTTAGGTAAACTAAACTGCTCACAAGGCCTGAGAAGAACTTTACATAAACCATAAATCACTGCCTGGCCTAAACAATTCAGGTCTACTTTCTATTACCTTGTGAAGACAAAAGAACACTACGGGAGGCAATTTGCCTCCTAGACTCTGGAACAATTTGCAAAATTTATATTCCACAAAAAGGTATCACAAGCCATGTCAGATGGCACACATTCTTTCCTGGAGCAACTGAGCAAATCAGTTCCCAGTAGGTAACACCTCAATGCTTTCACTTACACTAGTAGATTTATGAATAACTATTCATGTGAAAACTCTTGTTTGAAGACTTGATGAATGTCATTTGAAAGTACTTCAAAACTTTATTTGTTTTAACATTTGATTTTGAAATAAAAGTAATTTCCTGAATGAAAACCACATACATTGTCAGGCATTAGTTCCTTGGAAGAAAATTTCTATCCTGCTCCATCAAATTTTCCAATCACTACAGGCAAAAACAAACATCAATTTGACCCCATTAACAATTCAAAAGTCGAGCAAATATTCCTGAAATTTTCTAAAATAAATTATTCTAGTGTATTGCTTGCTTTAGACAGGAAGCCTGGATTCTGTATTAGGGCTAGTTTACACTTGCTTCAAATCATAGCTTCAAACACACTTTGTTAAAGCTTTCTGAACTCTAGTCAAAGCTTCTGTCACTAAATAAAATGGTTAGCTTACAGTCCTGTTTACCCCTGCTTTTGCTTGGTGCTTCAATGAGGCTTCAGTGGGGTTTTGGTGGAGCTTCGATGGGGATTTAGTGGGGCTTCAGTGAGGCTTCGATGAGGCTTCGGTGGGGCTTCAAGCGAGCTTTGCCATAGACTTCTATGGAGGCTTTGAAGACGCTTTGAAGCACCACTGAAGCTACATGGGTTATCATTTTTGAAGCAAAGCCAAAGCAAAGCAAAAGCAGGTGTAAACAGGACTGTAAGCCAACCATTTTATTTAGTGACAGGAGCTTTGACTAGCGTTCAGAGAGCTTTCGGTCCGAAGCCTTGTTGATGCCTTGTTGAAACTGAAGCAAGTGAAGATAAGATGGAATCTTCACAAGGAATATGAAAAGCTATTGGTACTGACAAGTTATTTTTCTGATCACTTTCAAGTCCCTTTCCTGTTCTTTTATTTCTAATAGTATTACAATAGTTTAGAATTATATGAATTATGATAGCTCCCTGGGTTGTTACATGGCTGCTCTGAATGGCCTTGGCAAGTCTGGGCACATGTGCGGTATATCTTTTATTAATCTACTCTATATGCAATGACCCCTCATCAGAAGCTTTCCATCTGATATTAAGATATCATTATCTGGTTGACGTTTTTTCAGTCATTATGTGCCTATATCCAGATACCTCCTTCTATGCAGCCTCTTGTCTTCATTACTACTTAAGTGTGCCTAGTAAATACCTCTTCTTTCAATTTAAATTTTCTGATTGTATCAGATGATTCCAGGTATACATGCTTGGCTATTCCTGTTGCTCCGGTGCCCACCCAGAGAGACTCTGTATGCGTGCACACTCGTATTCAGTGAGCCCTGTTGTTTTTATACTCACCCTTATGTGTGTCCTGAGGAAGTGGACCAGCAAAACACGTTGACGCACAGGGGCTCACTCATCTGAGATCATGTATCATAAACTATAGGCTGGAAATATTTGGCCATAGTTGGCCGATTGTGTGTGTATATATATATATATATATATATATATATATATATATATATATGATTACATGTATTTAATTACATTTTGGCTATTTTTGTATATGTATTTTCCTTTCTTTATGTATAATAAAATATGATTTTTCTTTATAAAAATAATTGTGGTCCAATCTGCCTCTAAAGTCCGACTTAGTGGGTTCTTCTTTTCTTCAATGGTTTAGATTGGTATTAGTATAGTTTAGAATGATATTAGTATGGTTTGAAGAGTTAAAGCGGAACTAAAAAACATTCCTAGAACCTACCCAGGAATGTATTATTATAAAAACATTACTCAAGATAAAAATATTATCCAATTTTTACTAGTATGTGCTTTTGTCTTTCTACTAGCTTCCTGCAGATCCCTGAACAACAGGGTTTAGACTGGCAGAGTAATGGCCAGCAATGTCAGCTAATTATGCTTTTCCCTAATGCCATGACCTGTAAAACTAAAGCTGGACATACACACACATAGATAATAATAGACATAATCCACTCTTAGACATTTGTAACTGGAACACGTGTCCTCACTGGGCGATTTCCCCTCTATTCCTGTTATGGTGACAACTCAACTCTGGCCATTGTCACCTGGACTGAAAGTGTCAAGAAGGGCATGCCAGCAGCCAAGATAGCGGCAGCAGATGTCCTGAGCTCCCCATTCCAGTGAGAAGAATGCCGTGGGTGGACCTGTGGACCTGTGCATACCTGTGCATGTGTGAGCCAAATGGGCTATTTAAACTGGGTCAGCACCCAGGATCAATGCTGTCTGGTTTACAGCGTTCCTGTGTTCCCTGCTATCTGTTGCTGATACCTGTTCTAGTTGACTGACCCGGCTTGTTCCTGATTTCTCCTGCTATCTGCCTGCATCCGACCCTGGCTTGTCTCTGACTTTGCGCCTGCCTGCACCCTCTACTACCTTGTTGCCAGCCTATTACCAACCCAGCCTGCACCTTGACTCCTCTCTAGCCTCCGCATCTGTTCCTTATCTGCTCGCCAGTGTATGACCCAGCCTGCCTGTACCTGCCTGTGTTCCGGTCCTCGCGGAGCATTCATCCCACCAGCTGCTGTACCTGCTTCTCGGTCCATGGCATTCAAGTACCACCCGGTTCCAGTTACCACCCTACCTGCTATTCCTGGTCTTACCGCTGTGTCGGTGTTCCTCCACAACTCCGCTTGAAGTTCCGGTCCTGCTCTGCTGCTAGCAACCCTGCAAGGCACTCGTACGACTCTGCACTCCTGCACCTCTGCTCTATAAGGGGCCTCGAGTCAGAGGTGTAAGAGAGGCTGTCCTCTGAATATCAGGTTTTACCACCAGGTATGTGACTGAAAGTGAGGATAAATCCAATTTAGAAAGAGTAAATCTCACAGCCAGCCCTAAAAATCTGACAGGGCTCTAACCCCTTATGGCAGGGGTGTCAAACTCAATTTCATCATGAGCCGCATCATCATTATGATTGTCCTCAAAAGGGCCAGTTGTATCTGTAAGATTAAATGTCCAGCGCATCCCCTCCCCTTACTTTAGATGTCCAGAGCCACCCCACCATCAGAAGTTGAGTCCCCTACTCCCCCTAGCATTACAGTGCACCCCCTTTCCTTATGCTGCTGGGAAGAAGCTGGATTACGTTAATTAAAAAAAGGTTTTGGGTTTAGAAACCCTTTAGGTGTACCTATGCGGACAAAACATTCTAAAACAACCGGTACTCTAAGCAGCATGTACCTCCGGGTGCCTGTGTGCATTGCCTGTACAGTGATCCTGAAACACAGGAACCAACCTCTCTAGTCGCTGGCTTTGGACAGCTCTTTCCTTTCATGATTTTTGCCATCGCCAATGGGAGGACTCACTAAGTACCCTGCCACACCAGGCAGTCCAATATTAAGGCAGCCCATTCAAAAATCAACCCCTGCAGAAATTTTCACTAGTGCAACGAACAGCAATGAATGGTAAGGCGTTACCTCGTGGTTATATGTGCTGCAAAGCAAGTGTGGTGAGATGTCATTTACAATGGCACTGCAATGCACCAAGGCACATACTGTAACATGTACAGCATATTTATATACAAAGCCCTGCCTAGATCCTCCCAGCTAATGCATTTCTCCCAACCTATGGGCTAAATCGTAGAGATGCCAGATGACCTAATGGCAGGTTTAGGTCACATGACATAGAATCAAAGTGCTGTAATATACTTTGATTATAATGCCCTACCCATCCTCTCCAATACCTCCTTATTCTTAAATGTTGAGTTAAGGGCTGATTTAACTAGATAATGGAGAACATTCTTTGCTCGGCCTCACTTTAAGAAACCTTTGTGTGAGCAGATTTATCAAGAATGATACATATTCTGCTACCAAATTTTAACACACTGGATGTTAGAACACATGCGGCATAGTGATAGAATTTCCGAAAGGACTCATTTATCTTCCACGTTCAGCCAAAGCGGGGAACAATCACGGGCAAAGAATATAATCAATTCTGCTCTGCTCTGCAATTTCACCAGGGATCAACTGTACAAATGACGAGGAGAAGAATTAAATAAAAAAATTGTTTTCTTTATTCATTCACCGATACCAGACCAAGCCTAAGAAGGAAAGCCGCGCTGGCATACACAGCAGCATATGTGCGTGCGGGATGAATGTTTATCATGCCCTATGAAACATTAATATTTATTTACCCAAACCCCTGCCAGCAGCAGTACAGTAATCTTATCCAAGTGTACACTGTAAACAGCCTGCTGTCATTTTGGTTTTAGCAGTTATATTGATAAATATAGACAATAAAAAAGTGCAAAAACACTGCGCTGAAACTAAAAAAACAAAATAATAATCCTAACTAGCTGCAGTTCTAAAATTTGTGAGATATGCACAAAAAACAGAATATAGTAACAGAAAAAAGCCGCGCTAAATTATACAATTGTGATACTGTATCTAACCACTACCTTCATGCATGTATTGAAATTACAAAAAACAATACATATATGTGAAATAAAAAAGAAAAAAAAGGGAGAATATAAAGTCCAATGAAGTCGAAATATGAAAAAAGTGGATGGAATATGTAGAGACACCATAAACGCGTGATCCACCACCACATAGAGGTCGCGCTTACCAGAGGGCAAGCTTTTTAAAGCCTGTATGATTGATGCATCCAGATATCCCCTCTGCCAGGACACCTCCGCAGACCACCTTAAAGTAGCCCGTATATCAACAGACCTTCCAGATATATTAGAGCAATGGCGTCACCTCTCCTTAGCCAACCATCAAGAGCACACCAGGGATAATACCAGCCACGGATATACCTTGGTTATAGGTTCATAGGATAAAAGAGAAACCAAGTTTCAGTCAGTGTCGGGCTGTCCCCTGTCAGTGTCCACCGGGGACTTTGCACCTGCCTGCACCCTGCTGTCTGCACTAGTGACTGCTATTCTTGATTTTCTTTGTAGATGGATGTAGATGTCTCTCCATTCTCTATACTCAATATTCAAAACTGAGCTCATTATATTTCCTCCTCCATGAGCAACCTCCCCTGACTTTTTCAACAATATCAATGGCACAAATATCAGTCCTGTACTAGGTATAATCCTGAACTCTGACCTCTCCTTTAGGCCCCACATCTAATCAATGTCCAACTCTTGCTGGTCTTTCACCTCCATAAAATTTTCAAAATATGCCCCTTCTTAATGAACACAAAGATATGTATTCACTACCTTATTATCTCCTGTCTTGACCATTGCAACTCCCTTCTCATTGGCTTAACTTCACATGGGCTGTCTCCCCTTTTGGGCTATCATACAGGCAGATGCCACGCTCTTCAATCTTACCAGCTCTTACCCCTTTCTATTAATCCCTTCACTGGCTTCCACTTGCCCAAAAATAAAATTCTATATACTAACAACAACAAAAACATGCAAAGCCATCAACAACTCTGTCCCAAGCAACATCACCAACCCTGTCTCAAAATAGTATCACCCAAACCATTCTTTTTATTTGTTGTTGCATTTATAGTTTTTATTTCGCTATTTAGCAAAGCACATAGTACAGTACAACAAAAAGTAGTGTGCCAAACATGGCAGATCAGAAACAGTCATCTTGTATGACACTTTAGCCATTAGAAATCTGATTACATGGAAAACATTAGTTCAGAACAAGGCTCCTAGAACATACAATGCTAGTGCATAAGTGGGGGTCTGACCCATGCAAGCTTAAGCCAAAAGCGTGTGGTTTCTTTTTCTTTTTTATAAAACCTAAATTATAACATAGATAGGGATCAGGGAAGAATGAGTGAGAAAAAAGGAAAGGGAAGGTGGAAAGAAAGGGACTGGTGCAGGGGCTGGTGCATATCCAGAAAGCCGAAGGACACCGAGCAATTAGTCATTACCGAGCTGGAGCCCATACATCCCAAGGGGACAGGTATGAAACACAGTCTCGTGAATGCTGAAAGTGGTGCCAATAATACCAGGTTTTGAGGAATTGTTCCTCCTTACGTTTCATGGCTGCTGTTAGACATTCCATATCATTAATCTTGTTTACCACAGCTATCCATTGACCAATCGACGGGGGGTCAGTGCCTTTCCATTTTTGTAGGATGCACACCTTGGCCGCATTAAGCAGATGGATCAGGAGGGATCTCTTGTATCTACATCTCAAGAGTGGGGTGATGTTTAGTAGGAATGTCTCTGGTGCATCTCTAGAGATAGATCAGTAAGCTTATGAATCAGCCGTCTGACATCTCCCCAAAAGGGTCCTACACTAGGGCGCGACCAAAAAATATGTAGCAACGTGCCTGGTTCTTTTTTGGCATCGTCAACACAATGGAGAAACAGTGGGATAGAACCTATGGAGGAGTGCAGGGGTCCTATACCAGCAGGTCAGAAGTTTGTATCCTGCCTCCTGGTATCTGCTGGACAGGGGGGACCGATGAGCAAAGTAAAGAGCCGGTCCCTCTGCGCAGGAGTTAAGGTCATGTCTAAATCTCACTCCCATTTCTGAAGGAAGGGAGGAACAAAGTCCTCAGGTGGATTGGAAATCAGAGAATAAGACATTGAAAGCGTATGATGCATAGGGGAAATCTGTGAATAAAGCTGCTCGATTAACCCAAACCATTCTTTTCGCTCCTCCCAAGACCTCATCTCCACGACTTTTTCAGAGCTTCTCCCATCCTCTGGAACTCACTAACCCAATTTGTACAGCTATCTCCTAACTGTCTGCCTTTTAGCGATCCCTGAAAACTCCTCTCTTCCGGGAAGCCTTTCCCGCCTCCACCTAACAACTGGGTTTTTACTTTCTCTATCCACTCAGCCCCTGACAATTATTACCTTTTGTATCGCTTTTGGAATGTATGTTCTCACGAGCAGGGTCCTCCAAACCCTCTTGTCTTAAATTGTATTTTTACTATTCTGTCTCCCTTTGATTTGTAAAGTGCTGGCTCCCTCAGTTCTTCAGTTCTTCATCTAGTCTTGTCTATCCATAATGAATTCTATCTATCTATCTATCTATCTATCTATCTATCTATCTATCTATCTATCTATCTATCCTCCTGTAGAAGTTGAATGCCGGCGGGAGGGAGAGAAAGAAAAGTGGACCTTCAGCTGCTGCAAGAGAGAAAGGGGATTGCTTCCACTAAATGCTGCCCCTGCTCCTGTCCAGGCTCCAGGGGTCGACAAAGGGACACGATCTACCTGTTACCGGCCCGCAATCGAAGGGTTGCCAACCCCCACTGTAGTGCCTTCCTTTATCACCTATATCATTACAGGCCTCAACAGGGGCCTGCAGGAGAAGCCATATTGTGTGGCAGGGGACGTAAGCTCTGGGCACTCTCAGAAATGTTGAAGACTTTATCGGAGGCTGTTGCAGTGGAATGCACAGGAGACAGGCTCACCCTTCACCAGAGGGGTGTGTATTCACATTCTTCTATTGCAGAGATCCATTGTGTTTATGAGTTTTATACCACCCTTCCAATACACCAGAACACTTTCATAATAAAAACAAAAAACAAAGGTGATGCCAACCTTCCCTCCCTGTATGTTATTTCCTCCAAGGTATCAGGTGCACTTTCAGTAAACACGTCACACATAAGACCAACTTGTGCCAACAAAAATTATTTTCCTTGTATTCAAGGCAGCCTGCAGTAAACTGTATGTGTGTATATCCCGCAATTACCAATGTCAGTGCCAACACGGCACTCTGCGCACCAGCCTCTGCGTGACATCCATTTTTTCTTTATCTTCTCCTTTGTGTCTGATTGTATATTTCAGTGTTCATCCAGTAAATGTTGTCTAATACAATTCATACCTATAATTAACGATTACCATTCTATTATTTCATGAAGGCGGCATTATTTTACAGTATGGAAACATGACACTGTTACTTAACCTTCTGCAGAGCATTTGTAATTAGTTGGATTACTGTGAATGTTTTGTATGTTTTTTTTTATGGAAGACAGAGTTTATCTATAAGGGTTCCTTTAGGCCAGATGCATTCAAACCCATTTTTAAACGTAGTATAAATGCATATGCAAGAAACATGAATGTAATCCAACGAGCCTAGTTTACACCATTGCAGTGCTTTCATGTGTGTCTAAAAAAAGTCCAGCTTGTTGCATTTTTTCACTTGTGAACGCATCGGAACATGCATAACCACACCACAAATGCATGCAAATGCAACTAAGGCCCCTTTCACACTTATACGACTTGTCCCACGATTTAGGACTGCAAAGCAGCATGACAAGTCGTTCCCCATTATTTCCAATGACAGCCATTCATATTAGTACGACTTCAAGTCGTTCCGACTTCAAATGTAGTCCCTGCACTACTTTGGTCCGATTTTGATGCCACTTACACAGGCATTCCTTGAAATCGTGGCAAAAATAGTGTCCGTCACTTTCAAGCAATGTTTGTCATTTCCTATTTCTGCCCTCAATAGCTTGTGTTGCTAAATCTTCCTTTTGGACATTCTCATAGGGGAGCGAAAACTTGGGCCGTCTGAGGAAACCCCCAAACCAACACCTACCAAAAAAGGGGAAAGAGCAGAAGCAGAGGAGGAGGAGGAAGGAGAGATCATCGAACTTGGAGAAATTGTCACCACAACAGGTGAGTGTGGGAGAACACAGCTAATCCATGTATGGCTGCCTCATTTCCAACACCCCATTTTTTTTGTTTGTGGTTTTTAGGTGACGTGGATGTTGTGGAAGAAAAATCGCACTTTACCACAGAGAGTGCCCACGTACTCATCGGAGAGATAATGGTCTGCAATCGAGATCTAGATTACATAAAGCAAAACATCAATGATGTTCAACAAAAATTGAAGAACATCATTGATGTTTTAGGAAAAATATGAAAAAGCACCAAGTAATTTACACACATTTGTGCCAGCTTCTGAACACATTTGCAACTTAAAAACTGTGTGAAATTTGGAACATGCACACATTGTGTCCACATGTGCTAGCTCCCATCATGGTGGATGAATGGCAACGTTTTTTTGGGGGTGCAAACACTTTACGAACTACGAAAGTGGTTGTGGTGAAGGGGTTGCACCCCCAAAAAAACGTCCATTCATCCCCATGATGGAAAATGGCACTTTTGAAGCTTCTAGGCATGTGTTTTACCATCTAATGACCATTTTCAGAACCAAATTGTGTGCATGTTCCAAATTTCCACTTTTCGGGGGTGACCCCCCCATGTGATGAAGGCAAGATCAAACACACTTTGAACATATAGTCATGTCTGATCTTGTCTTCACTTTACAAAGTTGAACTTTCCTACTTCATAGGTTCTGCTTAGCTCCATGCCTGGTTTTACCAATTGCGTAATCTTTGTAAATAATGTTGTAAATAACCAAGATGTTGTCAGTTTTGGCGTGAAGATTGTAAACGCACTTGTGAATGTTTTCCAAGTAAACTTTTTTATTTTTCAAAATGTGTGGCTTCCTTATTTAAATAAAACAATGCATTATGTATGTAAAATGTAAAGGATATGGGGGGCAATGGGTGTTATTTACTAAAGGCAAATCCACTTTGCACTGCAATTTCCTTTCCCAGGGAACTTTTTCAATGCACTTGTAGAGCATAGCGGATTTGACTTATGTAAATGACACCCACAGTGCTTTGTACGAAAACACGGAGCACAGCATTTTGGAGAATACACACATGTCAGACCTGGTGCTGAAAAGGAGTATTTTGGGTGTCAGTTATGCAGGACAAACCTTCTCTAGACCAAAGATTAGGTAGCAAACACACATGAGAATAATCTTTTTGGGAAGAAGAGACTGTTACCTCCTTTTGCCCAGAAAGTGCATTACCACTGTCGAAGGCAAAGGGAAAAAATGACAAAGTAAAATAAGCTAAAAAGAAGACTGAAATGACAAGAAATCAGAGGTTGGTTAAAATATCAGATTTATTAAAAAATGCCTCTCACACATCGTCAGGCAGAGCAATGGCCCCCCTACCCACAAAGTATTCCATATATTGGTCCCGGACCACGCGGGCATTGAGAGGGGGCAAGCCTGGACGTGCCACTCGAAGGGCTGTGAGGTCCGCATTTGGAGGGCCCTCCACATCTGGGCCAACGGGCACCACATAGTTCCTGTTATGTCTTTTGAGGAAGTTGTGCAATATGCAACAGGCAAGAACTATGTGGTTCAGTTTGTATTCCGCCAAGTTAAATGCCGTCAGGAACAGGCGGAAGCGGCTGGCCAGGATGCCAAAAGCGTTCTCCACCACTCTTCTGGCTCTGGACAGCCTGTAGTTGAAGACCCTCTGGTCCGGGGTGAGGGTCCTCATCGGGAACGGCCTCATCACATGGGGAGTCAGCGCAAACGCTTCATCTGCGACAAAGACGAAGGGGAGTCCTTCGGCATTCTCCTCTGGAGGTGGCAAGCACAGACTGCCACTTTGGAGACGCCAGTAGAACTCCGTGTGCGTAATGGCCCCACCATCCGATATCTGGCCGTTCATCCCCACGTCCACATACATAAACTCGTATGTTGCCGACACCACCGCCAACATCACTACACTATTAAACCCTTTATAATTATAATAGTAGGACCCCGAGTTGGGCGGTGGGACGATGCGGACGTGTTTCCCATCAATTGCCCCTCCGCAGTTAGGAAAGTCCCAACGGCTGGCAAAGTGGGAGGCCACAGTCTGCCATTCCTGTGGCGTGGAAGGGAACTGTGGAGTGAAACAAGAAAAAAAAATTAGTCACTTTGCACCTAAACATTGCAAGCAGATTAGACAATCAACATCTTGGAACAAGAGCATTGTATAAAATTGGAGGCTGGAAAGTATTTACACAGAAAAGTAGAGGCTCCCCTTCACAGATTACTCACCCCCCCATCAATCCCCCACTTCTGATGGGACATTGGCAATAACTATGGTTTTGGGGGGGGGGGTGGTGGTGGACAGGTAAACCCTCTGCACTTCATTGATTGGCAAATGGCTCAATAATGTGGCCTAGTTTGGCCAGACCCTCTGTACTTAACACTATTGGCAGGCCACAGGAAAGATCAAATAACATTTCCCCCCCCCCCCCAAAAAGGCAGGCACAGTGTGACATTATTAAATTACCAAGCAAGCTAATAGGAGGGAAAGAAGACAAAAAAATAGGAAATGGAATGTATGGAGGCAGTCCCTTGCACTACATGCTTTGCTGAATTCATCCCTAAAGATGCGCACTATAAAGAGGTAGGTATATAGTGTGTATGGACCTTGGGAAAGCCAGCAGATAAAGGATTGGTACCATCTGACAGAGCAGTTGGGGGAGGGGGTTCCTAATGAGTTTGCCCCCCCCCCCACCAAAAGAACAAAAAAGGGGGCTCTACATGAAGTAAACCACACAGCAAACATTTGTGCATATTTTAGGGGGTGTTTTGGGCAAACAATACTATGCAGCAGACAAAAAGACATTGCTTAAGTGAGTAGGCCATAGGTGTCTATTGGGGCAGAAGAGCATGCTGGTGAGGTAAGTGAAGGGAAAAATGCATGAAGGAGAAAAGGGGCACAGCATATTAGAACATATTGCAATCATGGTAATTAGGGAAGGAGGTCAAAAATACAAGTCATTAGCAAACAGAGCAAAAATCGTGGCTCCGAATCGCGATAAAATCGCGCGACTTTGAAGTCATATAAGTGTGAAAGGGGCCTCAGTAAAGAAAAAAAAATAACACAAAAAATCGCACTGCAACCATCCTATAACAAATACTTGTAAATGCGTATATGGAAGCACACATTGAAAGCAGTTGTTAAATGTAAATGATCTATTAGGGAGAGACATTGTAATGTTCTAAGAAGCACGGTCATTTTTTTAATACAATTAGGGTTGAACTCACTATTTATAATCACATTTTCTTCTCTCTAATCCCATTGAGCCTCTGACATCTTAATGGCAAGAGGCAAAGCTCAGCATCAGGAGACCTCAACAGAGATTTTGGGAGGCATCAAGGTATGTGTACAAATATATATATATATATATATAGATATATATATATATATATATAGAGAGAGAGAGAGAGAGAGAGAGAACAATGCCTATTTCCTATATTACAAGCGCTAATGAATAAGGTGAAATAAAGTAGTAAAAAATCTTAAAGCCAATTACCGCAACAGCTATTCTTGTCTATCTTCACTTTATCTTGTCTATTTTTGATATATTAGTAGGCTTCTTTATCCTGCTTTACCTAGCTATATTTAGTGGTCCATTATTCTGTCCATTTATGTACTGTTGCTGTCATTTATATAAGTATTACAGTTTTTGGTGTGTGCTATTAGGACTCAGTATGGTGCACCCTAATGGCTTTATTAACTTTCAATACCATTTTTTACTTATGTTTTTTTTATCTTAGTGTAATTTATTTGGGGGTTCAATATGAGGTCTCATTATTTGTTATTTATGATAGCCTTTGTTGCTGTTATTATTTTATATTGTGTATCGAGTATAATATCATCCGTATAGTATCAATTTATACTGACATTTAATTTGCCCTAGTTTTCTGGGAGTATAACATACTGTAAATGTGACTCTATATTTGTTAGCTTGCTTCTGTGCAAAATAACTGAAATATGCAGAATAATGGTGGATTCATCTTTATGTACATTTTTATGTTCATTCTTATGCCGGTTTATGTGTCTGGTGCCGAGCCCACCTGCACTCGCGCTCATGGGTGTTGATGTGTTAGCGTCAGCACCGAGCGCGAACGATGGCGTGGGTTTACCCAATTCCAGCATTCTCAGTCCACCCTTTCTATGTCCGGATAACTTTGTCCAGATGTAGTCTGCAGTACCGTGCTTCTCCACGGGTTAATTCACAGTGGATTAGCTGTGGCATATATCTTGGGCCATTACGTCGTTAAGCCACGCACTCGGATGATGTCGTTGATGACGAAACGTGTCAGGATGTGGCTTATCGACAACCATCAGTAACCTCAGCATGCCGTTCGGAGACATGCACTCACTACCACCGGAAAGACAGCATATTGAGGTAGGAGACACCGTGCCATCTTCAGTAGAGCCTGGTTGATATAACCTATTATAATGAAATACTTTATGTTTTTATGATTGATGTAAGTGCAAGACCTAAAGGGGGCATTTTTTGTGAAGAAATAAAAAGTTTTTAACAGGATTACACTATGGCATTTGTTTCTTTCCTTCCCTCATGATCTGAAACTAGCATATCCTTGTGTGATCCATACCCTTCGATGCAATTGGTCCTGGGAGATCGGATATAAAGATTCTAAACAAGTGTCATTTGCTTACCTATTGTCTTATACCATCTGGTAAGAGTTTTATTCAGAGGAGGGTGTGAGTACTCCCCTGTCTCTTCACGTGTGGTGGTGTCGGTGACAGTTTACCATTTATACTAATAGGAATTAACCCCACTCTGGATTATCCCATGGACTTTTATATTGTTCAAATTATGGACATTTGTTTCTATGCACTGTTTTGATGCTTGATCACACCAATATCTGTGTTTGGTATTTTTACATTTAGATTTTACCATCCATTTTTTTAAGGTATGTGTACAGCCTGAGCCTTACATCCAAGTGGCTATACACAGGCACCACAGGATCAGCACTGTTGCTACTTAACATGTAATTCCATGCACCACCTAAGTAATTTTAAAAATGCTCCCTCCTATGCTGACTAACCTGTGTAAGAAAGATGCATATACTTGCCTGTTTTCAGGTTGCTCTGGTTAGGTCACGTGATCCTTCTTCCCTGTGTCAGCTAGAGTGGCTTCAGGGGAGAGGATGGAGAGCCAACGGATTGGCCCATTGAAGCCTATGGGTGACATCACCACTCCAGGCTTTACTAGCCATTGTGGAAGCGCTCTCTCCTTTGACCTGCAACCGCTACTGGCTGACACAGGAGATCGAATGATCAGACAAAAGCGGGCTGAAAATAGGTAAGTATATTCATATTTCTTACATAGGTTAATAAGCCTAGGTGCTTGGGGGCAGTTTTAAGGCTAGTTAGGGGAAAGCTTGACTTCTTATTCAGGGCTGGTTCCCACTGCTGTGATGTCAGGCATCGCATGTGATTTGCACCACACTGCTGTGCAAATCACATGCGATGTCTGTGCGATGCAAATTCAGCCATATAGCTTGTATGGCTGAATTCTCATCGCATTTGGACCAAACTCACACAGGACCCTTTTTTTGGTCCGCACCAGAATCGGATCACATGGGTGTTGACACTTATGCGATCTGATTCCTGTCTGAATTGACAATTTGCACTGCGATATGTGAACTGAAATGGGGGTGTCATTAACTTTGTATTGACACTCCCAGCAGTTCGCATATGGCAGTGTGAACTGCCTGTGAGTTCTATGCGATGCAGGAACCCTCATTGGATTTGCAGGGTTTCCGCATCACTGCAGTGTGAATCAGATGTCAAAGGCAATCTTCAGGCAAATAATGCAGATCTGTAGTCATTAGCATGTCATTCATTTTTTTTTTTAAAATGCAAGTAATTTATGTATCTAAATGTGACTTGGTATCGGCCTCCTGCAATCCCTTCACAGCAGAGTTGAGTGGGAGAGGAAGAAGCAGCACAAGGAGCCAGTCAGTTCATATGCTAATAATTAGCATGCTGATAGGAGGAGAAAGATAGGAGGAGAAAGCAGAGTGACAGAGAGATAAGATAATCAATATGCTGAATCTGTATCACTGGCTACTTAATGACCGAGGTTGGGGCTGGGCCTGGGCCCATGCTATCCTGGGCTCAGAGGAAGTGAGTCATCCAAGCAGGCCATCTTGTGGCAGAAAAAGTGTACTGCAGGTGACAGCTTTAGATGGAAGGTAACTATTGTATCAAGAGCTGTTCTATTTTATCTTGTAATGGGCTATTTGTTTTTCTTATTTTTGTCTGGAATTCTGCTTTGAAGGAGCTGTAAAGGTAGAAGTTTTTTTTATCTTAAAGCGTTTATTAACCCCCAAAAAATATAAGGATTCTGCTCCTTTAAAGCATGCTTGTAACACCTAAAAAACCTGGCTGATCCTACCAGTTTCTTTCCTCCCCTCTGCAAACAGACCACGATAATCATGGCTGCTGAGCCCCTGACATCATGGTCTGTTTGCGTACCTCCGTCACCTGCAACCTGCTCTCCTGTGTCTGTCTCCTCTGTCCTCCCTCTGCGTGCAGTGCCGCCCCATCCCTCTCCTGCTGCAGGAATATACATTATATTTTAATACTATACTATTGTTTCCAAATACTGTGCCCCGCTGTCTCTGTGTTTTATTAAAAAAAATCCTCCTTTACTGTATCTCACGGCGGCTCTCTTTGGTCACATGACCGGCCGTGTCTCCTCTCTCCTCTCGTCCTGCTGACATCAGCGGGGAAACCTCTGCCCCGCCCCTGCTTCTGCAAGATGGGCAGAGAGAAGACACAGCTGGTGACATGAGAGCCGGGAGCCGCCGTGAAATACGGTAAAGGAGGATTTTTTACAACAAAACACACAGACAGGGTGGCACAGTATTAGGAAACAAAACACATAGTATTAAAATATGAAAGTGGGTTAACAACCACATTAATGCATTCTATGCATTAAGATAAAAAAAACCTTCTGTGTGTAGCAGCCCCCCAGCACCCCCCCCCCCCCAATTACCTACCTGAGCTCCTTCTCTCTCCAGCAATGTCCACGATCCCCTTTGCCATCCAGTACACTCCTCCTGATTGGCTGAGCCAGAGCAGTGGTGCTATTGTCTCTCGTGGCTGTCAATCAAAGCCAGTCAGCCAATCAGGGGCGAAGGGGGTGGGGCCATCTCGGAGCTCCGTGTCTGAATGAATATACGGAGCTCTGACTCGGCTTGGGTGCCCCCTGTAGCAAGCTGCTGACTGAGGGGCACTCAAAGGAGGGAGGGGCTAGGAGCAGCAAAGATGGACCAGAGAGGAGGAGGATCCAGGCTGATCTGTGCAAAACCAACTGCACAGAGAAGGTAAGTATAATATGTTTGTTTTTTTGCGAGACATCAGCTTTGACCGCATCCGTCAATGACTTTACTGGGTCCGCATATCGAAACTTGGACATCCTCTTATATGGTTTTATTCAAGTCAATGGGTACAGGTGTGGTCAATGGCTGATTATCATTTTAGACAGCCAGCCAGACTGTGCTTGCAGATAGCGCATTTTTTGGTTTCTAAATTCAACTGTACTCAGATGGGGCAACTGTCATCCCCTGTTTATACTTATATAGTGCTGACAATTTATGCAGCACTTTACACATATATTGTACATTCACATCAGTACCTGCCCTCAAGGAGATTGCAATCCGAGGTTTCTAACTCAGATTAATACATGCGCATACTAGGGCCAATTTAATCACAATCCAATAAACCTACCAGCATTTCTTTAGGCCAGTGTTTCTCAAACTTTTTTTCAGTCAAGGCACCCCTTAAAATTATGCACCCCATTTTAAAATGTAAAAGAAACCGAAATAGTTTTACATAATGAAGCGGCATCGACACAAGTAGGACACCCATCATTAGAGATGATTTATTTTCTAGATACTAACTAGTATTCCAGTGTTTCTTCTCTCCCTCAGTGTCCCTCCCTCATTCTGCTAATGTGACCCCCAGTTCAGACGGAGAAGGGCATACAAGGATATCCTTAGGTGCTCAATGTCTTCCTTATCAATTTATGACATCATCATTTATCAGAATCCCAGCAGCTGGCTCGCACGGTGCCCAAGGTTGCTTAACAGATTAAAACCTGTGGCCTCCTGCCAACATGCTGACAATTTGGGGAATTTTTTTTGTATTTTGCCAAGGCACCCTGGTTGAAAAAGGCTGCTTTAGAGTGAGGGAAGAAACTGGAGTACCAGGACTAAACCCACACAGGCACAGGAAGAACATGCAAACTCCATGCAGGTAGTGCCATGGTTGGGATCTGAACCGCCTCTAGTGTTGCTCGGGGAAAGTACTAACCACTTAGCCACTGTACTGCCCTGTTTCTAGGCAGCCTGAAAGCTGGCTCTCCAGCCCACTCTTATACTAAACATACCTTTGCTGTATAAAATCTGTAAACACACACACTAAGCATTAGGTATATTTATTTTACTGTTTTATTAAAATAATCCAATTTTGGTTTAGAGATGCAACATGCTACAGAATTAGCGTTAGGATAATCTCAGTGTTCGAAAATGCGTCTTTTCCAATTGTGACGAAGATATAAGAGACAAAGCCGGGGTGGAATGAGGCAGCGCCATTTATTATTCTGCAAGGTTACCGCACACAAGCATGTACTCTTCAGCTCCAAGTCTTTCCTACAAGACAGGTTTTACAGCTGACATTTGGCAGACAGTACCTGAGTGTACTGCCAGGATCTAGGATGGAGAACATTATAGAGGGACAGCACTGACAAGGTCTCTCTGACCTTTCCCTACACACTTACTCCATTGTTGTCTGCTGTGTATTCACAAAGCAAACCCTACTGCTCACACCACTGCCGACATGTTAGCAACAGAAAAAGGAAAAAAAAACACAAAGAGAATTAAACAAAAGCTAAAAAAGTAGGATAGCACCAAATTATACATCTTCTGCATTTGGCGATATAAAAACCACACAATCTGTACTTTTTTTCTTTTTTAAGTTTCTGACATTTATGAGTGCCGATAATTGATCAGTCTGACGGACGTAAAAAGAAAGGCTGTGCTCTCCAGCATCCCAACACCCCCAATTTGCATGCATGTCAAGATGAAACTGTTACACTGACCATACAGGAGGGTGATTCCATTCTTTTGCTCACAAATTACTGTTTAAAGGGAATCTGTCTATTCAAATAGGAAAATACAGTAGCCACAGTGAGAGATTTGTCCATCCATGATGTGCGGCGTCAATGGAGGAATCTGTTCGATTTCTGTTCAGCATGCAGGCTAAGTGGAGAAAATCTATATGAGTATGGCTAGCTTAAAGTGATTGTAAAATCTAATTTTTCTTTCTATAATAATACCAAACATGTTATACTTACGTGCTCTGTACAAGGACTTTGCACAGAGCAGCCCCGATCCTCCTCTCGGGTCCCTCTTTGGCCCCTTCCTCCTGTTGAGTGCCCCCACAGCAAGCAGCTTTCTATGGGGGCACCCCAGCCGAATCACAGCTCCCTGTATCCATTCAGACACTGAGCCCCGCTTCGGCCCCACCCCCTCTCTCTCTTGATTGGCTAACTGACTTTGATTGACAGCAGCGTGAGCCAATGGTGCCGCTGCTGTGTCTCAGCCAATCAGGAGGAGAGTCCCGGATGGCCGAGGCACTCAGGGACATCGCTAGATAGAGAAGGGGCTAAGGTAAGTATTAGGGGGGTGAAGGGGGGCTGCTGCACACAGAAGGTTTTTATCTTAATGCATAGAATGCATTAGGATAACAAACCTTCTGACTTTACAATCACTGTAAAGAGGATCTTCAGTCCCCCTCAAAATAAAATTTAAAGTCAGCACTTAACTGTCCAGGGATCCAGCGCCGTCCTCATCTGGGCTGGTTCTTCATTGGTCTTCCAGTCCCCGGATCCAGCTTTGACTCCTTGCAGCTCCACAGCCGGCTTCCTACTGCACATGTACGAGCCGAATTATGCTTTGTGAATGTTCCTGCAGCCTCCTGGGACCTGCACCACCTGGAATACTCTCAGGACATGGCTAAGTGAGGCCTAGTCTTTACTGCTCACCTCCACTATGACAGGAATGAGCTTTCAAATGCTGAGCTCAGAGCTACTACATCAGGGGAGAGAAAGAGTATGTGAGGGGGTTTGAATCAGAGGAGAAACTCACTCTATGTAAATGGCCTACACCTATAGCAAGGGCATTATTCATCTTTAGTCAGAACTGCACAGTTTGTTTTTATATACAAACAGCCCTTACGTTTTTTTGTAAAGGTGAAGTAATCCTTTAAGAAGACCGATTACTATTTTCAGCAAAACGCTGGTGTAAAACTAATCACACAGGCGCAGTTGCGAGGTTGCCAGGTTCCTAAAAGCAGAACGTTTTTCTCAACTATTAAACTAATCTGCGAGGAGCCATAGGCCCAGTTACAGAGAAAGGTAAGACAAAAAAGAACCCCTATGGCTGAGACTTTAAATAGAACACCACTCTCACCAAGAATTCTCTGAAAAATTGTTTGAAATTTATTTATTGTTGAATAAAATAGTATCAAAATCATACATGTATCCAATAGCAGGGTGCACAATACATAATATGCATGACAGTATAAAATACATGACAAGAAAAATTTATACAAAAATTAATATAATGGTGAAGACAACACTTAACATAAAAAATATATATACAAAAAATACGGTACTGATTCTCTCCCGGAGGGTTGGCACCCCCGAATACTCGACGCGTTTCTAGTTGCCCGAATGTGGGAACCTTCGTCAGGAGTATAGAGTAATTCTATTTGGTAAGTACCTATCGCTCACGTGTGAGTCAAACTTCGTAAAACGTATGAGTTGTATTTAGGCAGAGGAGGGAGGGAGATGCGCCCCCAAGGAAGAGAGTGCGGCGGCACACACGAAGTTGGATCCTAGTAGGATATTCCTATATTATGGACTATATGTCCAAAACCAGCCGGGTCCCAAAAGCAGGGAATGGCACTTGTTAAAGTACTTGCAGCTATATGCAGTCTATCCTAAAAGATAAGACTCATCCCCGAGATTCAATGTCCCGATTGGGTGGGATGGCATCCCTAATAGAGGATGCTCAAAGCCCTGATCCCTGTGGGGTGTCCCCTGTCAGGAGACGTATGTCCGTAGTAGCCTGGCCTCCGTGTGGTCCTCTGCTGCCCCCGGGGGCTTTGAGCATCCTCTATTAGGGATGCCATCCCACCCAATCGGGACATTGAATCTCGGGGATGAGTCTTATCTTTTAGGATAGACTGCATATAGCTGCAAGTACTTTAACAAGTGCCATTCCCTGCTTTTGGGACGCGGCTGGTTTTGGACATATAGTCCATAATATAGGAATATCCTACTAGGATCCAACTTCGTGTGTGCCGCCGCACTCTCTTCCTTGGGGGCGCATCTCCCTCCCTCCTCTGCCTAAATACAACTCATACGTTTTACGAAGTTTGACTCACACGTGAGAAATAGGTACTTACCAAATAGAATTACTCTATACTCCTGACAAAGGTTCCCACATTCGGGCAACTAGAAACGCGTCGAGTATTCGGGGGTGCCAACCCTCCGGGAGAGAATCAGTACCGTATTTTTTGTATATATATTTTTTATGTTAAGTGTTGTCTTCACCATTATATTAATTTTTGTATACATTTTTCTTGTCATGTATTTTATACTGTCATGCATATTATGTATTGTGCACCCTGCTATTGGATACATGTATGATTTTGATACTATTTCATTCAACAATAAATAAACTTCAATAATTTTTCAGAGAATTCTTGGTGAGAGTGGTGTTCTATTTAAAGTCCCAGCCATAGGGGTTCTTTTTTGTCTACTTAAAGGGATGAGATCACCACAAAACATACTTATCTCACCGGGGGAGCTCGCCTTAATTTTTTTTTTTTTTTTTTTCCAGAGAAAGGTAAGATGGAGGTATTTGTATTCTTCCCACCACCCTCATCGCATTTTAATTTACAGCTGATCCTTTCGCTCTCCTATAAGTATATCCTGCTGACAGAAGGATTGGGTTAAATCATAGAGGCAACACTTCTAAGTGTTCCTGACTCTTTCATCTCACCGCAGCCTAGTAATACGAATTAACATGGAGGCAGACTGCGCTGGACTGGCAGCTTCCTGCATCTGACGGCTGCTTCTTTGAACTGCTGTGCACATGTCATAAAAAATAACCATATAATAACACTGACCCAGCCTGTACTCAACACTTTTATTCTATTTTTGTTCTGAAACAAATTTAAAGGACCAATAACCTTGAAAGTTCAAGTTGGCTTATGTAACAAAGCTAAAAAAGTGAAACTTTAGATTTTAGAATAAGCACAAGACAAGAAAAGAGGCACCTGCCATTTTCTTTTATTTTTTTCAGATCACCATACATATAAAACACATCTCTATTAAGATCTTAAGGGATTCAAATCAATTTTGCATATATAATCTTTTGCTTCTGCCTTTCCCTGTAATTGGAAGCTATCATAGGTCCATGCCATTGTGAACAATGTTTTGTTTACCATCAGCATGTCTGCAGCCTGCACTGCAGACAAGGACTGAGAACAAAGAAGGCTTCTGTCTTTATCTATTTAATTCAATGCGGTTGATTTACTAAAGGGGTAGGAACTGTTAAATTAGGAAAGTAAATGATCACTGAGCTTAACAAATGAGGCAAAGTTATAGTAATTTCCATCATCCAATCACATGCAAGAAAAAAATGTTTTGTGCACATGATGGGTATTCGAAGTGAGTACCACAATATCATATTAATTAAAAGAGAATTGCGGTCACTGGCTCTCTGCTTTGCCCCTCCAGTGCTCACCAGAGTGCTGTGGGTGAGAGCAGCTTGATCAGGCTTTCAGCGGTGCAGTGAGAGGCTGAGCCAGCTGCCAGCCCAGGCATTTGGGTGGCATCTCTCCAGAGCCTGGACAGGCTAAGCCCCCGTACACACGGTCGGACATTCCGACTACAAAGTTTCCGACCGCGTGTACAGGGCATAAGTGACGTCAGCCAACAGTGGGCAGTGCAGAACTACTGTAAGTGCATCCCCAGGAGAAGTAGAGCCAAAAGAACGTTGGTCCTACTTCCCCTTTAAGCTCAGCGAACATTTACTGGGTTAAGTGAACTGTCTCTTCTCCTTTTGTAAATTAACCCAATCTTAACTGTCAAGAACCATATATTGATTTTTATACTGTACTGCATGCATGTAATCTGTGGAGATCACAGACTGCTGGGAGTAGGCAGTGGCAGCATAAAAACCCATATGTCTACAGTGAATCAATTTGATGTCACTGTAACTGTAGTTATGATTCATACATTTGTGAATTCAATTACCTTAAAAAAGCATGCAGTAAGTGCAATTTATAATTGAAGATTTGCTTAGGGTCAGTAAATCAGAAAGAACCACTGGATCATCATGACCGCATGGCAACTTGATTTTTCAGAAGCAGGTCCGCAGTGGCAGCCCCCATTTCCTTTTATTAAAGGTTTCCTTTGATGTACATCAGTTTAATATTAAAGCAGAGTTCCATCCATCCATCTACTTTCTCCCCCCCTCTGGTGCCACATTTGGTACCTCTCAGGGGGGAGGGGGCAACCTGTTTTTGACAGGTACCCTTCCCCAATTCCGGGAGACTGCACTTCGGTGCTGTGCTCCGGAAATTTGGCCCCCTCCTCCTTCCTCCGACGCTGGGCCAGTTAGAAAGCGCAGTAGGGAACCGGCTGTGAAGCCGAAAGGCTTCAATTCCATTTCCCTTACCATGAATGGCGGTGGCAGCACCCGAGAGCCGATCTGAAAATTGGCTGGGGTGCCAACATTGTGGGAACCCCCAGACAGGTAAGTGTCCTAATATTAAAAGTCAGCAGCTACAGTATTTGTAGCTGCTGACTTTTAGGGGGGGGGGGGGGGGGAGCACTGCTTTAAGCCTTAATATTTTAAAATACAAACATTCTTTTAAAATTATTTTCTTCTTAACAGCTAAAACCCATATCAACTGATCAGAATCTATCTGGTACAGCTTTGATTTAAAAAAGGGTAAATTCTGGTTGGATGCCATGGGTTACTGTGACTGCACTGAAAGCTGAACGTCAGGCAATTAGAGAAATACAAAGCTTAAATACATGGGTGTATAAAGGAGGTATTACCTGCCAAAAGAACTGCATTTTCGTTCATCTAGTCTTTGGAATATTACAGATCTACCAGGCTGGTGACCTGACTTATTCCTCCTGCATTTAAACAATAAATCCAGGTCACTTCTCCACCCTCAGTCTGTGACTGGAAAGTAAGGCAGACCATAGACCGTGCAAATTTCTTTCCTGCAACAGTTTGCAGGATTTCCCCATCAATACAGACAGTGCTGACGGGGGAATCCCTCTTTCCGAGCAATTGTCTTCTCCCGGTGGAGGGCAGGGGGAAGCCGTCCCCGCTGGGAGAAGACAGAGATTATAGCTAGCGGCTATAGCAGCCACAAGCAAATCTGGCAGGCTGGTTGTACCCAGGTTGATAGATCGATCAACTTGGTACATTCAGCCTGCCCATTAATGGTTCCTGCTGAACCGGTCTAGTTTCAAACCGTGTATTGCCGGCCTAAAGGAGAAACAGCACCATACCCATCTACTCATTCTATCTATCTGTAAGCTAACTGCTAACACAGGTGCATGCAGCACAGCTTATTGGATTTTGTTTTAGTTTTGGATACAGTAGAGAAGGGTTAACAGGATGACAGAAATCGCTTTCGGAGTGATCGTATGATAATCTGATCGTTAGTAGACAGCTCTCAAGAGACGATCACAACAGTTCATCCAACAATATCCGAAGGGACAATAACAAAAACTTTTCCCGTATGATACAAGATCATATGATTTTCGTTTACTCAGTACAGTATCCGTCCCAAAAAATCGGAAGACCAAGATCACGCATGCTCAGGAACGAAAGAATACATTACAAGACAACACGTTACATCACTTCCAAAGTTGTATTCAGTCTTACGAGAATTTTCGTAACTTTAGTAACCTCTTCATTCTCAATATGAGACTAGCATGCAAACAAAAATGGACGATCATTTGTCCGATAATCTCATTGAATGTACGGGGCATAAGACAGCTGTCCTCAGAACAGGCGTCCCCATTGGAAGATTTCCCTTTATCTCTTGTTCTGGGGATGACTCTAACATTTTGGATTTCCCCTCCTTTCTTGGTGACAATGCTGAACCAGCTGAGATTCGCACCGTCCATGGCTGGCTTTAGGCTCCATGTACAGCCTAGACTCCAAGAAGCAAAAGATTTACTGGGATTGATTTGATAACATAGATACCTGCAGACACCACCACAAGGTGTCTACACTTACTGTTGTTACATTTTACTCCAGGTTATGTTTATGTAGCGCTGACACTTTTCTAAAGTGTGCGCTATAGTGTAAATTTTGTTTTTCCCAGAACTGTAATGGAGTTCTGGGGGTTAATTGTATAGGTCATTTATTTTGGCATCAGTTTGGCTGGGCTGTACTGAAGTTCTGCCTGGTCATAGGTGCAGTGAGGCACCTGTGACAGGCTGAGAACAAAGCCTGGTTGGACGTGTTAGAGCCAATCAGTGGGCGCATCTGGCCCCCGTGTGTAGTCTGGGAAAGGGGATTAAAGATGCTGAAGTCACGTGTTCAGGGTTCGGCTTGCTCTTTGATTCCTGGTTCCGGTCTGGACCAACCCTGTGAGGGGTCCCGGACCCAGGAGTGTCTGCTGCCCCCGTAAGCCTGGTCACCCTGATCAGCCCCAGAGGCCCTCATGGTCTGGGGTGTCGATCCGTCCGTTCCTGAGCCTCGGAACTGGCTAGTTTGAGGCCCAGTAACTGAAGGAGGATTCTGAAGTGTCCCGGTGTGCTCTCGGCATTGGAGAGACACAGCAACTCGTACAAGCGACCAGGGGAGGACTCTTCAGAGGAGGGCCAAGAAGCTGGCTGCTTGGTAAGAGCTTGGGAGCTGAAGTTGTATGGACACTAGTGAATCCGCATTTCTTACGGTATCGCCAAAGCGGCTGAAAGATCCAGGTACCGTAGGGAAAGTTCTTAACTCACCTTTCAGTTACAACCTAGTCTGTGGCAGAGACTTTGCGAATCTTTGAATCACTTGTTGGCTGCTAAATCTACAGTTAGAGGTTTATCCAGCAGTGAAGCACCCAGTTGCGAGTGGCTACTCTCTGGGTTACTTAAAGAGACATTCAATTGACGTCAGCAGTTCTGAAGTGCCTGAGCTTTATCACCCGTATCCTCTATTCCCAACTTAGAGACTGTGTTATATTTGAACGTTACCCTTTGCAAATAAAAATCCTCAAAAGGACATTCGAGTTTCAGCTTCTGAAATAACTGGGTACTAACCCTGGGAACCCCTAGACAACGAAGGACGAGTTACAAGGAGGAGGTAATTGGTAAGCCCAGAAAATTCATAGCCGCCCGCAGGGGTTATGGCCACTACATTTACTTTAAGGAACAAAGGAACTTTGTAACAAAAAAAATAGGAAATGGCCATACAACCTTCTTGTATCCTTCTATTAGATGCAGGGGGAAAAAAAAGAGCAAAAGACGAAGGTCGTTCACCTTTAGTAAAACTGTTAATTGCTAAATGTCGAAAAATACAATTACTTTTAAACAGACCATGAGTCACAGGTCCCAGAGGTAATACAAACCTTACGCTGGATGGCAGCTAACAGCACTTACATTGCCCACTTCCATCCACAGAGCCGCTTAATAAATGCAAATCCACAGAAAACATTTCTTTCTCCAGCGAGACCGTGGCCAGCGAGACCTTCGCTAGCAGTAAATTAATTGATTTTCAACTGCAGCTGTTCTTTAATTAGATCCCAGCAATAAATGCTTTGCTGTGGCCATCCAGTATTAACTACTCTTACCAATCGTTATCTCAGGGATACTTCACTAAAAATTGAGTATTACCTTGAAGTGAATGTATGTTTAAAACTTAAAGTTTGGATCTCTCGTAAGGATTAATTTGCAGTTTAATGTGGTAAAGCAATCAGTAAAATAATTAGATATCCTGCCTACTCTGCCACTGATTGTTGGATTACAGCAGGGGGCAGGGTCCAGCATTATTAACTGTGTACCCTCCTCCTTTGTAGTGAAAACGATAGAAGCCCTGGGACCCGGAGTGTCACATGACCACTGTTTTTGGTATGAAAAAGGGGGGATTAGCTTATGATTCATTTCAAAGTAATATGAAAATGAGTTGATATATTAAAATGCTGTGATCAATGTAGCACCCTTCTAGGCTTGATGATAGGTAAGGTTAGTTCTTTTTGGATTCTCTGTAATCATTGTAGCAGCTATTGATTTCTCTTCCCCCTGCATTCTGGAGGCTTTCAGAACATTAAGGGCTGAGAGAGTCAGATGGGCAGCTTGAATAAATATTGTGCTGAAGCCAATCACTAGGGTGGTGTGCCCAGTAGGTGGCTGGGGGTACATAAATAGTCTGGGGTCTGGTGCAGTCCTGTTCTTATACTGCTGAAGAATTGAGGCAATTCTGCTGGGGTTTGCCAATGTTCATCAAGGTCCCAGCCATAGCAGAGCTGGTGGGCCTTTTCCTAATTACCTTCGGAGCTAACTAAGCAGTTTCACCTAAGGATCTGGTCTGGAGAACTCACTAAAAAGTGCCTGAGGGAGGCAGGAAGGTGTGTAGCTGCCCTGGGACATTGTGAGTACTGACATGAGCTCAGGATCCTAGTGACTGTAGGTGTATGGGGTGCCAGCAGTAGCTCTCTTAAACAGCTCTTACAAGGTCTCAGTTCTGGCCTTCCCCTTTGTTTCTGGCTTAAAGACTGTTCAACAAAGTTTTCCCTGGTGTGCCTAAGCAGAGAAAAGGAATCCGGGATTAGGGAGATGGGGTGTGGGGAGTCAGGGGGAAGCTTGCAGCAGAGGGGTGGAGGAAGAGGTAGGACGAAAATCAATTAATGAGAACATCATGCAGTGAGCTTATAGGGTGGCAAAAAGGGCTAAGTCTCAATTAGGTCATGATTTAAGGAGGGATCAGTATTCAGGGGTAGAGAAGAAATCTAGCCACTAATACCAGAGTCTCCTAAATTTGTCCTCTTGGTCTTCCATTTGCATTATTTCATTGATACAGGTGAACCATTGTGACATAGTAGGGAGTGTAGGTTGTTTCCACAGAGCCGGTTTGCTGGCTCTTGCAGCATTTAGTAAATTAAAGGAGTTGTAAAGGCAGAAGGTTTTTTATCCTAATGCATTCTATGCATTAGGATAAAAAACCTTCTGTGTGTAGCAGTCTCCGCAGCACCCATGAATTACTTACCTTAGCCCCTTCTCTCTTCAGTGATGTCCACGAGTCCCTCGGCCGTCCGGGACACTGCTCCTGATTGATTGAGACACAGCAGCAGCACCATTGGCTTCCTCAGCTGTCATTTAAATTCAGTCAGCCAATCAGGGGAGAAAAGGGGGCGGGGCTGGTTCAGGGCTTCGTGCCTGAATGATACACAGAGCTCTGACTTGGCTCAGGTGCCCCCATAGAAAGCTGCTGGCTAAGGGGGCACTCGGTGGGTGGGAGGGGTCAGGAGCAGCATAGAAGGACCCGAGAAGAGGAGGATCCAGGCTGCTCTGTGGAGGTGAGTATAACATTTTTGTTATTTTAATTTTTTTTAGGAGACTTTACAATCACTTTAATTAGCAGGGAGTTTTTATATCTGTTAATGTGGAATAAAAATTAGATGGGGTCAAAATTGAGAGTGACATCAGTTAAGCCTAGTATAAACGGGCCAAATGACGGATGGCATTGGCTGATTCAATAAAAACTGGCCAACATTCGGGGCCATGTGTATGGGAACCGGACTCATGACCGAAAAAGGTCTGCCAACCGGCTGAGTGCTCGGGCCAGGATGTTCTGGCAGGGGGGCCACCCCCCTATCAGAACACAATACACCTGTCCGTTTTTTTTTTCATTCAAGCATAAAAAAAAAACTAGTAGTGTGTATGGGGCTTTAGTTTGAGAGATACCTTCTGTACCGAGTTCCAGAAAGTTTTAAGAAGATGGCAATAACAAAAAAAATGAATAGGTGTACCTATCTGGGATTTACATTGCCAACAGAATAGGGAGCTATGAGGGTATATCCTGTGCAGCAATTTTGGGGACTTTATACCACCTAAATATTTTGACATCTTTATTTCTAAGTATAGTTTGTCATTTTTTGTACATGGGTGCAGCCATATATGCTCAATAAATATGCAGAGTGTGATTCTTGCTTGCACACTGTAAATCCTCTTAGCTCACTTTAAGCTTACTAGACAAGGTCTATCAGACTGAAAACGGTCTCTAAGCCCCTTTCACACTGGGGTGTTTTTCAGGCGCTTTAGCACTAAAAATAGCGCCTGTAAAGCACCTGAAAAATGCCTCATCTGCAGTCCCAGTGTGAAAGACTGAGTGCTTTCACATTGGGGCGTTGCACTTGCAGGACCTTAGAAAAAGTCCTGCAAGTAGCATCCATGGGGCGGTTTGCGAGCAATGTATACACCGCTCCTCCACCGCCCATTAGAATGCATAGGCAGCGCTGCCGAAGCACCTGCAAAGTGCTTTGGCAGCAGCGCTACACGGGCGCTTTTAACACGTTTTAACCCCTAATAAGCGCCCCACTCCCACCCAAATAGCGGCTAAAACTAGCGGCACTTTACCACTACTGCCTCCAACCGCTACTGCACCCCCCAGTGTGAAAGGGCTCTAATGACACAAAACAGTGTCAAAGTTTGTGGCAGCCAGAAACTATGAGCTTTTTTGTTCAGGCTTTATGTCACAGGAAAGAGCTTATACACTACGTTTTTAACTCATGGTAAAAGAAGAGCTGATAAAATGTTTTTTGGTAAAATTGGCATGTGCCCTACTGAAGTATGTAAATTTTAATGAAAGAGCCTAAATTATAGGTCAACTCCAACCAGATTTGAGATTTATATTTGGAAGCTTGCTAGCAAGTTGAAACGCATGCTGGCTTTTTATACCTCCCAGGAGTTTACAGAATCCAGGAGATCTCAAGGAAGTTTTTTCCACAAGGTTAGTTTTGGGATGTATTATTTTCTATAAACAAGAAGATGGGTTTTCGGATGCTTATGCCTAGGTTTTTAAAGGTACTCATAGAAACATAAAAGTCTACAGAATCTGCAGAATGGCCAAGAAATCATAAATTCTGCCAGGGTATGTAAACTTATGTTAATTAGTAGATTAAACTGGACGCAGTACAGAGCCTTGTGGTACATCACTAATGATTGGTCTCTGATCTGAAAGAACAAAAAAATCTGACAGGCTGGTTGCACTGAAGTTGATTGATGGATCAACATTAGTACAATCAGCCTGCCCATAGATGGATTGAATTTCGGATGGTCCCTGCTGAACTAGCCAAGACTCGATCCATCTGTGGCTGGCTTTAGCACAATAGCTGCTAGATATTTCTCAGTAGTAGTTGTAGGAGGAGTAAAATTGGGCTAAATTACATGACAGATTTTGCAAGCTGCTTCATAATAGAAACCACATTATTTTACAAATGTTCACTGTGATTGACTGCCACATTAGTATCCCTCTGCCGACAGAGACGCTAAAGCTCTCTGATTTTAACAACTGTATGTCTTTACATTATCTTGGTAACAACACATGGTTGCCCATAGGCATATTTATTATATTTTTTTCTTTTGCTCCAAGGGTTGTTGCCATTACAGTTTTACGCTCCTAGGTTGTTATGGGTTTTTATTGTTGGTCCACAAACTGCAGCTGGTACTGCTTTTCTATTTGATACCTGGATAAAAACTTACATGTTAAGTAGTGCAGGTAAGGTTTTCTTTTTTCTAGGTACTGGACAGCGTCATACATTACTGAACTAAATAAAACTATTGGGCCTAAGTGTGTATGGTGTTTGACTGATCTATATGGCTTCCACAGAAGCACATGATCAGAAACTACACTGAGAGTCCCTGGCCAACACAGTGGTATAAGACTATCTGCCAACTCTACCATGCCAGAGAAAGGGATGACAGCATGTGTGGTCAGGAAATAAACATTATATGTATGTAACATATGGTTTCTGAGATCATGTAAATACACTACAGATGGACAGGAAATGCTCGAAGTTACATTTGGACATCTCAGTCAAGGAGGCATAGGCTGAAAACCTGCTGGACCAAAAGCAGCAAGAGTAGTGATTAGAAATTGTCTTCATTCTTTGGCTTCCTCATAATTTACGCCCCTCTGGAACTAAGCCCTCTTATGCTTCATGGCTTGAAATTGTGGGACTAGGTCCGACAGTCGTTCCAACAGACTTTTCAAGTGGAGGTCTGCCGGACTTTCAAACAAACAGACTTGCCCACACACGATCATTCCAAAAGTCTGACGGATTTGAACGTGATGACGTACGACTGGACTAGAATAAGGAAGTTCATAGCCAGTAGCCAATAGCTGCCCTAGCGTCGGTTTTTGTCCGTCGGACTAGCACACAGACGACCGGATTTTTCGACCGGACACGAGTCCGTCGGAAAGATTTAAAACATGTTTTATTTCGAGGTCCGTCTGACTTTTGGGAAAGAAAAGTCCGCTGGAGCTCACACACGAACGAATTGTCTGACGGATTCCGGTCCGCCGGACCAAGTCTGCCGGAAAGTCCGATCGTGTGTACGCGGCATTAGGCGCGGTTTTGGCCCTGCTTTTAATGCCAGGAGAAAAGTGGGTAAACGTCTTCTGTGCATGGGGCCTTAGAAAAAAATTATAATTTTCCTCTTTATACCATTTTGTTTTTATATTATTCATATATTGTCTATAGTACATACAAATTCCATAGAACATTATAGACCCTTTAGCTCAGTCACAATGATTTTAAAAGAATTTATTTATTTTAATCACAAACATGTTATACTTACCTGCTCTGTGGTTTTGCACAGAGTGGCCCCAAACCTTTTCTTCTGGAGTCCCCCGGCAGCACTCTCCACCTATCTGAGTGCCCCCATACCTGTTTACTATGGGGGCATTTGGGCACACTTCCGAGCCAGGCTGTGGTCACGACTTGCCCATGACTTGGCCCACCCCCGCCTCACTGGTTTTGAGAATGGACTCAGGTAAGTGTAAGGGGGTCTAGGGGGAGCTAAAATTGAAAGGCTTTTAACCTTAATGCATTCTTAATGCAAACTTTTCCCTTTAGAACCACTTTAATAAATTAGAACATCAGCTGAAAAACTAAGCAGATCGGTAATTTAAAATGATCAGCAGATAATGTGCTACTCTCGGGACACTCTTACAAAGTCTACTAATGTGTCTACCCTGACCAGCGACTGATAATGGCTGATTTTAATTTCCAGCTCCAGATGGAGGCACCAATCTTCTTCGTTTAAAGACTAGGACTGCATCCTATCAGTTCATTTGTGTGTGGAAAAAAACATGATTCAGCTCTAACAGACATATCAGCCTGGATGTCACACCACATCCTCAAACTGAATCTATCTAAAACCGAGCTCATAATATATCCTCCCCCACGTGCCCCTTCCCCTGACTTCTCTGGCAAGATCAATGGCACAACTTTGAGTCCGTTCCCACATGCCAGGGTGCTAGGGGAATGAACTGTCTAGACTCTGAACTGTCCTTTCAGGCCCACATCCAATCCCTGTCCAAATCATGCTGCCTTAGCCTTCATCTCTAGAATATGCCCCTTTTTAACCAATGACACTACCAAGCGTCTAATTCACTCCCTGGTTATCTCTCGCCTCGACTACTGCAACTCCCTCCTCATTGGTTTACTTATACAAAGACTATACCCCCTTCAGTCCGTAATGAATGCTGCTGCAAGACTCATCAACCTTACCAACCTTTCAGTGTCCTTCACCCCTCTGCCAATCCCTCCACTGGCTTCCACTCACCCAACAAATAAAATTCAAAGTACTAACCATAATTTACAAAGCTAACCATAACTCTGCCCCCAGTTATATCACTAACCTAGTCTCAAAAACCTCCTGCTCTCTATCGGAAATCCCTACCCCAATCTGTCCGACTGTCTTCTAATGCCTGAAAACCCTTCTCATTAACCCTTCTCTTTAACCACTTTCCGCCCGCCGTATAGCAAAATGACGGCAGTAAAGTGATCTGGCGTCATTTGACGTGATCAGGATAACAGAGTCGGCGCGCGCCCACGGTGGCACGCAGAGTGGCTATTGGAGGTGCTGTGTCAGTCTGAAAGACTGCAACTCCGATTGTGGTATGAAGTCTTACCTGGTGATCAGCTGTGACCAACCACAGCTGAATATCGCGTGAACCAGGAAGCCCCGGTAAACGGCTTTCCTCCGGTCACGCTGACAGGGAGAACTGATCGGCGTCTCTCACTGTGGAGGGGGGGGTATGTGCTGATAATCAGTACATTGATTATCAGCACAGCCCCCATTAAAAGGTGCCCATCAGCTGCCAATCAGTGCCCATCACCTGCCAGTGTGTCTCCCACAAAAAACGCCTGTCAGTGCCCACATCAGTGCCGATCAGTGCCCATAACAGTGCCAATCAGTGCCCAAAAAAGTGCCAATCAGTACCACTCAGTAATGCCTGTCAGTAGCTCCTCATCAGTGCTGCCTATCCAATGCCACCTATCAGTGCCGCCTATCAGTGCCCATCATTTTTTTCAAAATTGTGAGTCTTTTTTTGTTTATAGCGCAAAAATTTGAAACCCCAGTGGTGATCAAATACCACCAAAAGAAAGCACTATTTGTGGGAAGAAAATTATAAAAATGTAGTTTGGGTACAGTGTTGCATGACCGCGTAATTGTCATTCAAAGTGCGACAGCGCTGAAAGCTAAAAATTGTCCTGGGCAGGAAGGGGGGAAAGTGCCTGGTATTGAAGTGGTTAAAGAAGCTTATCCTGCTTCTAACTAATTCACTGCTTTACTTTCTCCATCGACTCATCCCCCACAGCTATTACCTTTTGTATCAACTCTTGTACTTGTAACCTTTTTTATCTGATTCCTCTTGTACTAAATTGTAATGTAACTGTAATGTCTGCCTTCATTTTGTTAAGCGCTGCGCCAACTGTTGGTGCTATATAAATCCTGTATAATATTAATAATAACGATAATAAAAAAAAAAAAACAAGGCTAAGTAGAGTTTCACCTGCTCTGTAAGTGTAAAGCCCGGTAAACACGGGCCGAATATCAGCCGAAATCAGCCAGTACAGTAGATAGATTTGGCTCTTGTGTACGGATCTTTATTTGACAGAAGCTGATCTCACGCAACGAGCTTGCTGGAAAACCAGCAGCCAATCGGCATCTGATCAGCGCTCTCAGCCAATGATTGCGACTGCTGACCGGTGTGTTTTGGCATGTCAATGGCTTGGTTTTACGTCACATATGCATAACTAAGAACAGAAAAGCTAAAATAAAATCATAAAGATTTTTTATTTTTAATTATATAAAAAAAGGCAAACCACAAGCTAGTTACAACCGGTATGTTTTTGTTGATAGTTTTGTGCAATCGACAAGGAATGGAGGTTAAGTTAATGACACTGTCACTCACATACAGTGGTGTGAAAAAGTGTTTGCCCCCTTCCTCATTTCCTGTTCCTTTGCATGTTTGTCACACTTAAGTGTTTCGGAACATCAAACCAATTTAAACAATAGTCAAGGACAACACAAGTAAACACAAAATGCAATTTGTAAATGAAGGTGTTTATTATTAAAGGTGAAAAAAAATCCAAACCATCATGGCCCTGTGTGAAAAAGTGATTGCCCCCCTTGTTAAAACATACTATAACTGTGGTTGTCCACACCTGAGTTCAATTTCTCTAGCCACACCCAGGCCTGATTATTGCCACACCTGTTCACAATCAAGGCATCACTTAAATAGGAGCTGCTTGACACAGTAAGGTCCACCAGAAGATCCTTAAAAGCTACACATCATGCCGAGACCCAAAGAAATTCAGGAACAATTGAGAAAGAAAGTAATTGAGATCTATCAGTCTGGAAAGGGTTATAAAGCCATTTCCAAAGCTTTGGGAATCCAGCGAACCACAGTGAGAGCCATTATCCACAAATGGCGAAGACATGGAACAGTGGTGAACCTTCCCAGGAGTGGCCAGCCGCCCAAAATTACCCCAAGAGCGCAGCGACGACTCATCCAAGAGGTCACAAAAGACCCCACAACAACTGCAGGCCTCACTTGCCTCAGTTAAGGTCAGCGTTCATGCCTCCACCATCAGGAAAAGACTGGGCAAAAATGGCCTGCATGGCAGAGTTCCAAGGAGAAAACCACTGCTGAGCAAAAAGAACATCAAAGCTCGTCTCAATTTCTCCACAACACATCTTGATGATCCCCAAGACTTTTGGGACAACATTCTGTGGACCGATGAGACAAAAGTGGAACTCTTTGGAAGGTGTGTGTCCAAGTATATCTGGCGTAGAAGGAACACTGCATTTCAGAAAAAGAACATTATACCAACAGTAAAATATGGTGGTGGTAGTGTGATGGTCTGGGGCTGTTTTGCTGCTTCAGGACCTGGAAGACTTGCCGTGATAAAAGGAACTATGAATTCTGCTGTCTACCAAGAGATCCTGAAGGAGAATGTCCGACCATCTGTTCGTGTACTCAAGCTGAAACGAACTTGGGTTCTGCAGCAGGACAATGATCCTAAACACACCAGCAAGTCCACCACCGAATGGCTGAAGAAAAACAAAATGAAGACTTTGGAGTGGCCTAGCCAAAGTCCTGACCTGAATCCTATCGAGATGTTGTGGTATGACCTTAAAAAGGCTGTTCATGCTCGAAAACCCTCTAATGTAACTGCATTAGGACAATTCTGCAAAGATGAGTGGGCCAAAATTCCTCCAGGACGCTGTAAAAGCCTCATTGCACGTTATCGCAAACGCTTGGTTGCAGTTGTTGCTGCTAAGGGTGGCCCAACCAGTTATTAGGTTTAGGGGGCAATCACTTTTTCACACAGGGCCATGATGGTTTGGATTTTTTTTCACCTTTAATAATAAACACCTTCATTTACAAATTGCATTTTGTGTTTACTTGTGTTGTCCTTGACTATTGTTTAAATTGGTTTGATGTTCCGAAACACTTAAGTGTGACAAACATGCAAAGGAACAGGAAATGAGGAAGGGGGCAAACACTTTTTCACACCACTGTACACTATATGACCAAAAAGTATTAGGACACCTGCCTTTATACGCACATGAACTTTAATGGCATCCCAGTCCATAGGGCTCAATGTTGAGTTGGCCCACCCTTTGCAGCTATAACAGCTTCAACTCTTCTGGGAAGGCTGTCCACAAGGTTTAGGAGTGTGTCTATGGGAATGTTTGATCATTCTTCCAGAAGCGCATTTGTGAGGTCAGGCAACAATGTGGATGAGGAGGCCTGGCTCGACGTCTCCGCTCTCACTCATCCATGTCTTCATGTACCTTGCTTTGGGATGAATTAGAGTGGAGACTGCGAGCCAGGCCTCCTCATCCACATTGTTGCCTGGAATGTGCTTCTGGAAGAATGGTCAAACATTCCCATAGACACACTCCTAAACCTTGTGGACAGCTGTCCCAGAGGAGTTGAAGCTGTTATAGCTGCAGAGGGTGGCTTCTCATCCACATCAGTGCCTGACCTCACAAATGCGCTTCTGAAAGAATAGAATTATGCCGCGTACACACGATCGGACATTCCGACATTAAAATCCTGGATTTATTTCCGCCGGATGTTGGCTCAAACTTGTCTTGCCTACACACGGTCACACAAATGTTGTCGGAAATTCCGAACGACAAGCACGCGGTGACGTACAACACGTACGACGAGCCGAGAAAAATTAAGTTCGATAGCCAGTGCGGCTCATCTGCTTGATTCCGAGCATGCGTGGAAATTTGTGCATCGGAATTGTGTACACACAATCGGAATTTCCAACAACGGATTTTGTTGTCGGAAAATTTGAGAACCAGCTCTCAAATTTTTCTTGTTGGAAATTCCGACAAAAAATGTCCAATGGAGCCTACACACGGTCGAAATTTCCGACAACAAGCTCCCATCGAACATTTGTTGTCGGAAATTCCGATCATGTGTACGCGGCATAAGACTGGGATGCCATTAAAGTTCATGTGCATTTAAAGACAGGCGTTCCAGTGCTTTTGGTAATATAGTGTATCTGACAATTTTTCTACTTTACTTTCAGGTTCTATAACGTAGAGAATCCTGTTTTTGGTTTTTAATCACAAAGAGATCCAGTGTCATACCTTCACAATCTGGTTCCCATACTTCTTAGTTACGAACCCCTGGTCTAGAAAATCATCAGTGGATCGATAGTGGATAAACAACAATACCCTTACTTAAACTTTCAAGGTTCCAACCTGCTAGCATCCCATAAAAGTCACCTAATAACCACCACAGAGCCTCACAGAGTCACCAGCTTAAACAAAATGCAGGTAAAAGCATCAAAAATCAAGTATTTTAAATGCTTACTTGAGGTGCTTTCCCTTTGTTATAGTCACTTGCAAAGGTCCTATAAACTTTCTAGAAAAATTGATTAGTCAGTTCTCTAGAATAACCCTCCTTCCTCCTTGAACATCATAACCCTACCCCTTTCTGGGAATGTCTACTTACTGTCTGTGTTGGCCCAGCTCCCCTGCCCTCCTCTCACCCCCCTACATAACCTTTAATGCAGCTTCTGAAGAAGGAGCGTAAGAAGCGAAACTACCCATGAGACTGCTGGGGCTGCTGACATCACATTCAACATGGCAGTTCCCAGCAGTAGTCCACAAGGCTTTTGAGCATCTACACAAGGGATGCTTCTGCAAGGAAATAACATGCAGAAAATAAGTTCAATGCACATATACTTTGTCCTATATACTTTTACGGACAGGGACTCTTTAGGTCAGGGGTGCCCAACCTTTTTAAGAGCGAGGGCCACTTAAGAAACTTGGTAACCATTCGCAGGCCATGAGCGGAGCAGGCGGATGACAGGTCACTGCTATTCTATAGGCCCTCCAATCCGATCCTCACAGATTTTTTTTTTTTTTTAGAGGATCGGAGGCAGGCAGGAGTAAATTGACAAAAGTCTGTTTACATCTGCCACTCTGTAGAAGTGAATTGAGGGTCCGATTGGGTAGGGCTGATCATGTGAAAAGGGCCTAAGACTTTCACACTGATGTGCTGCGGTTTACCCACACCGCGGGTGCAGTACCTGTGTCTATCCTGCGGGTTAACTGAACTTTGCCATAGACTCTGCCTGTGGCAAAAGCCAGCGCTGTACAGGAAGCATTGGCTTATGGGGCTCTGCTCTGCAGCCACTTTCTTCCTCTACCACCAGCTTCATTCACAACACTGACGCTGTGGTATGACAGGTCGGCAACCTGCGATCTGGGCTTGCTAACCCGCCATTCCAGAGCAGGAGGTTGCAGGAGGTTGTGGGCAACATCAGAGGGCTCCGCGGGCCACATGTGGCCCCCGGGCCACTGGTTGGCCACCCCTGCTTTAGGTCCTATGTTTTATACCTCAGCAAAGGCAACATATTGATACCACAACAATGGCAACTGATATTTGTGCCACAGAAAATATATATTAATACACACCCTTTTACATGGTACTTTGATGCAAGCATGCTGGTAATCATTTCTATCCTGGAAATATATCCATAAATCTTAATTCTATGCCAATGATTTACTTTTGCCTAAACAAGGTCCGGTAAACACATAGGAGATGGAGCATGTTGACAGCACTGACGCTAATATCAACTGACTGCTTCAGGTACTGATCAAGGAGACGTGAATGTCAGTAGACAGAAAATATTTAAAAATAGAAAGCAGGAGGGTTCTAGAAACCACTATTAGGAGTGTCGGAAGTTACTGTGCACTGAAAATAAATGGGGAGATCTGCCAGATGGTCTTAAAAAGAGCAGATGCTAATATGCCAACCCTATGAACATAACTAGATGAAAGGTCTAGGTGGTTTCTATTTATTTACAGAATAATCCATATACGGAGACATTACAGAAGTATACCACTTCAGACGCAACGACCATTATTTTTCTTCATAGTGTAACCAGTTCAAAACAGAAACCCCCCTTAACCAATTGGATGGGGTATCATTGGGGGATTCTTGAAGTTGTCACTTTTTTGGGGCTCTAATGCTGACCATACATATATTGATTCTTAATCTTAACATGATCAATCATTTTGGGCTCTAATGCTGTCCATACATACAGTATCTTACAAAAGTGAGTACACCCCTCACATTTTTGTAAATATTTTATGATATATTTTCATGTGACAACACTGAAGAAATGACACTTTGCTACAATGTAAAGTAGCGAGTGTACAGCTTGTATAACAGTGTAAATTTGCTGTCTCAACACACAGCCATTAATGTCTAAACCGCTGGCAAAAAAAGTGAGTACACCCCTAAGTCCAAATTGGGCTCTCACTCTCATACGGTCATATGGTCACTGGAAGTTCAACATTGCACCTCATGGCAAAGAACTCTCTGAGGATCTGAAAAAAAGAATTGTTGCTGTACATCAGGGGTAGGCAACCCTTTGAATACAGTGTGCCGAAAAATGTTTTCAAAGAAATTGAGCATGCCCCACAACTGTACCTCCTGCTCTTCTGCCCCACCTCTGTTCCCCCTATTCTTCTGCCCCACCACTGTAACCCCTGCTCATGTGTTTCACCGATGTACCTCCTTTCTCCTCTGTACATCTGGCCCACCTCTGTACCCCCTGCTTCTCTGCCCCACCGCTGTAACCCCCTGCTCATCTATCCCACCAATGTACCTCCTTTCTCCTCTGCCCCAACACTGAACCCCCCTACTCATATTTCGCACCACTGTAACCCCCTTCTCATCTGGCCCAGCACTAAACCCCCCTGCTCATCTGTCCCACCTCTGTAACCCCCTGCTCATTTTCCCCATCACTGTACCCGCCTGCTTTTCTGTCCCACCGCTGAACCCCCCTCTCATCCCTCCCACCACTGTACCTCCTGCACATCTGCCTCACCACTGTATGCCCTTGCTCTTCTGTCCCACCACTGTAAGCCCCCTGCTCATCTGCCCCATCAATGTATCCCTTTTCTCATCATCCCTACCACTGTATCTCCCTGCACATCTACTCCACCGTCATACCCCCATGCTCTTCTATCTCACTACTGAATCACCTTCTCATCTGTCCTAACACTGAACCCATCTGCTCATCTGCCGCACCACTGTACCCCACTTTCTCATCTGCCCCACCAATGTACCTCCTGCACATCTGTCTCACCTCTGTACCCCCTGCTCTTCTGCCCCACCTCTGTTCCCCCTGCTCTCCTGTCCCACCACTGTAACCCCCTGCTAATCTGCCCCACCAATACACCTTCTTTCACATCTGCCCCACTGCTCTACCCCTCTGCTTTTCTGCTCCAATACTGAACCCCCCTGCTCATCTGGCCCATCACTGTACCCCCCTGCTCTTCTGTCCCACTGCTGAACCCCCTTCTCATCTCTTCCACCACTGTACCTCCCTGCAAATCTGCCCCACCACTGTACCCTCCTTCTCTTCTGTTCCACCTCTGAACCCCTGCTGCTCATTTTCCCCATTGCTGTACCCTCCTACTCATCTGCTCCACCGCTGTAACCTCTTCTCATCTATGATATGCGTGATATGCAGAGTGGTGAAAGTAAGCAGAGATGAGACACATCTACCTGTCCTGGCACACTCATCCTGCTGATCCACATCTTGCATCCTGCCCACGTGCTTGTATGTGATATATGTAAGGTATGTGATGTCACATACAGGCATATGGAATGGATGCACAATGATGAGCTCAGGTCAGGGGCATTTTCTGAAAGCAGTGGGCCTGTGTGCAGGATCATAAGTTGGGCCCCCGCAGCTGAGAAAAAAAGTGGTTGGGTGTGATTTTCATTGCGCTGAATACTGGCTCTGGCTCAAAAGGACACAGAGTGCCGGGGTTCAGTAGTAAGTGACACAAAGGTTCAGGTATAATTTCAACAAAGTTCCCAGAAGCTCCAATTCCAATATTTTAGGTGGCACCTTTAAGCCGGCCATAGATTATTTGAATCTCGGACGGTTTGTCAGGTACTGGCTGAGATTTGAACCATGTATGGGCAGGCTGAATGTACCCAATTTGATTGATCAATCAACATGCGTTCAACCAGCCTGTTGTATTTTTCCATGCAATTATTCCTAGCAGCTATTATAGCCGCTAGCAGTAATCAATGTGTTCTCCTGGCAGGGATGGCTCCCCCTGCCCCCATCGCTGGGAGAACACAATGGTTCCCTGGAGGGGATTCCCCCATCAACACTGACTGTGTTGATGGGGGAATCGAGCAATTTTCTTTTTCTGCAACTCGTGGTTGGTAGAAAGAAAATCGCTCCCTCTATGGCCGGCTTTAGTGTGGTCAGAAATAGCCGCACTGGAATGCTCTGCAACTGTCAGGTGAAGATGAAACTGGGAAAGGGGGAATAAGTTAAATTAGGACTTGCTGGAAACTCTCTGCACGCCATCTTATGACACGTGTCACTTCAATTTGGGCAACTGCGATGATGTGTCAGGACCTGCAAGTGGAGGATTCTGTCAGTCTATGGCCAACCTCCTGCAGGACCTTTTGATATACACTTAACTGCCAAAAGCACGCGAACAGCTGACCATCACACCTATACCAGCTTGTTGGCAATTCCACTCCAGTCCAGTTGGTACCCCCTTTGTGGCTATAACAGCCTCCACTGTTCTGTGAAGTTTTTTTCCAAGATTTTGGAGAAGGTCTGTGGGGAATTTTGCTCATTCAGTCAAAAGAGCATTTGTGAGGTCAGGTAGCAATGCTGGATGAGAAGACCTGGATCAACAATTGGTGTCCAAATTCTTCCCAGGGGTGCTCCGTTGAGTTTATGCCAGGGCTCTGTGCAGGCCACTCAAATTCTTCCACACCAAATTAATCAAACCATGTTTTGGATTAATACACAGGGTATAGTCATGCTGGAAAAAAAACCTTCACTAAACTATTGTATCAAGGGTGGAAGCAAACAATACTCCGAAATGACTTTGTGTGCTGTAGAATGAACATTACCTTACACCACCGGAACCCAACTGTAGCCACCTTGTCTTAAACAGGGGCTACTAGTCAAATTTAGTGCTGCTCGTGGTAGACAACCAGCTGATTTATAGTATTTTTGTTCATTTGGTTTTCCCCTAAATTCAGTGTAGCTGTAATTTTTGCCCTTTTGAAACTAGGTGTCACTGGTGCCTCTGGAATAAGTATGAGAAACTACAGTAAAGCTGACTTATGAATATTCATGCTTCCCCTTGCCAACCAATATGAGTTTACTCTTCCACCCAGGCCCTGGACTGGGGTGGGTGTATGTGGAGCAGCTGTGTGAATAAGCCTGAGACCTACATATGTGCTTGGGGCCCAGCCTAAAGAGTCATGGAGGATCTCCAGATGTCATGAGAGGCCAAAAGAAGCTCAGGAGGGGAGCTTGGACCTCACTGAAGTGATAGTGGCTGAATTTTTTAAGTGCTTTACAGTCAGAAGCTGCTATCACAGATTGCTTAAAGGTTATCTAAAAATGACTGGTGCCAATCTGTTCATCTGTCCCATCATGCCTCAGAGATTTACCTCTGAGATGAAATATCAAGCCTCCCTGTCTCTGGGGGTCCTACCATGCCTCTGGGGGTCAGAGGGGTGCTATACAGAGGGGTGTCCACAAACTTCTGCCAATATTTTACCAACTTAAATCTGCCTACATGAACATGGTGTACTGAGAAATGTAGACCTTTATTTATTTATTTTAATCATAACAGAAGGGCGTCTTTAAGAGCACAAAGAATATGAATTTGGGGAAGCCTTCGGGAAAGGCTAAGATAGTTTCTGTAAATGTATTAGGTAAGATACAAAGAACCAATGTATACTTTTTTTCAAAGTCATAGGAAAGCTTTTCTGAGCTATATCTGACAAGATGCAGCCTGGCACCATTACAATACATCAATCCCCTGTGGCTTTCAAGAAGGAAAGCCGCACATCTAAGTGCAGAGGGGTCTGGATTAAATTGCTAAAGGGTCGTCAGTTGTATTGTGCAGAGCGGAGGTGTAGCCGGTGGCAAGCTAAGGAAGAAACCTTCTATAATAAGAGATGAGTGGGTGTCGAGTGGCAGCGGTTCCCCCTGGCTCACAATCTGTATTGCTTTTACTGGTTTCTGAGCTGGTTGTTAGACTAGGCTGAGGGCATTAACAAGGTACTAACTAGTATTACATTAGCAATTCCTCTGGACAATCAAGGTTCATCCAGTCATAATTCATTTTTTCTACCAAGAAAAATAAGTTTGATTCAGATTTAAAGCATATCTGAACCAGAAACCAAAATGAATATATTGCAATGTACTAGTCTCTGGTGTGTTGGCTGCATTCATTTTCTTTTTTCAAGTTTATTTTGCTTTATTGTCACCTGGTAATTCTGTAACTAACACAATTCCTGTACCTGAGTGGCTACGTCACCCTCCATTGTATCTATAGAGGGAGCCATGGCTATCACCCTAGGCTGCTCTACTGATATGAACTACAAACATGTCCATATCTCTTCATTTCCAATACATGGAGGACAGGTTAAAGTGTTACTAACCCCACAACAGTAAAATCAGTCAGTATATGCAGTAAAGCATACTTGTTTTACTCACTGTGGAACCTAAGGGGATAATCCTCTGCATTGTGTAAAAAGGCTGTTTGATTTTGTCTTCTCTGATCCCCCCCTCTTTTACAGTCCCCAATTAATCGCCTGATAGTATAGAGCCTTGGGGGCACTCCGCACATGCACAGTTTGATGTGTATAGCTAGAGAGTTTTTTTAGGGAAGGTGCATGTGATCAGCACAGTCCAGACAGAGAGTCGGGGGTCCTGCAGCCTCATAGGACAGTCAGAAGAGAATGAAAACTCCTCCTACAAGCTTTAACCAGTGCTCGGCAGGACACTGATAGAAATCACAAGACTGCTATATACTGCTGATGGGAAAACGTAATTTAGCAGTATATATTTACTAAAAATATTGCATTTCTGTGTACTGTGGGAGACCAGATATAGTAAATGCAGGGTCCTGGGTTTAGTAACACTTTAATTGGTATATTACAGAAAACAGCTAGGAAGGAAGATATTCTTCTGTGCAGCTTGCAGGATGTGATAAGGACATTGAAATTCTGGCAAGATCAACCAGTATTTTCTGTATTTGCTGAAAATGTTCTTAGGATGAAAAAAAGAAAACTAAGACAGCCATGACATCAAAGGACTGCAAGCTGCAATATATTTCATTATCCATGTTGAGTTTAGTTATCCTTTCAAAGCTAAAGAGTGGGTGAGTGACCCACTTTCAGCCTGCTTGTAGAACAATAAAAATAAGATCTCCACACTGCTGGGGTCCTCCCCGTGTTCCCATTCTCCTATAAAATGCTTAAACATCTCCCCCTCCAGCTTTTAGTGGGTTCAATTTGTGGAAATGTATAAAGTAGACTAGTTGGCTCTAGGTGCTGAATGTCCTGCGCCGGATCTAGAGTGTGACGTCATTACGCACAAGCTAGTCAGATGGTCCCACAGCCATGCTCTCTTACATCGCATTTGTATTGCTGGATACATGTAAGCGCATTTTAATCTTTTAATAAACAAAGATTCTCTTTATTACACTTTATTATATTTAATGTGCATGGCCACTGATTGTGTGGACGTGGAGTAATATACCAGGCATACACTCCAGCAGTGGGGACACTGTGGCTATATCTTATGGATGGGGTCACTGAGCTAACCAGATGCCTGATGGTGAGTGTCGGCTATCCGGGAGAGATGTTTAGCTCTTTTTGATCTCTACAATTTGAGATCTCCCTTGTCTGGTAAGAGGCAAACTATACTTTTTTGAAGAGCACCTTATTTGCACTGGAGCACTTTACATACTTTTGGAGCACTTACAAAGCCCTTGAACATAACATGATTTAATATGGATTTACTGATGATGGACTTTTTTCAATTGTATGGTTATTTGTTTTGCACACATATGAATTTTAGTGATACACATGAATTTGTATGTAATTTTGCATTTACAATATTTTTTGCACTGGTTTGATTATTTGATTTAAAGAGATAGTGCACTCTTTTTTCACAGTGTTTTTTTTAATCTAGTATTCAGGATTTAGGTCTATTTATAATTAAAGGAATCTCTCAGTCCGTCTGGTATCTGCTTTGCAGAGCATCATGAGAAGGTAATAAATAGACATATTTCAGGCTGCTGTACTTGCAATATTTAAAAACGTGTTTGAAAACCCAAATCTAATTTCAGTATGTTCGTTCTATTCCCTAACTGTATACATTTTGTTATGCAAACCATTTTTTTGGTGCTGTTGTAAAGCTTTCTACCTGGAGATCCTGCCAGTAAAAGTACTGAAAACATGAAGTCACTACCTCGCAATTAGCAGTGTCAGCTTGCAGTGTGTTTTCTTTCAGCTGGCCATTGGTCTGACTATCAGTTCTTTCGGTCAGCCAGTCTAATGGTCGAATGAAGAACCATGAACCTCAGGCTGACAATGCTGCTGCTAACTGCGAGGCAGTGGCTTTAGCGTTGTCAGTCTGCAACAGGAAGTACTGTCACTGGCAGGATCTCCAGGTAAAAAACTTTGCAACTGATTCTCCAAAAAAATTGGTTGAGTAAGGAAATCATATACTACATCTATCTTGCAGACTTTGGTGGCCAGTCAGTCTGCATTGGGCCTGCCCTGTGTGGTCACCCCTTCCCTCCCGCCCTCGGCGGGGGATCCCTGCCCACATTGCTCTGTTCTGTGTACCCCCCTAGGGATGTGCCACAGCAATTACCTGGTCAATCAACATATTATTATTATTCACGATTTATATAGCACCAACAGATTACGCAGAGCTTTACAATGTAGAGGGGGGGGGGGGCAGCACAATTACAGTACAGTTCAATACGGAAGGGACAGGAGGGCCCTGCTCGTAGAGCTTACATTCTAAAGGGATGGGGTGGTGGTATAAAAGGTAATAGATGTGGGGAATGATTTGATGGGGGTGGCTCGGGGACAGTTGCTAGGTGGGTGTGGGATAGGCTTCCCTGAACAAGTGAGTTTGTAACATATGTAAGTTACCCCATTATGGGCATGAACTTTCCTAATGTTGTTTCATTTTGTAACTGTATTAGACGGGTATACTTTTCATTGTTTATGTATATTGCATAGGTTTGATCCACATGATATCCCCTGAGAAAGATTATCTTTAATCGAAACGTGTTGGTAAGAATCGGTGGCTAGCTACATTATCAAATGTACAATGCACTTTAGCACTTTATAGTGACCCTTAGGTGGGCGACTACCAGATGATTATGTATAGTGTTTAGACCAAACATTTTCGATACATGGATGCAATTTTTACTTTTTGTATAAATAAAGCCTTTTTCTTTTTTGTTTCAATAGTCTTCATTGAGTTATTTGAATAAAAGTTGAACACTTAAAAGAGGGAGAGAAAAGCGACTGGAGAGGGTAAGGCCCCCTCCAAACTGTAACATAGCTAATAATAAAACGTGTTTGTAAAAAAAAAAAAAAAAAAAAAAAAAGCATATGTGGTTAGTATGTGAATATCGACTATATTTGAGGGAATGGTCAGCAATTTAGGATAATGTGGATACAGGAAGTATCCTAGGGAGGGATAGGATAGGGTTAAATAACCCCTAAGAGGAGGTGACACCTCATCGTATTTTGCTCAAACGCGAAGTGTGTTGGATCCATACCCTCAATACTAGAAAACTGTATGGTTTGAATGATAGGATGGACATAAATCTTTTTTTAACATAATCACATTTTTTAACAAAGTCGCATTGTTTGATACATTTATTGCACCATTTTGAATATGCTTTCTTTGTTCAGGATATGTCCCTCATACTTCTCTCTTTCTTTCTCCGTGTGTTTTTAACTTTTTGATTGCTCTGATTAGGATGCACCTGCCCCATTTAATGTGCTTACTCTGTTATAAATATCAGTTTTTAAATCAAAACATGTATGCTTTGATGAAGGCTTCATAGCTTCATAGCCGAAACGCGTCAGTTTGCCTGTACCCGTGTACCCATGTAACCAAATAAAGGACTTTTATTCAAGAGCATCTGAGTCGCCAGCCCTTTTCTGATTCAAGGGGGGTAGGAAAAAAAAAAAGAAGGGGGGGGCTTTTTCTTTTTAACTACATTGTTCCTAATTTCTTGGCTGCCATAAAGTCACAAGGGAGATACCTTTGTTGTATTTAGTCTAAAGGGACGGAGCAGCCCCTGACTCATGAAATACTCACCTTAACCTAGTATGAGTAATGCCGCGTACACACGACCGGACTTTTCGACAGACTAGGTCCGACGGTCTTTCCGACTGACTTTTGGCGGAGTTCCAACGGACTTTCCGAATGAACGGACTTAGTCACACACAATCACATCATAGTCCAACAGATTCGAACGTGATGACGTATGACCGGACTAGAATAAGGAAGTTCATAGCCAGTAGCCAATAGCTGCCCTACCATCGTTTTTTGTCCGTCGGACTAGCATACACACAAACGGATTTCTCGATAGGAACTGGGTCCGGTGGAGTTCTGGACGAAAAATTCAAAACATATCTTCTATTTCTAAAGTCAGTCAGATTTTTGGACAGCAAAGGTCCGATGGAGCCCACACACGATCGAATTGTCCGACGGATTTGTTCTGTCGGACCTTTGCTGTCGAAAAGTCCGGTCGTGTGTACGCAGCATTAGGAAATTATTTTACGGTAAAAGCATGATACCAAATATACTAAGAAATAAATTTAGAAATGAAATATGATTTAAACTTTTCACCATGTATTACATATTTGCTTAGATCTACAACACACTGGGTCACTCTTTCAAACAAATGAATCCAACTTTTAGGATTTTTTATTACCCCATACATGTAAGCTTAGTAGACTGTAAAATGTGACTGTGATGTCACATGAACTGGATGCAGATGCCCACACACTCCCTTTAGTATAAGACATCATTGGGGAGACATAGACATGTATAAGGGCTGCAACATCTACAAAGCCATCCTGCTCAATGTCATTTCTATGCTACGTCTGCAGGGGAGTGGTTGGCATGTTTCAGGAGCCGTGCCATGTCTGGTTTGGCTCCCGTGTGCAAATGGCCTTATTGAACTCCATAAATCATGATTGCCCTTTGCTCTTTCTCCTTGGTTGGATTTGTCTTCTGCATTGCAGGTGAGCTGACATATTAGGTGGGTAACAACACATAACGCAGTGATCCATCACTGGTTGATCTGTAACATCCCCACTCCTACTGGATACAAGAAATCATTACAAGCCTTATAAATATGGAACAGAGAAAATGAATAATACATCTCCAAGAACACAGGAGCCCTAAATAATAAACCATATCCCTCTGACGTATGTATAAGTGTGTGTATGTTTAATTTAATTTTCCTGGCCTCTCTGAAAACATTTCAACAATGGGGGAAAATTACCACCCTGAAAAATCCAATGTAAACTGCTAATAATGAATGCATTTCTTACAAGCTTTTTCCACACTCCCACACACAGATATGGCTTAAAATCCCACTTGTCGAGGCACATGATTGCATTTCTCAGGTTCTTAAAAGAATTTATAAAAATGTTAAACAAAATTCTGTATATTGTTATTATTTAAAATGTGCAAGTACTGTATTTAAATGTGCGAGTATTTTAAAAACCCTTAGGCAAAACAACAACTTAATGCTTTAAAGAAAGTTTATTTTGTTATTGCATCCAAGTCAATAGAGTATAATAAAAAAATACCTAGCTTTAAAAAAGCTTAAAATAATAGCTTAAAATAATAGCTTTATGAATACCTTTTGGATGATATTTGTAAAACAGTCAGTGACCTTTATTTATTAGTACATTATTCCAGGGCTCCGAGGAGTAGGAGCAGAGACTGCTTGCAATAATAACTTAAACTACGCAATAAAAATCATAGCTAGAGTTCAGCTCAATGATTGGGTTTACAGAACGTGAACCTCAGTGCAGAAAAGCGCGTTCGTTACTGCAACGCATAGTCTGAAAAAACCCTTAGTGCCGTATCTGAGTGTTCCACCTCCACCGAAACATTACCAAAGTGAGACAGTCATTTATCCTAACAGAGTTTCTCCCTAGCCAACCAGGAATACCATTGGAAGCATTTTTTTTTCATCATTGCAAAAAGTAAGTGCTCTATTAGTGATTAGTTTGCTCATCTGACATCAACCTTAAACCTTATGGTAGCGTAGATGCTGTGATAATTTTATCTGATCAATGTGTGATTTGATTGTAGCGCTGGTATTTTTGCCATGTAATGTTGTACAATAGGCAATGATACTAGATTGGTATTTGGCTCCCTCTGGTGGTATTCAACGTAAATAGACTTGTTTAATTTTCACCTGTTACTTAAGCAGGAAGTTACATAGTTACATAGTTGGTAAGGTTCTTTTAAGGTTTAAAAGAATTTATAAAAATGTTGAACAAAATTCTGAATAAAGACACCAGTCCAACCTGAGTGAGTGTCCACAATTGTCCCTATACCTATACATTGCACACTCACATCGGTCCCCACCCTCAAGGAGCCCAAAATCCAAGGTCCCCATGGATATACTAGGGCCAATTTCTGGACAGAAGCCAATTAATATACCTGCATGTCTTTGGAGTGTGGTAGGAAACTGGAGTACCTGGAGGAAACCAATGCAGGCACAGGGAGAACATACAAACTCCAAGCAGGTAGGGTCGTGGTTGGGATTTGAGCGAGCGACCCTTCTTACTGCTAGGCGAGAGCGCTAACCACTACACTACTGTGCCGCCCAAAGCGATTCACTGGAAGTGGATAGGAAGTGATTCACTGATTTACTTTGTGAAGGACTCACCTACCCACAATGCCCACTCACCTACCCATGAACACTGAGTGGCTGAACTGCATGCTGGGTAGGTAATAAAAGGCCCAGGGCGGCCATTTGTTCACTCTCTTCGGGACGCATGGCCTGCCTGCAAGGATCTGTGAGGAGGTGTTTCGGAGAGCGTGGCTTGCATCGTGCAGAGCGGAGCAACCAATGACTCAGCCATTACCCCAGTGTGCTGGAGAAACAGTGTGATCGGATCAGGAAAGATCCAGAGACACCTGACAGAGCCATTTAAGGGTCCCAGTCATCTTGCGGAGGGGAGCAGCATGATGGAGCTGGCTAGCAGCAGCTTGCAACAAGCGGAGCAGAGTTTTCCAACTTTCCAGGCCTGGTGTGGTGAGAGGGCGGACGCCCAGAAGTTATTTAATGCACTTAACACACTTAGACTAATACCACAGTGTTGCTGAGACCTGCAGTTCCGCAGAAGGGTTATATTCAAATAGACTGAGTTCAAGCAGGCCTCAAGCCTATACTTTACTAAGAGCTGAAACTGCGGTGGTTTAGGGATAACTATACCGGAGGCAGTTATAAGTGCGTGCACCGAAGGAACTGTCAATTATCAGCTTACGGTATGTTACTTTTTTTGCTTGTTAAACTCTTGGATTACAAACACTGCAGTATAATAGCTAGCAGAAGAAAGAAGAATAGAGACTACACTTCTCACTGTAAGGCTTTGTGCATTCAGTTACTGTAGCACAGAACTGCATCATACCTCAGGGGGGAGCTCTTGAGTAATTGTACTGTGCTGTGTTTGTATAACCTTATATTTTGTATTTGTGCGGCCGCGCTGGAAGTGGGAAGGTGTCCAGAGTCAAGGCATTGTCACTCTGGACATTAGTCCCACTTGGAGATGCGCTTGCAGGGGTTATCCAAGGAGTTCTTAAGAGGTGATAATCTGTAAATGTTCATTGCTTTATTGTATTGAGTTTGGACATTTGTACAACCACTGTTAACCACTGTTTTACAACCAGAGTCAGTAAATGTATATTCTGGTTAATCACAATTGGTGTGAGACTTATTCATTCACTTAACAGGTGGAACAACGGATGCCCAGGTAATGATAAAGGTACTCTATATACACATTGTAAATTGTGGTTTTGTTTTCGCTGTTAAGTCTCACACCAACACTGTTACACAGCTGTTGCAAGTGGGTCGAGCCAATTCAGTTAGGGGTAAGATAGTAGAGTACAGGCCCAATAAATTATTAGCCGCTCCTTAGGGGGTCAGTGCTACATGATCAAAATAATTGAATCTGCATACAATTGAACAGCCATAACTTCCCTTCTGAACAATTTAGACTCAGTTTTAATCGTCAATCGGCCAGGGCAGAATATTATCGAATTCCTCCTGTATTGAATTGTATTGTAATTGTACTGTCTGCCCTCATGTTGTAGAGCGCTGCACAAACTGTTGGCGCTATATAAATCCTGTATAATAATAATTATCAATTATTGTGCATCAGTCAACTACACTGAAATACTTTGTCCATTAATACGATCATGTTTCAAACAATCAGACAGACAATGAGATTACATGATGAAAACAGAGATTCAATTGATAGTTTTTAACCGTAAGTTACGATCATATCTCAACTATCCCATTTTCCATGTTTGACCTATCGATAGAATAGGTTGTTGACTGATTCTATCAGAAGAGATCAATTTAAATGGAAACTAAATTGACCATTTATTTAGGGGGGGAGTGGCCACCATTAGGTATAACGCCTTCATAGAACTACAGAAACTGGACAAACACACGCTATATTGTCAAAAATACTGGGACGCCTGCCTTTTACACACACATGAACTTTAATGGCATCCCAGTCTTAGTCCGTAGGGTTCGTTATTGAGTTGGTCCTCCCTTTGCAAATAGAACAGTTTCAACTCTTCTGGGAAGGCTGTCCACAAGGTTTAGGAGTGTGTGTATGGGAATGTTTGACCATTCTTCCAGAAGCGCATTTTGTGAGGCCAGGCACTAATGTTGGATAAGAAGGCCTGGCTTGCAGTCTCCGCTCTATTCATCCCAAAGGTGTTCTATCGGGTTGAGGTCAAGGACTCTGTGCAGGCCAGTCACGTTCCTCCACCCCAAATTCGCTCATCCATGTCTTTGTGGACCATGCTTTGTGCACTGGTCCAAATTATTTGGTGGAGGGGGGATTATATTGTGGGGTTGTTTTTCAGGGGTTGAGCTTGGCCCCTTAGTTTCAGTGAAGGGAACTCTTAAGGCGTCAGCATACCAAGACATTTTGGACAATTTCATACTCCTAACTTTGTGGGAACAGTTTGGGGATGGCCCCTTCCCATTTTAACATGACTGCACACCGGTGCACAAAGCAAGGTCCATAAAGACATGGAAGAGTGAGTTTGGGGTAGAGGAACTTAACTTGCCTGACCTCAACCCAATAGAACACCTTTGGGATAAATAAGAGCGGAGACTGCGAGTAAGGCCTTCAGTGCCTGACCTCACAATTACGCATGCCAATCAAGTTGAAGTCAGGCCAGTCAAGTTCCTCCACCCCAAATTCTGGAAGAATGGTCAAACATTCCCATAGACACACTCCTAATCCTTGTGGCCACCCTTCCCATAAGAGTTGAAGCTGTGATAGCTGCAAAGGGTGGGCCAACTCAATATTGAACCCTACAGACTAAAGCCCCATACACACGGTCGGACTTTTTCATGGATTCTGTCCGATCGGACAATGTTGTTGAAAAATCAGACCGTGTGTATGCACCATCGGACAGTGTAAGTCGGATTGTCCGACGGACAAAGTCTTATCTCCTGCTGGAAAGATTTGCCGACAACACGGTCCGATCACACCAAATCCGATCGTGTGTACGGTTGTCCGACCGGACAAAGTGCTACGCATGCTCAGATCACATTACAAGACCAAAGCTATTGGCTACTAGCCTCTACGTAGTCCCGTCGTAGGCAACAAACGTCACCACGTTCAGAATGATCGGATTTTCCGACAACTTTGTCCGACCGTGTGTACGCAAAACCAACATCAGACAAAGTATGACGGACAGGATCCGACCGACCTGGTCCGCGGATTGTCCGACCGTGTGTATGGGGCTTAAGACTGGGATGCCATTAAAGTTCATGTGCGTGTAAAGGCAGGTGTCCTTATACTTTTGACAATATAGTTTAACTAAACTGGACAATGGTTGTCAAAAAATATGACAGATGGCAACTCAAGTGTGTGTGTGTGTATATATATATATATATATATATATATATATATATATATATATATATATATATATATATATAGAGAGAGAGAGAGAGAAGGGGGATTATTCATATTTTCATACCAAGGGTCCTCTGTTGTCGTCCATTCCAAAGGAACACCTGTGCCTGTTCTGCCAAGCTAAACATAGACACAGAAAGCGTTCATTTGCTATATACAATGAAGGGGAAAAGGTTCCCGAAGAGCTCCTGAAGTAATTATTCAAAACACCTCTCCGTGTTTTAACACAGCTTGGCACCCAGTGGAGAATCAAATTGATCCATGTCTGCGATCAGAAACCTGCCTTCTGTTTAATTTCCAAAAGCAGCTGGAAATCTCTTAGTCAACAAGGTCCATACCTTAAATTAAACTGCCGACAAAAACTGAACAACCCGAAATCAAGAAAAACCTACTGTACAAAGAGAAAAGCCTCTGTTATCATGCTAATGTGTTACTGACTTGCAGTTACTGGAAACAGAGGGGGGAAAATACATTATTCAAGATTAAAGGGTAGCTGTCAAGTAAACACAGCACAGAAACCTATTTTATGTGTAGGGCCAATAATCAGCTTGTTTCGAACAGTCAAGCAATTATAAGTGGACATAAGTAGGCTTATTTTCTGAAGCAAGCAACATATTCACAGCTGAATACATCTATAGGAACTGTTACTGGATAAATATTATTCTGCTCAGCCAGTCTCAGTGAACAAGCTAACCTTGCCAGACAGCGCAGCCAGATCCTTTACTGCAGCAGCAACAAAGCTTGCTCTAGAAACCTAAAAGAGCGACAGAAGACTGATGAGCCATCGCTCTGTTTAGCTCCTACTTTTGCTCTTTCTTTCTGTCAGCGCATGTGCATTGCGGTACAGCAAGACTGGCTTTCAGCGCTGACCATCCCGCTCTAAACTAAAGTCCCTCTCCTGGAATCCAAGGGGTTAAATGAGACTAGTATCAATAAATATTCATGAACTTTAACTACCTATGTTTAAAAAGGATCCAATATTATAGTCAAGTGGCTTTATTGATGTATAATATGTGCCATATCTCATTTGACCCCTGATTTTTTTTTTCTTTTTAGTTATCCTCCAACAAATCAACAAAAATAATCTAAAAAGCAAAGGCTGGGTAAAGGTTGGGTTGGTTGCCATTTGTTTGTACCCTATTAAGCCCACACAACTCTCAGTTTTTGAAGACAGTGTTTAAAGTGGAACTAAACTGTACCTGAGCACCAAAGCTGAAGTTTTGTGTTTCTGTGTAGGATAATTGGCATCCCACCAAAACTGGCCCCAATATTTTTGCGTTCATTCAAGAAACATAGGATTGTGTGTTCCTCTGAGGCCTAACCTTATGTGAACTATTCAGCTCGAAGTATATGAAAAGCCTTTTTTTTTTATTAGGTTTAAAACCTCTAAGCCCCTGTACACACGGTCGGACTTTCTGATCACCAAATCAGATTTTGTCCGAAACTGGTGTTGCATACACACGGTCGGACAAAGTTGTCGGAAAATCCAATCATTCCGAATGAGGTGACGTACAAAACGACAACGGGACTACATACAGGCCAGTAGCCAATAACTTTCGTCTCCAAATTTCTTCTGAGCATGCGTGGCACTTTGTGCGTCGGAATTCTCTACACACGATCGGAAAAAGTCAGGATGTTGTTGTCGGAAAATTTTAGATCCTGCTCTCAAATTTTTTTCTGTCGGAAATTCCAACGGAAAAAGCCCGATAGAGCCCACACACGATCGGATTTTCCGACAACATAATCCGATCAGACTTTTTCCATCGGAATTTCCGACCGTGTGTACGGGGCATAACAGTTTTGTTTTTTTGCCTTTTTTCACTTGTAAAAATAAATCTTTCCAAAGTCAGGTAAATTCCCTCTTAGACAGCTGTCACTGAAACACTTGTCTCAATAGGAACATTCCCCCTCTTCACCCTGTTCTGCTGAAAACTCAAAATGTACATCCTCTAAGCCCCTGTACACACGGTCGGACATTCCGATTTTATAGAATGTTAGCTGGGGGTGGATGAAGTTAAAGGTTCAGGCCCAAATTACACAAATCTGTGTAAAAATTAGACTGGAAACTTGTGGGGTATTATATATTGAGAGTTCTGCTTTGAAGCCCCACTTTTGGCAAAAACATTTTTTTGCCACCTCCCAACCCACCCTTACACAATTGTTTTGCCCCTTACTAGGTAATGCTAGCCACACTCACCCCGTCCAAGTCCCTTGCCATTGAAAGAATTGACTGGAACCAAAAAGTTGTTGATGTTTCATATTGCTCCTTTCTTTGAACGGATGAACTATCAGACACATTGGACTGGTAAAATGCCCTTCACCAATCTTCAATAATAATATTCTTGATCTGTATTTCTGTTTGATGATTCATATGTATAAATGCATTCTGTATTCATATCCATACGTATACATGTACATATATATTTAATCTACCTATCTTGGTGTGGTAATATACCACTCCTGAAGAAGCCAACAAGTTGGCGAAACATTTCAGGATTAAAATACCACAAGTACAACCTCCAATAATATCATTTGTATAATTACTTAGAATTTATTTGGTTTAAAGTTTTTAAATATTTGTATTATCTATTTGTATGTTTCTTTTTTTTCTTAACAAGAATTGATTGAATAAAATGATGAATTTTTCATTAAATATGGAACTCTAGTTATTGGCACCTTAAAAATCCCTGCTCCTTGTTAGAGCCTTCTGTGTATCCTGTTTGTAACTGGGATGCAGTGCCTCTGAGACTCCCTAGCACTGTGGCAAGGGATACAATGGCAAGGGATACATGAAGGGAGATCAGTCTCCCTTCATGTATCCCTTGCCATTGTATCCCTTGCCATAGTGCGAGGGAACACTAATCCAGCAATGTGATGGCACCCAAGACCACCAGTCCTCTCCACTCTCCTCCTCTCCACTGATTTCAGACCTCTTCTGGATCCTGTGGGAACTCCCAGCAGAAAGTATCCACAACACCCAAGCAGTGGACACCCAGAGGTGGATCCAAGCAGGAAGTAAATAGAGGAGGAGAAGGCTCATGCTGGATCGTCTTGTGACCGGAGATTTAGATAAGTAAAACATTTTTTTCTTTTAACCGTAGAGATTAGATAGAGGTGGGGAAGGAATAATTATCCTGGAGTAGGGCTTTAAATCTTAGTACCAGGTGTGCTCATGTGCAAACCCAAAATCTGCTGCATAATTAGCAATTGGGTGAGATTATTGCAGTCATTTCCAAGGATGGAGACTGCAGGGGCCAGATGAGACCTCTACACAGAGGGATGCAGGAGCCCCATTTTCTATCCTGGGAAACACCTTTAATAGAGCAAAAAAACAAGCAACACTTACAGGTTTTTCCATCACATCACTGACTGTGAAAAACCTAAATAATTTACTACAGGTGCAGCTTGAGGTGCAAAGCTGCCTGAAGATAAAAAATGCTTCTGTTTGCAAGTCATTTATAAATCTCTGCTGGTTTTGACCGCTCTCGCTTCAATTTTTTCACAGCAGTGATCATTTTTTATTTCTCTGTGTTGCTACACGTGGGTCTGTTGCCCAGCAACCGTGTCTCGTTAGCTAGTCACTGGTTGGGACTCAAATCCCAATTCTATTGAATTATATATTTAGTTACAGCAGAAAAGAGAGGGGCTTTAAATAGCAACAAAAGAATGACTGTGTTCCCGTTACGTTGAATTGCTTGGGGGGGGATTAATAATATGGCTGTGGTGATAACTAGTTATAGCACCTTCTTCAGGAAGCAGCAGGTATGCAAAAATCTGTTTAATCAGGCTTATTTTCCTTATTTTTAAGGTGAAATTTCAGCATTGCTAAAATATCTAGCAGATAGCAGATCTAAAATAAAGTTGATGGTGAAAATGCCCCTTACATAGGTGATCAGTAGGAAGGATGCAACCCTTAAGCCCCATACACACGGTCGGACAATCCGAGGACCAGGTCCGTCGGATCATGTCCGTCGTACTTTGTCCGATGTTGGTGTTGCGTACACACGGTCGGACAAAGTTGTCGAAAAATCCGATCATTCTGAACGTGGTGACGTTTGTTGCCTACGACGGGACTACGTAGAGGCTAGTAGCCAATAGCTTTGGTCTTGTAATGTGATCTGAGCATGCGTGGCACTTTGTCCGTCAGGAATTCGATACACACGATCGGACTTGGTGTGATCGGACCGTGTTGACGGCAAATCTTTCCAGCAGGAGATAAGACTTTGTCCGTCGGACAAACCGACGAACACTGTCCGATGGTGCATACACACGGTCTGATTTTTCGACAACATTGTCCGATCGGACAGAATCCATGAAAAAGTCCGACCGTGTGTATGGGGCTTTACAGTGCTCATCCGAATGTCACCTTTACAGACAGCTAATAGGATAATTATTAAGCGTTAAGATATATATATATATATATATATATATATATATATATATATATATTATATTACATAATATAATATATACTATATTATTATTATTATAAATTATATTATAATATATATATATATATATATATATATATATATATATATATATATATATATATATATATAATATACTAGCACGTTGAAACAAACTCCAGCTAGTACTTTATAATCAGTTATAGCAACCATTTTTTTCCTTTTTAGGCAAAGGTTTTACATACCTAAATAAATAAAATCTGATCATTGTAAGCACCTCTGTCAGTGGTAGATGGTTGGTCTCATCCCTGTAAACTGATATATATGGAAGAAGACTTTATCTTTTGAAAAATAACAGACTTACTGGCTGGACCTATAGACTTTTGAACGTTTTTACATTTTCCACAAACATTTTATGTTGGATTGTTCTTATATTAGCACTCATTTATTGCACTAACTGACAACAACATTGCCAGGTAAACCATATTCCATTTAAATAATGTGTGACCAAAACTGAAGGGAGTCTGGAGCAGCATTTTCACCAGGAAAGTATTTCAGCCATGTAGTTAATCTTTATTTAATCTGCCCTGCAAGATTGTTAACCTATCTTTTGTTGATGTTTAAATATACAGTAGGTCTGCTTTAGACATGTACCGTATTTGCCGGCGTATAAGGCGGCTGGGCGTATAAGACGACCCCCTAATCTTCCATTTAAAATGTTGGTTTTTTGCTATACTTGCCGTATAAGACGACCCCCTTCCAACCAGTCTGTCAGCCTGCTGGAAGTGTGGTAATGCCGTAAGTTCAGTAGCTTCGGTAACAGGTACAGTAACATACTGTCTCACAGTATACATACAGTATACCGCGCTGAGCCAATCACGGCAAGCAATGTATTCTATTAATGTATACAAAGCCTGCTCGGATTGGCAGAGGCTGTAACATCATCAGCCCGCGCCTCTGACTCTGCCTCTGACAAAGCCAATCGGAGCAGGCTGCTGCATGTAGCCTGCTCGGATTGGTAGAAGTTGTTACTCCAATCCGAGCAGGCTTTGTATTCATTAATAGAATACATCGCTTGCTGGGATTGGCTCAGCGGTGTATACTGTATGTATACAGTATTACCACACATTTAGCTAGCATCCGGAGGGCTGTCATCCAGCGGGCGGCTTGCATATAAGACGACCCCCGCTTTAAATCCGGCGTATAAGACGACCCCCGCTTTTTGGCGGTTATTTTTTTGTGTAAAAGGTCGTCTTATACACCAGAAAATACGGTAGTCAAGAGGTTGCAATGGGTATTTAAAAAGGGTCCTTATTCAAAATAAAGTGATAATATATCAGAAGCCTTGGGTGAGAAATCATACATTAGCTTATCTTTACTTTGGGGCCTCCAGTTATTTTTCCCTCATCACACCCCATGTAATTAATACTTGTGGGTAGACGATCTAAGACAAAACGATAGAAACTGAAACTTCAGGAGACGTATTCACACATCTATACCCCCCATCACGTACTATAATACCTGACATCCGTGCATGGAAGAGAGGACAGACTGGCAAGATAAACAAGTAGGCAATTGGAAAAAAGAAAAAAAAACCTTCAACCAACATGTAATTTTCAAGCTGAGACCTGTAATCCCCTCACACTGATAGTTAAGCATTTTTCCATGTAGTTAATCCAAGTTCCGAGGTCAGCTCGAATGCCTCCATTTTTCCTGAAGTGTCTTTTATTATTTTCCATAATAAAATACTTACTATTTGTGATGGAAAAGAGCAATGCAATCCCACTTGTGGTATCATTTCTCCCTAATTATTTGCTTAGAAATGAAAGGAATACAATCAGCATTTTCCTTATACCTTCCTCTGCTTTATAGTCATCTTTTTTTATTTTAACTTATTAAAAAGAGTGTCTGTAAACTAGTGATTTTGCTCTCTTAAATTCCTTGCACATGGGGATTGGCAGAAAAATCAAGGATAAAAATTGCTTGTTTGGGTGCATAATTACCGTATATACTTAAGTATAAGCCGACCCGAATATAAGCCGAGGCACCTAATTTTACCACAAAAAAATGGGAAAGCGTATTGACTCGAGTATAAGCCTAGGGTGAGAAATGCGCAGTTACTGTAAGTGGAAAAGACTAACAACAATGCCCATTTGCAGCCTCACTGTGCCCATTTGCATGCCTCACTGTGCCCATGTGCAGCCATAGGTCCCCCAAACTTCAAACTCGGTAGTTAAGGGTTCCTAGATGCCCCCTAGCTGCAGCCAAAGACCCAAAGGGCCCTGAAATGACATTGCTGCAGATGGACACAGTTGACCGACTTTGGGGTCCCGTATCTTGAGGCCACTTAGTGCTAGGAGCCCCAAATTTGGAATGCAAACCCAGTGGAACTATCACTACAACATATCCAAGGGGTTACTAGCACTAAGTGGCCCCAAGATAAAGGGCCCCAAAGTCGGTTCGGAAAATGTCAAGCACTTTTCTTCAGCAGATGCCAGAATGACATTTTCCGAACCGACTTTGGGGCCCCGTATGTCGGGGCCACTTGGTGCTAGGAACCCCAGCTGGATATATTGTAGTGCTAGTTCCACTGGGTTTGCACACCAAATTTGGGGTTCCTAGAACCAAGTGGCCCGAGATACGGGGCCCCAAAGTCGGTTCGGAAAATTTCATTTTCTGCAGCAGAAAAATGCTTGACTTGAGTATAAGCCGAGGGGGGCATTTTCAGCACAAAAAAATGTGCTGAAAAACTTGGCTTATACTCGAGTATATACGGTATGTGTGTTTACATGCCTTTATAGGCAAATGGCCTTTAGAACTGTATGAGCGTAAACTCATTCTACTGGACAGAATATAATTTATTCTAGCAAATGGAATACATTTACATGCATATGCAAGTGTTTATGTGTGTTTAGGAGCATTTATGCACGTTTGGGTGCATACACGTGAATATTATGCTCATAATGCCTCTAAAAGCTGCTCTTAAATTACAGATCTAAATGCTTAATATGCATGGCCACATAGGCTAACATTGTACTGCATTTAAGGGCAGTTCAATCCTGGACGTCTGTAAAGGCGGTGTTTTTTATGCCCATGTGCATGAGGCATCCAAGAGGAAACAAACTAACTCAAAAACAACAAAAACAGAACATTTTTAGCCTAATTATGAGGTATGTCAGAACAACGGTTGCTCTGTCCTTCTGGGGAGATGAAGGCATGGCTGTGAGGGAGTACTGTAATTCCTGTGAGAGGTAATAATTATCTGGATGTTTCATTCCTAATACAACTTTGCTTGCATGCACTTAATAAAAAAGAATATATCTGATGAAAGGTCCACTTAAAGAAGTACTCCAGACACATTTTGTTTAATATTGGGAGTGCATACAACATGTAGTGCCCTGCCCTAGGTGGGTACAGCAGAGCCAAAAACGAAATGTACCCAACGTACATTTCGTTTTTGGCTCTGCTGTACTCACCTGAGCCACAATTTATTTATCAGATCTGGTCAGGTCTATAAACCTGGGGTTGATTGCTCCTGCCTGCCTCTGGAAGAAGCTTCCAGAAATAGTGTGGGAAGATCAATCCCTGGGCTATGAATATTTATCTGACCCTAGCCAATCCCTGGGAGGGAGGCCCAGAAGGTGTGGTTGGCAGAGGATAAATGTTTGGGAGGATATAATCAAAGGTCTCTCTCCTGGGGTCTAAGCCTGTGTGTGCAGAAGAGCTGTTGCTGTTAGGCCACAGCATGTGCTTGGCTGAAGGCCTAGGAGGAACCTAGACTTAAAGTGTTATTGAACCTAAAAACGTTTTTTACCTTAATGTATTGCTTGCATTAAGGTAAAAAAAAAAATTTTCAGTGTCCCTGTGCCCCCCTTCCCTGTGTGAAGGGGAAGAGATGGGAGAAGAGATCAGCGCTGTCCAGGGCTGCATCTTTTCTCCCCTTACTTCCTCTTTACACTGCATTTGAGTAGCAGCAGGAGCCATTGGCTCTTGCTGCTGTCAATCAGAGGAAGTGGGGGGCCAGGCCTAAGTCCTGCTGTGTAAGTCTATGGAGCGCGGCTCCATAGAAACACAGGTTGGGAACGCGGGACTACCTCTCCCCATAGCCAGTGGCTGACTATGGTAGTCCCGCAGAAGACCAAGAGGAGCCAAGATCCCCACCGGGGACATCAGAAGAGGAGGATCAGGACCGCACTGAGCAATACCACTGCACAGAGCAGGTAAGTATAACATGTTTGTTATTTTAATAGAAAAAAAAATTGAGTTTCGTAACACTTTAAGAGACTTGCTGGAACACATTACCTGTGAAAGCTGTGCTGGAGAGGAAACCCTTTCACTGAACAGTATTGCAGGGGAGCTGCCTTTAGCCATTGTTAGGAGGACCTTTTGCCTAGAGCTTCAGGTATGCCAGAACCTTGAGGGTTACATAACAAAGGTTACTACAAGGACTGTGACTGCTCATACAGAGTCTCAGATTATCTGGTAGCCCTCTCTACTTCCAGCAATACTTAAAGCGGAAGTAAACCCACCCATTTACCAGTTTCAAAAAAGTTTCATTTCTGGCACGTGCCGGAAATGTAACACTCTCATTGGCTGTGCTCTCAACCAAACTGTCAAACCATCCAATGGCTGGTGTCATAACTGATCACATATGCAGCATCATGGCAGTTGTAGATTAAACAGAGGCAAAGATGGCAGCTTCCTTGGCTGAATAGGGGGGTTTACTTACACTTTAATGCTGCTACTGAAGGACTTTGCTCGGGGAACCCGGCTTACCCTCCAGGGGTGAGCACAACAAATAGTTTCCTGAACACCAGAGGGCGCTTATCTGAGTAGTAATGCCCAAAAACGTTATTAGATACAACAAAAGGAAGTGGCAACTTGCATATTGCAGTATAATAGCAGCGCATATAACAAATAGGTAATCTATGCTTGATAACTCTGCGTCCCTCTCAGAGAGAGAGGAACATTGACAACCAGGAAGTAGGTAACGGACCGGACTATGGAATGCAGAGCTGGCCGGAAGTGACGTCAGCGCCAGGAAATGGGTGAAGTTAGTTCAACATGACAACACTGCCATGATTTTATTGCTGAACTGTTTTCTCACTGTGTTGTCAACCTATTAAAGAAAGTGGGAAAAAAATAACAGATCTATTGGCAGAATCAACAGGTAACAAAAACCCTGTTTCTGCCCCACTTTCAGGTATTTTTTATGTCTTGAAAATAATAAATGTTCGGTGCTACAACCCCCATCAAACATTTGAATAAGATGACAAAGTATGCCCCCCCCCCCCACTCCTGTTTAGTGCTAGTTACTTCAGTCCTAGCTATCCTAGCTAGACCACTCCCCCACTTCTTCCATGTTTCCTCACATTTATTTGCAGAGACAGGGCTGAGGAAAATCATTGTCTTTTAAAATTAAAAAAACTGTAAAAACATCCTCTGTACTAGAATTAGCTCAAGTAAAATTGTGCTGGTCTCAACTTCTATGTCTTATTGAAGAGTTAAGCTGAATGTGGATGGTGCCAAGTCAACAGGTGACCATACTGTCCAGACAGACTGGGTCTAAGGAGGTATGTCAATGCATAAAGCAGCATTTGAAACATAACCACCCTGTTAAGTCTCGTACACACGATCAAATTTTCCACAGACAAAACCTCTGACTTTTGTCCGAAGGGCGTTGGCCCCAAACTTGTCTTGCACGCAAACGGCACACAATTGTCAGCCAACAAACACGAATGTAGTGACGTACTATGTGGTTTTTCAGCTCTACAGCGCCACCCTTTGGGCTCCTTCTGCTAATTTTGTGTTAGTAGAAGTTTGGTGAGTGTTGATTCATGCTTTTCATTTCGTGCTTTTCAGTTAGTTTCTGAACGGCCGTTCGTCAACCAGCCCTATGTTGCAGAATCGGAGTTGGCCTTGGAGTTATTGCTTTGACCCAAGTCCAGTCCAGTCCAGGAACAGGAGGAGGAGAAGTTTTTGGACCAAAAATGGGTTGCTTTAATAATCGTGACCAATTATGTCATATGCCTTTGCTGCGGGAGCTCCAGGAGAATAATCCGGATGATTTTTAGAATTATCTCCGGATGAGGGACCCCTGCTTTCACCAACTCTTGGCATTGTTGGCCCCCTATCTTAAGAAGCAGGACACATGCATGAGGCTTTTATTTTTCATTTTTGGTTGAATAATGATTTGATTTGTTATATTTTCTATATTTTTGGATGCATAGAATGCACTTTTTGGTTAAGTTCTATTGGCAGATAGCATGTCTAATTTTATTTGTTTTCTTTTTTTAATGCACAATAAAAAAATTGTGGAGAATAATACTTGGCTATGTGTTTTACTTCAAATGACAGTTTGGGAGTAGGCAGCTACATTTTAAAAGATACAATGTAAAATTAACATGGGACACCAACATAGTTGTATGCTTGATCTTAAAAACTACGGGATAATGGTGTTGTGGTAACTTGCACCCAAAAAAAAAAAAAAAAGCATAATAATATTTTTCTTAATATCACTAGAAAAAAAAAGCATTTGGAAATTTGTTTGCAATAACTCCATCAGTATCACCAGCAAAGCAGCTTCATTATTATCCCATTAAAGAAGAAAAAAATTGTGCGCTGCATTTCGAGATTTCATAATTAGCCACGTCACAAATGTTAATTCTCTATTACAAACGCTACTTTACAAGACCGACCGCTTCTGGCTCGTCCTTGCTTCCAAGCATGCGTGTTTGTACTTTGGACTTGTGTACACACGCTCAGAAAATCCGACAACAGACATTTGTCCGCGGGAAATTTTAAAGCCTGCCATCCAACATTTGTCTGCGGAAAATCCGACAATAATTGTCCGATGGATCGTAGAAACGCTCGGATTTTCGCCAACAGCCTGTCATCACACATTTCCCGTAGGAAAATCCAATCGTGTGTACGCGGCTTTAGAGAAGGACAAACACAAACCTGCTGGGTTAGTTCTAGTGACAGACTGCATCATTTAGGTCATTTTATTTTTATTTTGCCATTATATCTGCTAAATCAGTTTATGACGTTAGGTCTACTTATAAGTCCAGGCAAACTAAAAAAGCGGATATTTGTGTTTTTAGCAGCTCTAGTATATAATTTACATTTAACCACGATTTAAAGACACTCATTTGGTTCAAGTGAGGATGTCTTGTCTGCTTTAAGTTGCATGAATCTTTAAAAAAAGAAATGTTGTGACTAAAAGATCAATAAAGTTAATTAAATGGTAGAGTACATCCAGCTGTCCCCTGCCCACACTCCATCGCAGATGTGTCAGTGGAAGTGACAAAAGCCTCTGCGCAGTATCGTAGTGGCCATTAGTTCACAGCGAGCGCACCTCTAATCTCTCCAGTGTTAAATCACGTTCTCCCACTTACAGTAATGAGCAGACCAACATACTATCCTTATCAACAGCCGCGCTGCTATTTTAAACTGCGCTGCCTATAAATAACATTCAAAAACAACCCACTTCTCTATATTCCCAAACAAGATGACACACCAAACCTTTACCACTCATCAACAAGGCGAGCTTTATAGCATTGTACTTTCATATGTGATACATTCCAAAATGATATATCCAGTATTTCCTTTTTTTCCCATCTTTATTTCACAGGAAAATTCTCCTTATCAGCTGGTAGCCTTTGGTTTTTAATTATAAATTGTAATTTAGAGCTGCAATCTGGGCCTGACAGATGGCATCTGTATTCTTCTCGGTATCAGTAGTGCATTTTTCCGTGCGGTAATCCAGCATGAAACAACTCATGCACTTTACCTTTGCACAGGAGTTTCCCGTAATAAAGACTGGTCTCTGCTGCACTCTCTTCTTGTACAGGATGACAGGTCTTGTACCCGCCCCCTCTTGTTGTTTTCTGTAGGCATCCTGTAGTGGGTGAGTCTTCTGGGACCCTCCCACAGCTCTGCTGTCTGAATAGTCTATGTACAGCACAGTGATGGTGTCACTGCTAATTTTTTACAAGGTGTAGTCAAAATTTGCAAGCTTAAAAGCAAAGAATTGCAACTGTAGCATGAAAACACCCCTGTCCGCTGTCTTTGTGGTTTATTGTAGAGGCGCTCAACCACGCGTTCCTAACACCCCTCCCAACCACAAGTCTAAATGTGCCCTTACAGTCAGAAGCTAATTTCTTCCATTGGAAGGTGACTAACAGCCATCTGTACAATTTGCTCCACTTTTGCTGAGAACTAAACCCTGAGATGAAATGGTGGCCCAACCTGCCTCTGAAGCACCTTATACACTTTTGGGGTCAGGGGAGTGCTACATTTGAAGCAACAAGGAAAGTGGAGGAAGCACATATCCACAAAATAGATGAAGGAATAAGATCTTTGCACTACATGCCTTCAGGTACAGCTTCCTCTCCAGCAAGGAGAACAGTGAGCAACACATTAGTGACATCATCAAATGTCACTTCAAATCTGGTAAGACTAGCAGTCACAGGCAACAATGGCTAAAGTGGTTTCATACAGCAAAGATACAGGCACAGGAGTTTCCTAGGTACAATTATTTTTCAGGAGGAATTTAGTGTTACTAAACCCCTGCATTCACTTTATCTGCCCCCCCACAGTACACAGAACATGGCAATGCAATTATTTTAGTAAATGTATACTGCTAAATACCTTTTCTCATCAGCAGTATATAGCAGTCTTATGACTTCTATCAGTGTACAGCCGAGCACTGGTTAAAGCTTGTAAGAGGAGTTTTCATTCTCCCCTAATTGTCCAATGAGGCTGCAGGACCCCTGACCCTCTGTCTGGACAGTGCTGATTGGCCCTGTGCTGATCACATGCACTCTCCCAAGAAAAGAAAAAACTATTGCAATACACACCAAGCTGAGAATGTGCAGAGCGTCCCCAAGGCTCTATTCTTTTAAGAGATGGATTGAGACTCTGGAAGAAGGGGAGGATCAGAGAAGAAATGATCAAACAGCCTTTTTACACAATGCAGAGGATTATCCCTTTAGGTTCCACAGTGAGTATAACAATCATGCTTTACTGCATATACAGACTGATTTTACTGTTGTGGGTTTAGTAACACTTTAAGACAAAGGGTACATTGCTTAGGTATAAATAACGATCACTTTCAGTTGAGTTAAAGCAGAGCTCCACCCAAAAGGGAAAGCTATGCTTTAAGATCGCCGCACAGTGGCGTACTAAGTGGGGGGCGGGTCGCACCGGGTGCCACACACCACACACTGGGGGGTGTCAGGCCGGCGCCCCCCCTCCGCTGAGTGTAAGCAGAGTCGACTGTTAATTTTTTTTTTTATTTTTTTTACAGGCTGGAACTGTGCTTTAAATTCCACTTTAAATGCATGGGTAAAGTACAAGTTCACTTTAGTTGCATGCTTGTTCAAGGTAAGTGTCATATTATATAGTGAAAACAACATCAGTATGAAAATGCCAGAGCCTGCACCTTTTAAAAATAAGCTAGCAATGGCAGCTCTATATTTTTTTTATATCCTCACTAGAGCTGCACAATTTTGGCTAAAATGAGAATCACAATTTTGTTGCTCAGAATAAAGATCACGATTCTTGTGGCGTAACATCATCTTTCACATTATACAAAAAGATTGGGCTAACATTATACAAAAAGATTGGGCTAACTTTACTGTTAAGTTTTTTTAAATTCATTAAAGTTTTTTTTTTTTAATTGCGTTTGAAAGACCGCTGCGAAAATACAGTGTGACATAAAATATTGCAACAACCACCATTTTATTCTCTAGGGTCACTGCTAAAAATATATATATACATATTGTTTGGGGGTTCTGAGTAATTTTCTAGCAATACATATTGATTTTAACTTGTAAGCAGCAAGTGCCAGAAAAAGGTTTAGTCTTTAAGTGGTTAAGCTTCCCTCATTTACAGGCAGAAGTTTATTCCTTTGATCTAAGAAGAAATTTTACTTTCTTTATACTTATCCATAATGTTGTGAAAAAACTTGGCAGGCTGCCTGGATTTTTTTTTTTTTTAGCTGTGAGAACACTCTGCACGTGTTAGAAAGAATCGTAAATTGCTGTTTTGAAGATCGAGAAGGGAAAACCAATCCCGATTTTGATTCTTAACGTTTAATCGTGCAGCTCTAATCCTCACACATTCTGTTTTTCCTGTTGCTTCCCATATAAGACATATACGTGGTGGCAAAAGGGTAGGCTTTAAAACTAACACATGCGTTGCTGGGTGGTGCTCCCAGCATAGAGACAGAGCTGTCAAAGACTCCCTGTAGTCACTAAAGATCACTAGTTGGCAGGACTGACCCCCGATCATGTGACCACTGTGATAGCCAATCCTGGGCGTACAAACCCTATCAAAACCCTATTAAAGGGATGCCAGGGCTGGGTAGGAAGGAGTTTTAAAGAAGTACTGTACCTTGCGATTTTAATGAAACATGACTATTGCTAGAAAATAAACTTGGGCATACAAAGCCATTTGTGTTTGTTCATCAGTGCCATCAGTCACTCTTGCTGCAATATTACCACCTTTGGTTGAATATAATGCCACTCACCCCACTTTTGAATACACATCCTTCTACATAATTACCCCTGATGAAAGGAATTTAAAAACTGAAACGTGTTGGAAACCGGACACCGGAAAGTACTACTGGACAATGGAGTGATATTTACTCTATATATGTATCATGCAGTTTATTGCAAGATAATATATCTTTGTGTTTTTTATTTTTATGGTAATTATGTCTTCGTCAATGTCTGTTTTCACAATCATCATGTCTAGATGATTTTTTATAGAATCTACATGTTATTTGTATAATAAATTCAGATCTTTTAATCAATTTCCAGTGTCTTTGCCAATTTAAAGTCCCAATTTCTTTGGTGGGGGTACAAACTACCTTTCTGTATTTGTTCATCAAACATGCAAAATGCTTTGTTTGTGTGAATAATTATAAGTGACGCTATTGTACTTGAGAACATACAGGATAAGAGAAGAGAGCCATAAAGATGGCCTACATTTTCTATCCAGAACATTGTACATCTTTATTTAACTTAGGAAAGAATGGGCAAATTAATATTTAAAAAAGCAATACAGTAGTGAAAGAAAGCAGCCCATGACGGGAGCAAAGATAGGTCTGTATATCGACTGAGCAACTTCAAACCTTTACAAATCCTGCAAGAAAAAGGTCATTTCTTAACAGGCATGAAATCAATGTTTCATTGTATAACACTGACCTATTTCTCTCTTTTAGCAGGTTGTCTTTTGTAAAGTTCTCACCGCTAGTTCAAAAGTGTGGTCTAGCTAGAAAGTACAAACTCCATATTTAGTCCTTGCAAAAAGGAACAAACGTAAAGCAGATAATAAAAAAAAAATCATTTAACCCAGTAATACCTTAAAAACATGACATTTCATTTTAAATACAAGTAGCATAAATATCTGAATCTATCCTAAAACCAGCCGTGTCCAATCCCCTACACAGCAACTCTCACACTGGTATGCCGCGTACACACGGTCGGACTTTCCGACGGGAAATGTTCGATGCGAGATTGTTGTCGGAAAGTCCGACCCTGTGTATGCTCCTTTGAACATTTGCTGTCGGAATTTCCTGCCACAAATGTTTGAGAGCAGGTTCTCAAATTTTCCGCCAACTTCACTTTGTTGTCAGAAAGTCTGATCGTGTGTACACAAGTCTGTCGCACAAAAGCTCACGCATTCTCGGAATCAAGCAGAAGGAGCCGCACTGGCTATTGAACTTCCTTTTTCTCGGCTCGTCGTATGTGTTGTACGTCACTGCGTTCCCACGTTCGGAATTTTGGGCCAACATTTGTGTGACCGTGTGTATGCAAGACAAGTTTGAGCCAACAACCTTCGGAAAAAAAACCACGGTTTTGTTGTCGGAAAATCTGATCATGTGTACTGTTGTGCAGAGTACTGTCCCTCATCAGTGTGCTGCTTCTCCTTCATTGTTCAATCACTGGCTGGACGTTGGTTGGTGACCAAGCTACACTGCTTAAACGCAGTAGAGAAAAGTAACGTCACTGACCTCAATATGCTGTCTGCCAGGAGAACCTAGATCACAACATACTTAAAATCTCCAGGCTAACAAAACAGAGAATTTCCAGTGCTTCTGGAAAGTATTAACAGCGCTTCACTTTTTCCACTTTTTGTTATGTTACAGCCTTATTCCAAAATGGATTAATATCATTACTTTCCTCAAAATTCTACAAGCAATTCCCCATAATGACAACATGATAGAAGTTTGTTTGAAATCTTTGCAAATTTATAAAAAATAAAAAATCACATGTAGTATTCACAGCCCTTGTTGAAGCACCTTTGGCACCAATTACAACCTCAAGTCTTTTTGAGTATGATGCTACAAGCTTGGCACACCTATTTTTGTCAGTTTCTTTCATTCTTCTTTGCAGGACCGCTCAAGCTCCATCGGGTTGGTGCACAGCCATTTTCAGATCTCTCCAGAGATGTTCAATCGGGTTCAAGTCTGGACTCCGGCTGGGCTACTCAAGGACATTCACAGAGTTGTTCCGTAGCCACTCCTTTCTTATCTTGGCTTAGGCTGGATTCACACCTATGCATTTTTAGTGCTTTTTCCCTTTTGCAGATTTGCACTACAGAACGTGTTCCATAGGAAATCATGTTAAATGGACTGCAGTACAAATCTGCAAAATGCAAAAAGCACTAAAAATGCATAGGTGTGAATCCAGCCTTAGGGCCATTTTCCTGTTGGAAGATGAACCTTCACCTCAGTCAGAGGTCCAGAGCGCTTTGGAGCTTCACTGTAGGGATGGTATTGATGAGCTGTGCCTGGTTTCCTCCAGACATGATGCTTGCCATTCAGGCCAAAGAGTTCCATCTTTATTTCATCAGACCAGAGAATCTTGTTTCTCATGGTCAGAGTTCTTCAGGTGCCTTTTGGCAAACTTCAGGTGGGCTGTCATGTGCCTTTTACTGAGGAGTGGCTTCCGTCTGGTAACGCTACCATACAGAACCAAATAGATTATAGCACACACATACAAAAACGACATTTAAATCCTGCTACCATACAGGCCTGATTGGTGGAGTCCTGCAGAGATGGTTGTTCTTCTATTAGGTTCTTCTCTCTCCACAGAGACCATCAGTTTTTGGCCACCTCCCTGACTAAGGCCCTTCTTCCCCGATTACTCAGTTTGGTCAGGTGGCCCGCTCTAGGAAGAGTCCTGGTGGTTCCAAACTCCTTCCATTTGAGGATGATGGGGGCCACTGTGCTCTTGGCTGCAGAAATTTTTCTGTACCTTTCCCCAGATCTGTGCCTCAATACAATCCTGTCTCGGAGGTCTACAGACAATTCCTTGGACTTCATGGCTTGGTTTGTGCTCTGACATGCACTGTTAATTGGGAACTTAAAGTGTTACTAAACACAGGGCCCTGCATTCACTATATCTGGTCTCCCACAGAACATGGAAATGCAATTATTTAAGTAAATATAAACTGCTATATACCTTTTCTCATCATCAGTATATAGGAGAAGTTTTCATTCTATTCTGACTGTCTTATGAGGCTGCAGGACCCCTGACCCTCTTTCTGGACAGTGCTGATTGGCCCTGTGCTGATCACATGCACTCTCCCAAGAAAAAAAAAAAACACTTTAGCAATAGACACCAAACTGAGCATATGCAGCTTGCATCCAAGGCTTGGTTCTATCAGCAACTAGATTGGGGACAGTGGAAGACGGGGAGTTTGAGAGACAACAGGATCAAGCAGCCTTTTTACACAATGCTGAGAATTAACCCCTTAGGTTCCACCGTGAGGATAACTGCATATACAGCTTTACTGCATATACAGACTGATTTTACTGTTGTGGGTTTAGTAACGCTTTAAAGAGGAATTGTACTTATATCTTAAAATTACAACAAAAGCATCTTTACAAATGTTTAGTAATGACAATCCACAAACAGAGACATAGAGATACTTGCAGGCGTTTTAGTCTTTGCATAGTTACATTTTCTCTTCCTCCCCATTCTTCTCACGATGACCATTTTCACTAAGAGCAGATGAATCCATGAGCATACTAGCTCATTATGAAATACTTACCTCATGAATGATGCCCTGAATCAGCATCGGCACTCCGAGTACACGGCGGACATCTTCCACTGGAGTTACTTCTGGGTTTGCGGCTCCGGGGCTGTGATTGGCCGGAGCCATGATGACGTCACTCCCGCGAATGTGCGTGGAAGCCACCAGTCACGGCACAAGTCCTGAAAAAATGGCACCGCCAGCGGCCTGTTTCTTCAGTGTGCATGCGCCAAAGACTTCAGCAGCAGCGCAATATACTGAATATCTCCTAAACTGTGCAAGTTTAGGAGATATTCACGGTACCTACAGGTAAGCCTTGGTATAGGTTTACCTGTAGGTAAAAGTGGTGTAACAGAGTTTACAACCACTTTAAGTCTGCTTTCTGAAACAGTGTACATCATCTGAGGGGAAAGGCACTGGGGATGTAGCCTTCTCAGGATGCAGTTGTGAGGCCAGGGTTAAATCACCAGTGCCTCACTCAAGCAGAAAGTGGGAAAAAAGTAAATGCATGTAAAAGCAAAAAATGTTTAACTAATGAAAACAAGAGGATTTCATATCAGCATGCAGAGCTCTATGGTAATGTGATTTTTAGTAAAAGGGGGGAAGGTTACTTTAACCAATTGAGACAACCAAGAAAGTTATCAAAGTACACAGGAGGTGTGTAGTGTTCTATAAATAAAGTCAGGAGTATTTGTGTAAATAAAGAAGCTCTAGCAGCTGCTGCTGTCAAAAATAGAACTGCCTGACTCAGTGTTTTTTAACACTGTTCAGACCCCAAAAAGAGAAATACAAAGTAACATTGTTACTCTGCAGATTAAAGAGATGAACTTTGATTTGCAGATGCTGTCAGTTAATACAATCTATAAAATAAATATAACATGTGTCCCTATTTAACCCCAATCATTTATTTCAGGGATTTATATGGAGCCAAAATTTACCCAGGGTTTCTCATATATTTAATACATTCACATCCGTCCCTGCCCTCAATGTGCTTACAATCTAAGGTCCTGAACTCACATTTGTAAATACACATACTAGGACCAATTTACCTACCAGCATGTCTTTGGAGTGTGGGAGGAAACCCACACAGGCACAAGGAGAACATGCAAACTCCATACAGGTAGTGCCATTGTTAGAATTCAAACCAATGACCCTAGTGCTGCCAGGCAGAAGCACTAACACTTAGCTACTGTACTCCTAACACATGCTGCCTCCTCTCGCTTAAACGATTTGTTTTCTGTTGATTCTTTTTTCTTATTTCTATTTATTAATCATTACCATTTAAACTTTTATTTTTCATTTTTGTTATATTTGTTCATTTTTATGTCACATTTAAAAAAAAAACTTTATTTGTAAATGACTTTGCAATGCTTTGTACCAGAATCATAATTTTAGTGTAACTTTAAACAGAACAAATTATGGAAATTTTTACTTTGTATCCACGCTATATTTTTTTTTATGAAAGTGTGTTTTATTTAGTTTTGTTACGTTTTTGTCTAAGGATTGCTAAAAAAACGAAATAAATAACTAACTTTTGCAAGGCAACATCAGAAAAGGGAAGCCTTGGCTAATCTGTTTAAAACTAAAGCAAGCAGATACGAACAGGCAGAGCTTGACCGTGATACTGAGCGTATTTGGGGCATTGACTGCTGTTGAGCCATTCATATTAAAGCACGTGTCTGTATAACATAGCTTGGTACTGACGGCAGTGACTCTACTCGTCATACTGCCTGCTGCTGATCTGTTAAATAACAGGAGACCACAGAGTGTGCATGTGAAGAGGTCCGGCACTGGCAACAACAGCAGCACACTCCGATACTGCAGGAGGTGTGAAGGACCATGGTGCCCATTTAGGTATTTACATCCATATCTCTTCTCTGTACCCCAAACAAAAGCTGCTATTCTTCTCTACCTTTGATCCCTGCTTCTAATGCCCATGTAAACCTTGCTGTAGCCTGATATTTGCAAGCAATATGACCGGTTTGTTGTCTATGTAATGGGTTAAAGTGTGTGTATAGCCACAAATGTTTTCATCAGTTTATTTTTTACTTCCTTTACCAGAAATGCAAAAAGAAGTGATAGGAAATTCCTTCTTATACACTTTCACTGGAACTGGAAGATTTATCCTCGCCCCTTCTGATGACACACACTTTTTGTCTCAGTGACAATGGTCAATAGGACAAATAGAGAAGGTAAATCTACCAAGAGGGGACACAGACAGCTATAAAAACTGGAAAGCCATACTAAGTCTACCCTCTAAGCAGTAGTGTATTTAGGTTTTGTGCTGCCCTAGGCCTGACTAAACTCGTGCACCCCCTAATTTAAATATGACCCACCCATTCCTGCCAAGGCCCCATCCCTTGCTGTTTAAGACCCACCCTGAAATTTTCGAGTGGGGACACTAGTTCTGAGGCCCTGGGGGAGGGGTCAACGGAATGGATTTCCTTAATTTGCATAGATTTCCTCTGACTTCCTGTTTGGCTATGGGGCAGGAAGTGAAGGGAAATCTTTGCAGTGGGACAGGGATGGTAAAAAATAAACTGGCAGGGGCTCTAACCCTCCCTTATTCTATCCAAAATGAAAAAAAAAATGTGTTGCCTATAGTTCTACTTTAAGCACAAATTTATGATAATTTTATGGAGAAGACTAAGAAGATATAACCATGCCAATGGTGCAGCAGAAAACATATAGCACAGTGAGGAAGGTTTGTAGTCCAGGATGATAGTATAGTCAAAATTTAGAAGTGGTGCCCCCCCCCCCCCCCAGAAGCAGTGCGGCCGCTTTATGGGGGCGCTAGACTTATTTGCCTCTCAGCCCAGTCCGCCCCATAAGACTGGCACTACACACTACACTAACAGAGCAAACCGGCAGGGACTCTTTCCCTGCTGCCCCCCTGCAAAGTGCTGCCCTAGGCCTGGGCCTTGTCAGCCTAGGCCAGGATACAGCGTTGCCTCTATGCTATCCAATGCTGGTGGTTGTTTAACTGAAAGTGCAGCAATTAAAATCTTTGTCTGAGCTATTAAAAACTATGCAAAAATCAATCATCTGCCCCTCCTTTTAAAGGAACCTGTCAGGGAAGAGATATGGAAACTTTCTTGTTTAGGGCCCTTTCACACAGACAGACCAATTGGGTCTGCCTTTTTCAGGCGGACCCGATCAGATACTTCAGTCTCCTCTATGGAGCAGCGCGTGTCAACGGACATGTGTCCATTGACACCCGCCGACATCTGATCTGATTCAATCTGTTAAAAACAGACCGTTCGCCATCTGTCTGGCAGGTTGGATGGCAGTCGGGTGTAAACGGACAGGAGGTCTGTTTACATCCAACCGTCCATAGAGGAGAGCGGGCTGTGTCTGTGTCTACTCTGCATAAGAGGAGTGGACACGGACAAGTCATCCACTTGCTCAGCAGGGATCAGCGGACAGAATCCGCGCTAAGCAGACGGACTCCAACGTGCCCATCCTGTTTGTAAGGGGCCTTAGGCAGTTAGAAGGTCAGAGGTCATACGACAGTTTCTACATATCAGCTACCTAGCCTCACATACCATCTCCCATATTCTGTGCAATTGACTAAAGTCAGGCAGTAGACGTGAACTAACAAACAGCAAAAGTGGGCAAAATACATAAACAAGGGGGAAACATAAATCCTCCATTCACCAGCACAGTTATAATAATTAAAAAGGAAAAATCCGATTCTGCTAAAAAATGAATACGTAGAGGTTCCACTTGTTTGTAAGTTTATTAAAAGTCAGCAGCTACACTTTTTGTAAATTTTTATATAAACAGACACTCACCTGTCCCGCAGTCCAGCGATGCGCCCCCCTGAAGCCTCGCTCCTCTTGCCCTCCTCTGGAGCTGTCATTGCAAGTGTGGGCACCTGCAGCTTCACAGCCCATGCCCGAATCACACTGCGTACTCTTAGTGGCCAGGCAATCTTCTGGGACCTGTGACATGTCCCAGAAGATTGCAGAGAGGGAGGGGCCACCTAGGAGGAGAGGAGGAGTCTCCTAGGCGGCGAGGCAACGGAAGCAGGAAGTGGGATAGGAAGTACCTGTCAAAACTAGGTACCCACCCCCCCTCCCAAAAAAAATCAACATCCAAATGTGACATGCAAGGGGGCGAAGAGTACATTAAGCGGAACTTCCACTTTTGGGTGGGACTCCACTTTAAGTACAAAATATATGTTAAATTGATGAATAAATCCAGATATATAGGCAGCTGAAGTTATGTGTATGTCCAAATTTGTTTTGTAAAACCTAAACTTGTCCCTAATACCCCCTATTCCCTGAGCTTACTGTCTTATTTTTCACTGTGGTTGAACTAGATGGACTTGTTTCTTTTTTCAACCTGACTAACTATGTAACTATGTAAGCGGCCTCACTGGCCAATGGGGAAGTGTGAAGGGGGAAGAGGAGATCAAATGATTTTAACCCAAAAGTCAAGATCCTCACATAAATTCAGCTACTTGTATGTCTAGATTTACAGATTGTCTTTACAAGTGGTTACCTCTATTTGTGCAATTTTTCATCATATGCTCAGGTTAAACAGCCATGATTATAACAGGTTTCCTTTAAAATCCATGCCCATTTTTCACTAATTTAATATCGTAGTACTAGGCAAGGCAATAATCATGAACTCATTAAGTGGAATTTATTACCTAACTTTTTCCTTTGCGTTTGTATATGCTCCCAAAGTGTCTACTGTACTCAAGAGGAAAGGCCACAAAGGAACCGACCCAACAAGATGCACATTTGTTGTAATGAATAACAGAAACATCGAGCCTCATGATTCAAAAAATATTCCAAGGTAAAATGTTCTTCTTGTCCATGGCAACCAAATTCCTTGATTTATTTTCAAACAGGCACTGTAAAACTGACATTTGGAACTCAACTGGTTTAGAGCACTTTTCTACAGAAGAGATTTCAGGCATGAATCAAGAATGACCTGGCCTACAATACAGATGGACTTACTGGTTACTTTGATATTTCAGCAACGGGAAACAAAAGCAGACTAAAAGTGCCTATAGACAATAAATGGCAGTCTCCTGATTCTTCTATAGTTAGCCACATTAGGTAATGACCTGTTGTCTATGGACCACCCACAGACATTGACTGGGGCTCTTCAGAGGGAACGACAATTTCACAATTAGAAATCATTGCCCCCTCATTGTTTTTCCCAGGCAAGCTATTTCAAGAGCTAAATTAATATCAAGTAAATTGAAATACAACCAAAGTCTCCCACATACCAGTTTAAGCAAGTACCAAGCACACAACCCTCATACCAGAGGCGTAACTAGAACCCTCAAGAAACCATGATGGGCCCCCCTGACCCCCCCCCCCCCCTCCATCCGAGCCCCAGGATTCCAATTTTGGGAGAGCGTCCATGGACATCCTCCCAGAACCCTGCCTCCCACATGTCCCCTGGGATATGCATCCAGCTGATCACATGTAAACAGACTTGCTGGTTATCAGCAACCCTTTCCCTTCCATGCTGCCACCTATCAGTGCACCCTTTTAGTGCTCATCAATGCCGCCTATTAGTGCCCATTAATGCTGCCTATCAGTGCTCATCAATGCCCCATCAGTGCCCATCAATTCCGCCTACCAGTACCACTTATCATCGCTCATCAATGCTGCCTATCAGTGCCCATCAGTGCTCATCAATGCCACCTATCAGTGCCCATCAGTGCCACCTCAATGGTGTCTATCAGTGCCACCTATCAGTGCTCAATGCCCATCAGTGCTGCCTATCAGTGTTCATCAATGCCACATATCAGTACCACCTATCAGTTCTCATCAATGCCGCTCATCAGTGTCACCTACAGTGCTCATCAATGCCGCCAATCAGTGCCCATAAGTGCGGCCTATGAGTGCTGCCTATTAGTGCTCATTAATGCCACCTATCAGTGCCACCCATCATTGCTCATCAATGCTGCCTACCAGTGCAGCTTATCAGTGCCCAGCAATGCCGCCAATCAGTGCCCATCAGTGCGGCCTATGAGTGCTGCCTATTAGTGCTCATCAATGCCGCCTATCAGTGCCACCCATCATTGCTCATTAATGCTGCCTACCGGTGCAGTTTATCAGTGCCCATCAATGCCACTTATCAGTGCCACCTATCATTGTTCATCAATGAAAGTCAAGTGTGAAGCTAACAAGCACACAATTCCCGCAAAGCATACACAGGACAAGAGAGACAGGCGGAGAATGAGCAGACTGGCTGTCTACCCTCTCCCGTGCGAGAGAGGATGGAGGAGGGAGGGAGGACAGGAGGCAGTATTCGATAGAACACTGGCTCTGAGCTGTATGAGAGAGACACTCTCAGCTCAGAGCCGTGTGACTAGCAACCCCGCTGGGGTCCCCTAACAGTGGCGGAATGCCAGGGCCCGGTTGCGTTTAGAGGCTTTTTTTGGAACCCCAAAAAATGTGTTCAGAAGCTGCGTTTAGAGACATTTCAAACGCCAAACGCGGCTAAACGCGGCAACTCGCGTTTAGGCGTGTTTAGTTTACAGGCGTTTTCATTTTTGCCCATAATTTAAAAAAAAAAATATATATATATTTTTTTTTTTTTTCAAACGCTTCTAAATGCAAATGCGGCTAAAACGCAGCATGTAAACACGGCAAAACAAACGTTTTAAACATCGGTTACTATCTGTCAAGTTAAATCATTCAGGAGAGGTTGTAAAAACATCCAGTGTACATGAAGCCTAAAGCCCCATACACACGGTCGGACTTTTTCATCAATTTGGTCCGATCGGACAAGGTTGTTGAAAAATCAGACCGTGTGTATGCACCATCGGACAGTGTTCGTCGGTTTGTCCGTCGGACAAAGTCATATCTCCTGCTGGAAAGATTTCCCGTCAACCCGGTCCGATCACACCAAATCCGAGCGTGTGTACGCTTGTCCGACCGGACAAAGTGCTACGCATGCTCAGATCACATTACAAGACCAAAGCTATTGGCTACTAGCCTCTACGTAGTCCCGTCGTAGGCAACAAACGTCACCACGTTCAGAATGATCGGATTTTCCGACAACTTTGTCCGATCGTGTGTACGCAAAACCAACATCAGACAAAGTATGACGGACATGGTCCGACGGACCTGGTCCACGGATTGTCCGCGCGTGTGTATGGGGCTTTAGTGTAACATGTTTGTTATTTTTTTAGGAAAAAAAAGTTGACTTTACAATCACTTTAAATGAATAATAGTAACAAGCACAGTGAAAATTTAAGTGAGCCCTACATTAGCGGTCATTGTAGAAGTAACTCACTACATTTGTGGTTAGGGTAGGCTATAAAGTAATCTGCCACTTCTCTCTTCTCAGGGAACCCCCAGAAACCTCTGGAGGAATCCCAGGGTCCCTGAAATGCTGGTTGAGAAATGCTGGTCCATATAGTAAATTTGGAGTAAAATTGTTCACCTCGGAGCAAATTAGATCACTCATTATAAGGCGTTTTTGCCTGTTTCTGGAGCAACTGTGGCTTTAGAGTTCAGTGAATGCACTTTGGTTAAACTCCAAGAACTAGAGTCTTTTTATATCCTGACTAACTATACGGCTGTGGACAGTTGCCCACTGCAACCACAAGTGCACTTTGCATGCTCTTATTGTACTTTTCACTGTATTATTAAATAAAATCACTTATGAATAAATTAAGCTGAAGCAGTTATATTTTGAAGTAGGTAAATAGAGGCTTGTAATCTTGCGGAACAAAAAAATCTTTCTGATGTATTTATAACACTTATACGATTCCACTTGAAGCTGTCATCAGCAAGATGCTTCCTCTGATACCCTAAGTGGCTTCTTTAAACGCTCTTGAAATATACATGTGTACTGGGACTATACATGTGTACTGGGACTATACATGTGTACTGGGACTGTGCTTTATGTCACAGGCAATCCCTTTCTAATTCTGAAAATAATTAAAAAATAATTGCCCTAACATCGATGAACGTATTGCCCCCTCAGACTGAAAGGATTGTGTCAACATAGTCCTTGTGTCCACAGTGACCAGATTCTTTGCTTTCTCCGAATAATGAAACCAGATTGGGTGAAAGCAGGTGGGACCATCTGAATGGTGCAGCCAATAAAAATGTACTTATTACCAATATTATTAACAGGAACGAGATTGTAAGGCCGGCATTAAAGCATTTAAAAAAAAAAAATGTATTAAGTGCAATTAAGGTCTTTTTATTCTGAACATTCCTGTTTCTTTTTTTTTTTTTTCTTGCAACCGTGGCAAAAAGGAAAGCCACAATTGCATTTATGTCATTTTTGTTATATCTCTTCAATAAGAATAAACATTTTTACATATAGTATTCTCTCTCCAATCCCTGTCACTTTCCCCTGAACAGGATGACATGAAATATTTTTAATTTCAACACATTATTTGACATAAATTTAAAAAAAAAAAACAGTTTTGCACACAGTCTGATCTCTATAAAATGTTCCCATACTAACACCACCTATCAATATACTCACCCCTTACACTTATTTACTAATCTCTTACTTCAGTGCTCTAATTGGATTTTTCTCTCACTCTTTCCTTATTTTTTTCTCCTTTCTTTCATTGTGACTTTTCATTTTTTTAATTATCATTTTTTGTTGTAGCCTTTATTTTTTATTTTTTTTGTATTCACTTTTTCAGTATTCTTTAATACATCATTTTAAAGTGGAACTTTAGTCAGAAAATTAAGTCTTGGTAGATCACTTCAGGCTGGCCCCTTGTACAGGTATAGTTATGTAAAACAGTAAAAATAAGTGTCTATATCAGGGGTCTTCAAACTACGGCCCTCCAGTTGTTCGGGAACTACAATTCCCATCATGCCTAGTCATGTCTGTGAATGTCAGAGTTTTACAATGCCTCATGGAATGTGTAGTTCTGCAACAGCTGGAGGGCCGTAGTTTGAGGATGCCTGGTCTATACTGTTAAAAATCCAGTAATACACTTTCTCACCCTGCTCTGCACATGCTCATTTGCCTTCTATTTTTAGGCACTGCTGCGTTTGTAGAGGCCGATCTGCTAACAGCCTTAAAACGGAAATAAACCATCCTATCCTTTACAGCCAAGGAAGCTGCTTCTGTTTGATCTGCAACTACCATGGTGCTGCACATGTGATCAGTTATGACACCAGCCATTTGATGGTTTGACAGTTTGGTTGAGGACACAAGCAAATATGACAGTTAGCCATCTCGGTAATCCAGGAATGTAACTGTTTTTTTTAAATTGTTAGATCAATGTTTTTTTTTCCGCTTTATGATTTACTGCTGTTCGGGGGCTCTGGGCTTCAATAAAATGGCAGCCTCCAGCAAGAAGAAACAGTAACAATGCTGGAGGCAATTTACAGCACACACACTAATTTTGGTAGCAAAATTATTAATGTGGAATGTATGTTAGGCTCAACAATGGCATGCAATGCCAAGCTGCTGCTAACAAAGCCTACAGAATATTGGCATGCATTAAAAAGGGGATCAACTCTAGAGATAAAACGATAATTCTCCCAATATACAAAACTCTGGTCCGGCCGCACCTGGAGTATGCTGTCAAGTTCTGGGCACCAGTCCTCATAAAGGATGTACTGAAAATGGAGCGAGTACAAAGAAGGACAACAAAGCTAATAAAGGGTCTGGAGGATATTAGTTATGAAGAAAGGTTGTGAGCACTGAACTTATTCTCTCTGGAGAAGAGATGCATGACAGGGGATATGATTTCAATTTACAAATACCATACTGGTGACCCCACAATAGGGATAAAACCTTTTTGCAAAAGGGAGTTTAACTAGACTCATGGCCACTCATTAAAATTAGAAGAAAAGAGGTTTAACCTTAAACTGTGTAGAGGGTTCTTTACTGTAAGAGCGGCAAGGATGTGGAATTCCCTTCCACAGGCGGTGGTCTCAGCGGGGGGCATTGATAGTTTCAATAAACTATTAGATAAGCACCTGAACGACTGCAACATACAGGGATATACAATGTAATACTGACATATAATCACACACATAGGTTGGACTTGATGGGCTTGTGTCTTTTTTCAACCTCACCTACTATGTAACTATGTTCCTTGCTAAAGAACATTGTTTTTTATCAAGATGTTATGGGTAAAGTTCCGCTTAAATTTTTTTTTCTTATAAAGGTTTCCATTCTTTATTCATTTTTTTCAGTCTTCTAATTATTTATTTTTTTCTTATTTTTATCTGCCTTTTTTATTTTTTGCCCTGTTATTTTTTTATTTCATTATTTTCACCCTCTATTTATTATTATTTTTTAAATTTCTGTTTATAATGACACCTATATATGTTGCTTACATGTTTTTTTATATACTCCTCTTTCCCACTGTAGCTTTAATTTTGATTGCGCTTAGCTAGTTGGCACCTGCTTTTTACCTTTTTCACAATCCTCTCCCTGTGGCAAATGGTGCATAAAAGCTTTTATCCTGCTCTATGCTCCCACCCTAGGACTAAGCCCTGGGGGTGGGGCGAAATTCATCTACCGTATTTATCGGCGTATAACACGCACTTTTTCCCCCTTAAAATCGGGGGAAAGTCGTGGGTGCGTGTTATACGCTGATACCCCCAAAAAAATGACAAAAATGACAAGCGCCGCTGAAAAATAGCGAGCGTTGCCGAAAAAACCCGAAGCGCGGCCGAAAAAGAACGGAGCGCCCCCGGAAAAAGCCGAGCAGACTCTGCTCTGCTCGTAGTCCCGCCTCCCTGCGCTCGCTCCGGAAACAGCAGGGAGGCGGGACCGCGAGCTTAGCCGTCCGAGTCGACTCGGCTTTTTCCGGGGGCGTTTCGGTCTTTTTCGGCCGTGCTTCGGGTTTTTTCGGCGGCGCACGCGACAGAGCGTCTCGGCGGCGGGAAATTTAAACTCGGAAAAGACTGAAAATGACGCTGGCAAGCTACAATGGCACTGGGCAAGGCTTCAATGACGCTGGGCAAGCTACAATGACGCTGGGCAAGGCTGCAATGACGCTGGGCAAGGCTGCAATGATGGTGGGCAAGGCTGCAATGACGATGGGCAAGGCTGCAATGACGATGGGCAAGGCTGCAAATGACGCTGGGCAAGGCTGCAAATGATGCTGGGCAAGGCTGCATATGACGCTGGGCAAGGCTGCAATGACGCTGGGCAAGCTACAGTGACGCTGGGCAAGCTACAATGACGCTGGGCAAGCTGCAATGACGCTGGGCAAGCTGTAAATGACGCTTAAATGTAAGTTGTTTTTTTTTCCCTAAAATTCCCTCCTAAAACTTTTTTTTCCTTAAAATGCCCTCCTAAACTTGGGGTGCGTGTTATACGCCGGTGCGTGTTATACGCCGGTGCGTGTTATACGCCGATAAATACGGTAATTTATTTATCATTTATTCACCTGGGCTGGTCGGGAGTAGCGGTGATTAGGGTTGCCACCTGTCCGGGATTCACCCCCCACAATGCTATTCTTTTTGACAACCTCTTGCCCAGAAAATGGGCATTTTTAATTTGACCAATTCAGGTCCAATTGATTTCAGTGGGGTTCAGGTTTGGCACCCGCACTTCTTTGAAATCTGCAAAACCCTGCTCAAAATGAACCCCGGGCGGTTTGGCCCATCCTTAAGCCCTACATCACAGTTAGGTCCCTTTGACACGAGCATTTTGGTCCATTAAGATTAGGCGGTTAAGGCGTATTTTTATCATAATCAGGCAACGGCCGCCAGGCAGCCCCATACACATTTTCATAGGAAAAAAATAGAGCATGCCACATTCAGGAGCAATACCAGCTACCACTGTGCCACATGGAGGTGAATGGGATAAGGCCACAACCATGTTCAAGGAACAGAGTTGTAGATAAAAGGGATTTCAATGTAAAATCCCTCTTAAAGCAACATGCAGGAGGTGGAACATCGTGGGCCAGGCACTGCTGACAACGCAATCCACAGTGGATCATGAGTCAACAGCTAAGCCCATGCGAAACAAGCCATACAGCATCTCAGTTGACTATCTGTTTGTAGGTACCTAATGCCCGGATTACAGAAAGGGCTTAATTAGCCATAGACTGGCCCTGTTTTGTGCTTTGATTGCTGTATATTAGAGCTGCACAATTCTGGCTAAAATGAGACTCACAATTTTTTTGCTTAGAATAAAGATCACGATTCTCATGGCGTAACATCATTGTTCACATTATACAAACAAAATTAACTAACTTTACTGTTTAGTCTTTTTTTAAATTCAATAAAGTGTATTTTTTCCAAAAATATTGTGTTTGAAACATGGTTGTTATTTTTAAATTGAAAAAAATGAGACTTTAGTATCACTTCAATATCATTCATAAACCATTAGTGTTTTTTCACTTAAAGGGTTTTTACAAGATGAGTTAGACTCAAGCGAGATCGTATTTACATTTGCAAGAGTCTGATCCTCCAGTTAATGAAAACTTCTGCAAAACTCCTATTGGGAAGTCTGTCACATTCGGTATTTACAGCAGCGATTCATTTTCTTGCTGACTTAATGAAACTGTTTTCTACCTCAAGTGCTTAATATCCTCCTCGTACATATTTAATATTTTAGAGCAATGTGTACGAGGAGGCGGAGAGGAGATGGTACGCCGTTTACTCACTATGCTTTGAATGAAGAGATAATAACGGAAAGTACTCAAGACTGAAGGTACACGCCAGTCAAACATGTAAATGCTGAATTTATAACTCCCTCCTGGGGACACAGTGTACCTTGTAGGCGAGGCTCACTTTCATTCTGGCATTCAATTTCTGCAGCTGGCTAAATCCCCATGGATGTCAGTATTTTTTCTAAATGGCCCCTTAAGCCTCGTACACACATTTCTGCAGACAAAACCTCGGACTTTTGTCTGAAGGCGTGTGCCTGGATTTTGTCTTGCATACAAACGGCAAGGAATTGTCAGCCAACAAACACGAACGTACTGGCGTACTACGTGGTTTTTCAGCTCTTTAGCGCTACCCTTTGGGCTTCTTCTGCTAATTTCGTGTTAGTAGAAGTTTGGTGAGTGTTGATTCGCGCTTTTCATTTAGCGCTTTTCAGTTCACGCTTTTCATTTCGTGCTTTTCAGTTAGTTTCTGAACGGCCGTTCGTCAACCAGACATGTTGCAGAATCGGAGGAGAGAGCATGTGATTTATTATTGGCCTTGAAGTTATTTGCTTTAACCCAAGTCCAGTCCAGGAACAGGAGGAGGAGGAGTTCTTGGACCAAAAATTGGTGGCTTTATTAATCGTGACGAAATATGTCATATGCCTTTGCTGCGGGAGCTACAGGAGAATAATCCAGATGATTTTCGAAATTATCTCCGGATGACGGACCCCTGCTTTCACCAACTCTTGGCATTGTTGACCCCCTATATTAATAAGCAGGACACATGCATGAGGCTTTTATTTTATTTTTTGGTTGAATAATAATTATTTGATTTGTTATATTTTCTAGATTTTTGGATGCATAGAATGCATCTTTTATTTTGTAAAGCCCTCCGTAAACTGTTGGCGCTATATAAATCCTGTATAATAATAATAATAATGTACAATAAAAAAATTGTGGAGAATTATATTTGGCTATGTGTTTTACTTCAAATGACAGTTTGGGAGTAGGCATTTGTCTGCGTAAAATTTTAAAGCCTTCCATCCAACATTTGTCTGCGGAAAATCAAACAACAATTGTCCGAGGGAACGTACAAACGGTCGGATTTTCCGCCAACAGCCTGTCATCACACATTTCCCATCGGAAAATCTGATCGTGTGTATGAGGCTTTAAAGCGATTGTAAACAATCACCTTGTAAAACAACCCAATCCATTTAAAACAGAAATGAAAGGCAAAACACGTGTATAGATATCAAAAAAATTATAAACCCGCTGGGTTGAAAGAAAAAAAAAACTATGCATGTGTACTAGGCTTTAAAGTGAACTGGTCATAATCCTTGGTTACAAATTGAAAATATGAAAATGTGTTGACTTAATACACATACAATCCATAATACATATGTAGAAGTTACTTTTAGTTACGTTTTTTTAAAGTTTTCTGAGTCTCTGTTGGGTCTCCTCATTTAGCAGATAGTTTCCACAAATTTCCTATTGTATTGTAGGAAATTAAGTGAAATATCACGGAACACAGAAAAAAAACAGGCATTCTAACTGTTCTTTTTTTAATCTCAAACTAAAAAAAAAAATGGCTATAGATGTACTATATCTTAAAATAGAAAACTATCTTTAGATAGGTTTTTACTCCAAAAGCATTTTATTAAAATATATTTGATAAAAATCAAAGAAATACGATTTAAATGAAAAAAATCAGATTTAAAAAAAAAAAAAATTAAATCATAGATTTTTATCCACCTTGACTGCTTGCTTATAATAATATAATATAATAAAATAATTTTAGTTTTTTATATCTGTCTGAAGTTCACTTTTAACATTCTGAAACTAATGATTTCACTGTCTTGCCTTACCATATCAATAAAATCAAATGTCGAGTTGTGATTTAATCGATTTTACAGCTGATGACACAAAATTTCAGTTACTAAGCTTTAGCAATCAATAACCAATTTAGGATAGCAAGACATCAGTTCTTAGGAACCTGGTGGCAGAAATTGCGATGTTCCCTTATTTTTCTCCTACCCTGTAGTTTTACCACTTCCTGCCCAATTCTATATTCTGCTCCGTGAGCACCAATGATGCCTGTTTGTAGGAGGTAATGCCATTCAAATGAGCAGTGGACTGTGCAAACACCATCTTGCTGGAGGACGCTGCAGATGGTCAGCAAGGCTGCAAATGAACTACGTTCTAAAAATACCTCTAATGAAAAACATCTTTGCACACTGTATACAACACATACTGTAACTGCAGAGATGCGATTCGCAGTTTACAAAAATATATAACGCAAGGATTTGAAGACTAACATTTTCCAAATATTGGATAGTTTATCAGTCATTTCTTTTCTAAAGCTGGCCATACACCAGTAGAAATTTGTTCAAACGCTCGTACGAAAATTCTAAAAAAATTATCTGTCACGGTTTTTCTAAAGCGGGCTATACACCAGTAGAATTTTGTTCAAACGTCTATATGGAAATTCAGAAGAATTGCCTGAAAGTTCAGGCAAATTCAGGAAAATTTGATAGTAACATTATGAATTTAACAAATTTCATATGAAAACCCTGAAAAATGTAGTTTGATTGCTTAGCTCGAGGGAACTCTTAAAACGCGTCAATGCTTTTGGAAATTTATCTCACATTTGGGACTTGAATAAATTGTCGCAAAGGTAATGCGTTAGGCTGTTGTACCCTCTGTTCTTTATCTTTTACAAGCTTTCCTTTGATTCTGTGACAGCACTCTCCCTCACTTCTCTTATCTGAGTGTTCCCATAGCAAGCTGGCTGCTATGGGGGCACTCATGTGGGTGTGCTCCTGAGTCGGGCTCAGCCGGGCTGAGTGCATCCATAGAGGCACATACCGTGGTTCAGCCATGCCGAAAGGTCCAGTTTGATATCCTTCTCATATAAATGTATGTAAAATTTCATGTGTTTGTAGGAGGATTTATCTTGTGGAACCCAGCTTACCTTGGAGAGCACTGGCATCTCCTTGTGCAGCTCCCCAGCCCCTCCTGTGTGTAAGCCACCCTGTGTCTATAAGGGGCACAGGGTGATCAAGAACTCCAGCCTGATCCGCACTAATCAGACTCACTGTACAACCACGCTGGAATATTATATATATATATATATATATATATATATATATATATATATATATATATATATATATTATATTGTCTCATATACAGTACTGTTGTAGACTCTTTACTAGATCGTTTGAGGTGTGGCTGTATCCCATTATTCTATAGTTTCTGTCTTGGGAGCAACCTATTATGGGATGCATATGTGTATGTGGATTAGCTGTGAGGAGGGTGGGGGGAATTCCTCCAACAGCTCTCCCTGCTGATAGGACAGTCTACTGATGAGAGGTTTGAATACACCTGTGGCATGCTACTGGAGGAGGTAAAGTCTAACCCGCCCTGTGTCATTATGCAAAGGAGGGGGGATTGTCCTCTGAGTGTATATCTCTGTGTGCCTCTGTTCAAATAAACAGTTCATGTTCCAGCTCTGCAGCCAAACGAGTCCTGTCTAGTTCTTGGATGCGGCTATAATATCTAAATTCAGACTGGAGGAAGCGGAATATGACGGAAGCACTCAAGCGGAGTGTGGGACCTTCCGTTACAGGGTTCATATCCCTCACATTACCGCTCGGTCTCCATATTGGAGCCTGCTGTGGCACAGGGTTGGCCTATGGACCTCGCCTGGGGAATCACGAGAGGAAGGTCTTGCATAAGTAGAAGTGCGGTAACTTTCTGTGGTGTGTGGAAAAGGCAAAGTGAATTCAATATACAGAGTCCTACTAATGTTCAAGAAATGTGTGTCTAGGGACTACACAAAGGACTGTGAGTGGGAATTTTAAACGCTACAGAATACTTAGAGTGATTATCCGTTGGTTCTAGGCATGAGGTGGCTAAGTGTCTTAGGAATTAAAGTGGGAAGTGCTACTCTACTGGCTTGTGGTTTCTAACCTGTAATCTAGGAGGCGAACTCCCTCTCTCAATAACCCCTACCCACATGAGTAAATTTATTGCCTTCAGAGCTTCTGGTCTTCCTGGCCAGCACTTTGATATTAAGCCGTATGCCTGACACAGTATTCCCAAGATGACTAGCTAGATGAGAAATTAAAGTGAGAAAGTTAATTCCCAGCATGGCTGCTCTTTCCTGTCAACTTCTGTCACAGAACTTGTGACAATGTTGACAGCTCTCCTGCCATCGGTCCTTGATTGGGACATACATTCTATTAAGATAAATTGCACTATTGTCCTAACAGACATTGCCAGCTATGGCAGCCATTAAACTTTTGCTATGAAGCCCTGTGAATTTTTGTACTGTGAGTTGTAGTACACTGCATTAAAAAAAATAGCGCATGCACCTTTTGAATAGACTACCTTAATGGAACGCATATCAATGCAAATGGACTTCAATACACAGCATAATGTGAAGCTCCCAAATGTCTCTGATTTTGAGGGACTGTCCCTGATTTGGAACAAAGTTTCTCTATCCCTCTTTCCTCCTCATTTGTCCCTGATCTATATAGTTGTATATAAAGTGTTTCCTAGTGCTAATCCTTTCATCCACTTTCTAAATTGCTGCATTTGTAAATTTTGAAAGCCATTATAAAGGTTTAGTAGTGGTAAATAAAAAAGCACTTGTGGGCTTAACTAATCATTTTTCCTTTCAGGGGGGTGTGGCAGCGGGTGTCTCCTATGCCTACATACCTTTGCTAATAGGTGTCCCTTCGCTCCCATCTGAAAAAGTTGGGAGGTATGATAACATGTGTTCACGCACCTTGAAAGTGTGAATCCATTCTCAACAAATAAGAACAAAAAATATAAATGATCTGTTTATAAACTTGTAAATGTATTTTTTTTGAATTTTTTAAATAACACAATCATAGTTTCCAAAGTCTCACCTTCAAGTATGAATGGTGCACACCTTTATGCCAATGTAAACCACAGGCTTGGTGGTGGCCACAGGTTTTACACAGAGTGCTACTCTCTGAAAAGTGGTTTAAATTTACCGTGCACTTTTTCTGCTCCGTACATCTTCACCTGTGAGATTTTGAGCCATCGTTTCAAGCTGGTGACTCAGTGCCCGATGGCAGCCTGTTTCTAGCTGCGAAAAATGCTAAGGCGATGGCTTGGTGAGTCACCGACTTGGGAAGTCAGATATCCAGCAAATTACGTACAAGTGAAAAATACAAAGGGAGAATACAACACAGCCAGCCACTCATTTCTCTTCCCCAGCCAAGGGAATTTACGTAGGAGGAACGCTGCATCTAGGTCGTCATTGAATAAACCAGAATGAGCAATGTGTTTATCGAGCTACAGCAGAACATAATTGTCATTAGATTCCAGGCTCCCTCTAACGTGAAAGCTTCCGAAATCCAGATGTACTTGTTATTTGTTGCTCATTCAACCTTATTTAGACAAAGAAACTATTATGCTTGTTATGGAAATATCTATCTATCTATCTATCTATCTATCTATCTATCTATCTATCTATCTATCTATCTATCTATCTATCTATCTATCTATCACCTTTACCTGTTTAGGAGGCAACAGAAGCCAGCATCCAGTGGTCCATACATTGACAGTTTAAGTCACATATGACTGAATGTAGTTGTGTTTGTGATATTTACTGTGTCGCTGACACATTATGGAGGCAAAATCTAAAGATCTACTTTATAATTGAGGTTTCCATTCTTTTCTTTTTTCATTTAAGCTGAACTCTGTGCACACATTTTCTTCCATTCAATCGATTTTGTGTGCACCAAATGCTTTTTAACTACTTGCTTACTGGGCACTTAAACCCTCTTCCTTCCCAGACCAATTTTCAACTTTCAGCGCTGTCACTTTTTGAATGACAATTGCGCGGTCATGCAACACTGTACCCAAGTTACATTTTTATTATTTTTTTCACACAAATAGAGCTTTCTTTTGGTGGTATTTAATCAATGCTGTTTTTTTTATTTTTTTTTGCATAATAAAAGAAAAAAAAAAAAATTGACCGCACTGATGGGCAATTTTGGGCAAAAAAAAAACATAATAATTATCGTTTGTTATAGGTGGCACTGATGGCACTGATAGGTGGCACTGATTGGCACTGGTGGGCGACACTGATAGACGGCACTGATATGTGGCACTGATGGGAAATGGTTGGCAGCATTGATGGGCCCTGATAGGTGGCACTGGTGGGCAATTATAGGTGGCACTGGTGGGCACTGGTAGGTGGCATTGGTGGGCAGCACTGTTATGCACCTGTAGGTGGCACTGGAAGGTGGCACTGCATAGCAGCAGTGCGTCTCCCTGTTCGGGACCGATGTCCCTCTGTCAGAAGCCTGTGATCTGGTTCTTTTCCCCCTAAAAGGAAAAAAAAAGCAGATTACAGATCTCATGTTTACTTCACGTGATCAGCTGTCATTGGCTGACAGCTGATCACGTGGTAAGGGGCCATGATTGGCCCCTTACTTCAATCTGTGGTCAGCCGAGTCTCATTGACTTGGTGATCACAAAGCGCACGGCCTGTGGGGGGTGCACAGGCAGTGCATGCACAGGAAGACTTCTATTGACGCCCTCACAGCAATTAAGGCCTATGCTGTAGCTGTACTGTCTTGTTAAAGTAGCAATGACATAATCACTGTGATTCAAATAGCCTGTGCGGACAGCAGAGCCGTGGAAGGGGCTGGCAGATTCCACCCACTAAAGGCTGCATGCAGAAAATTACAAGAGGGGCGGAGTCAGGACTAGTCACCCTGAACAAGGAATAGCAATGAGTTCAAGTTCAATTTTTATGTTATAACAGGACTGTGTGAATGGGTCTGTGCAAATTCCCTGATGTCACGATCTCCACCTTGTCCAATCAGAGAACACTTTGCACTGAGAAAATGCAAAGCGTTCATCAATTGGCACCCTTGCTAAGTAAATGACCTCCTGCTTCCAGTAAGCAGCAGCAGGATCTGGAAGCTAGTGATGGTCACTATAGTAGTGGTACCTAGTACAGTCATTTCCAGCTTTCACAGAAATCCCACAGATATGGAATAGGAATGACACAGACCAAGCTAAACCAATGTAACTATGTAAAAATTGCCATACCTAAACTTAAGCTTTTAGGCAGGGCTCGACAAATCCCAGGCACTAGGTCACCATGGCGATTAGAAATTGCATGCTGCCCGTCTGGGCATTTGTCAGTCGTCCGCATTTGCCCCCCACTTGCTGACCGTGCTATAGCCGAAAGTCAGCTGCAGCACGGCCATCCAGTTCCCAGAGGGCGTCTATTGACATTCTCCCAGAACGGGGTGGGGTGCGCATCGGGGGCACTCTGTGATCGCCGTGTCCTTCGGACTCAGCTGATCACAGATCGAGGTAAAGGACCAATCCTGCTCTTTACCATGTGATCAGCTGTGTCCAATCACAGCTGATCATATGTAAACAAATGCCGGTTATCAGCATTTCCTTTCCTCAACCCTGTCATTTTCTGAGGAAAGGAAAGCCAATAGCCAGCTATTCTGTGACAGGGGACATTTACACTGATAATCATTGTCCATCAGTGCAGCCTCATCAGTGCCCATCAGTGCAGCATATCAGTGACCAATCAGTGTAGCATATCAGTGACCATCAGTGCCACCTATCAGTGGCCACCAATGCCGCCTTCTTGGTGCTGCCTCATCAGTGCCCATCAGCGCTGCCTTATCAGTGCAGCCTCACCTGTGCCCCTCAGTGCAGCCTCATCAGTGCCCATCAGTGCAGCCTCATCACCACACATCAGTGAAGACGAAAAAATGACTTATTTGCAAAAGAAGAAGAAAAAGGTCTGTTTGTTTTTTCAAAAAGTTTTGTCTTTTTCATTTAAAAAAAAACAAAACACAGTGGTAATTAAATACCACAAAAAGAAAGCTATATTTCTGTAAAATAAAATTGATAAAATGTCATATAAGTACAGTGTTGCATGACTGCGCAATTGTCATTCAAAGTGTGACCACGCTGAAAGCTGGAAATTGGCCTGGACGGGAAGAGGGTGAAAGTGCCCATTAGGCAAGTGGCTAAAAAACTTGCTCCTCACTTTTTTAGCTGGCTCCTAGGTTCAAAGCAAATTTGTCAAGCCATTGTTTAAGGTAATCACCCAGTAACCTTTTAAACTTACTAACAAAAAAAAAAACTCTCACTTCCCTTTCTTCTGTGAATATGGGTTGTGGATTTCAATCTTAGTACCTGCAGATATTTGTTGGCCATGGATTCCAATGTCAAATAGGGCCTGGTGAGATTTGTAAATCATGGATTCCAATGTCAGATAGGGAATGCTGAGATTTCTAAGCCATAGATTCCAACCTCACATAGGGCCTGCTGATATTTCTAGTTCATGGATTCCAATCGCTCATAGGGCCTACTGAGATTCCTAGGTCATGGATTCCAATGTCACATACGGCCTGCTATCATTCACATGCCTGAATGAAGAACTGAAGTACTGAGTAGGTAGGCAATGCTCCTGTATACCGTACATTTCAAGGTTTAATATTCAATTCAAAGCAATGAATACCTTTAAAGCGTTTCCTGTGTCTAGCTGATGCAATTTCCCATCACTTGCTGTCTGGAACTGCAACTGAAAATGAGAGCAAGTCTTCCCAAACTAAATGGAATTCCAGTCTCATAGAGTTGCCATCTGCAAAGGTGACCAACTGGAGGATTTACCCTTAGCTCTTGCTCTAGTCATTAATAAATAATTTGGGATTTTCCCCTCATTTTCTTTTTTGGCGAATGATCCGCCCTGGACTGTCTGCGCTCAGGGCCAATAATTTGCAGATAACAGATCCATGAGTGAATACTTACAAGCAACTGCATGGAGCTGATAATTGTGGTAGAGGGCGCTAATTAGAATTTAATAGTAAATAATTGGATGATTACCATTAATAACTAACAAAGTGATAAATATAAATTAATAATAATTAAATAATTCCTATAAACATATAACACCATATGTGGTAGTGATTGCAAACAATAGTGGATGTATACCAAAAATCAATCACAAGTGACCAAAATACATGTGATAATGATGCACAAATTATATAAAGCGAGGAATAAAAAATAAAAAAAAAACACAAATTTGAATTACCGGTTATCAGGGTGTCTTGATAATTCAACTTCTCCAAGTATCTCCAATATTAGTTGGAAGGTGCTTATTCAATTCCCTTACATCCTAGGGATATGTTGTTTAATCCAATTTTAAAATCATGAATGATTTAAGTAAATTTTGTATTGAAACTGTATGTAATAAACAAATGTATATGTATGTAAAACAGTCACTGGGGTTGCATAGCTCAAACATTATTGCACGTCTAATCCCAATAGAATTCCATTTAGATATTGGTAATTTTTGTCATTTGGGACATAGTACAGGCATACCCCACTTTTAAGCACACAATGGGGTTTATTTACTAAAGTTGGAAAGTGCAAAATCAGGCTCACTTCTGCATAGAAACCAATGAACATCTAACCCCAGCTTGTTCAATTAAGCTTTGGTAATAAAACCTGGAAGCTGATTGGTTACTATGCAGAAGTGAACCTGATTTTGCACTTTCCAGCTTTAGTAAACAAACCCCATTGTGTACTTAAAAGTGGGGTATGCCTGTAATCTATATATTTTTTATATACTTGCCTATATATTTTAAGTATAACTTATTGCCTCTTGTCATGTGTGCTGGATTAAATCGGCAGATGGAAGTAGCGTCTGGGCAATTAGCAATGCTTTTCTGCATTGCCATTATTTACCATTGTTTTCCTTAGTGTGCTAACTACCACGCCCCATAGCCCACCCCTTTTTACAATTTAGGATATGTCTCCTAGTGACCAAGGTACGCTTCCTGAAGACGTTGACAACGAAACGTACGTCGGCGCGGTACCTGGTCACGTCATCCATGTCATATCTGGCTTCCCTGGCTGTTTGGTTTTGACGGGTGGAACGCACGCCATTCATACAGAGGATCCACGCTGACAAGCTTGCAACCCCAGTGTCGGGTAGGCACCAGCCAATGTAAGAGGCCATTTGGCTACTTTTGAAGTTTTTACGCTATGGGTGCCTCTATTGTTTCTTATATATCCCATGCTCATTAAACCCGGGAAGGAAGCTTTTACAATGATCATCAGCCTTCATGTGTGAGCAGGCACAATCCTGCACAAGTGTTCATGACCTTCTTTTTAAGTAAAGAGGTCACCTACATCTGGTAAGCAGATCTTATCTCCAGCACTGTGGGGTGTCGCTTTTCTCTCTCTTTGGGTGAAGGATTTTTTAACATCTCTACAGAAGATTTTTTTTTCAATTTGGAAGTCTTTTTCTGGTCACACAGAATTGTAGTTGCGTATTTCAATTGGGACTTTATTCTCTAATTTTTTAAATATTTTTTTTATTCCTCACTTTATATCTAATTAGCGCCCTCTACCACAATTATCACTTGCTTTTGACCACATCGTTCAAAATTAGGGGAGCAGCTTTATTCACATTTTAGCTATTTATTATTAATGCAATTTTTGGAGTGCAGAGTTTTATTTTTTTATTGCATGGAGCTGTCAGCCTTACATTGCTTTCAATGGGTCTTCTGCCTGCAGCTAGTTTCCAGGAACCACCAATGGCTCTTCCGCATATAGTCACTTACAGCCTCATTTGCAAGTGTGAATGCAGCCTTAAAAACAAAAAAAAGGCCTTCAAAGGCTATTTTACAATGGTATACCTTAGATGCAGACATTCCACAGTGTTTGCGATGGTCACACACACACACACACACATATAGACACATATATATATATATATATAGATGCTAGGACCGACCATAGAAAAAAATGTCTAGGTCCATCTTCACCTTGGCACGTACACTTGTGACTTGACAAAAGATGTCAGCAATGCCACAAGGTTTTAAAGCGTGTCTAAACCCAACCCTGCATAGCGTTGGCAATGTACAGTAGTTAGGGGAGCGCAATGTCTCCATTGGTCTTTTAGGCTACCAGCTTCAGGGCATCCAGTCATACTGATTAGAGGCCCCGTAGAAGCTGCATAATTTGTTAAACAACATACATGTTAGATGTTTTTGGTAACAAAGTAGAAATGGAATGGAAAATGAAATAAATCAAGCAATTGTGAAAATGTCACGGCCTCTAGCTGCTTGCTGGTGGACATATAAACTTCTGTTTATACAGAGCCTGACCTTTTGATTCCTTGTAGTTTCTTTCCGTACTGTGTGTCTTTTGTTATTAATTTGTGTTATATTGTGCAGAATACAAATATTACATGGGTTACACTTACAGTACGGAGCTGAGAGGCTGCAAGCCCTGCTAGATATCAGTAAAGGAGGAAAATCCACATCTTTTTCTTGGATGGGAATGTGGACTAGAACTGAGTGTTCATTAACAGGAATGCAATTTCTTATACAGCCAGAACTTCATTTAAACAGGGCTTGAGATACAGTGCCTCTTCAGATGGGTTCATTTGATTGAAAGGATTTACAAAGAGTTGTATATAAAAGCCAGCATTTGTCCTAGAACTGTACAATCCACTTTATTGGAAAACATGGTAAAAACCATCTGATATAGCAGTGCTAACGCGTTTAAGCCAAGGAAGGCCTTCGCCATAGAAAACCAGACATCAAACTGCTGCCTCTATTTAAAAACTCCACCCACTGATCACAATCATTTTTGGGTGGGTACTAAATAATGAGCACATTAGAACATAATGCAAAAAATAGTGCACCTAATGAAAATTTCTCAGGCCAGAAATATATACAATATCGAAATAAAATAGAAGAAAGTACAGAAAAATAATACAAAAATAGGATAAAATAGAAAAAGAAAATTAGGCAAAGAATACAATTGTTTAAATAGAAAAAAAAATTAAGAAAAAGGGGACATACCAAAAATCATAACTGACCCTTGGATGTCAGCCAACAGTGGGTTTTAGCTCACTGTCAGCTGAATCTAGGACACAGGAGTGCAGAACTACGTGCACGTCTGTGAACCCCAGGAGAAGTATGACCAAAAAGATTTGGCCATAGTTCTCCTTTAAGCACTATTTACATTTCTATATGTTCCCAGTCCATTTTACCCACCACCTCAAAAATTGCCTATCCTATCTACCTAATGATTTATTACCAACAAATCAGCTCCTACCACCTGCAGGTACCCACTACTTTATCTACAGTTCCCTCTCCTACATGTATAACATGGTAATTTTTGTTAGGCAGGACTCTCCTGTCCCTTACAGAAAATGCATGGCCCTAAATTTAAAAACGTAAACAGTGACTAAAGTAGGATTTATCAAGCCAATGTATTTTATTTGATAGAATGGGGAAAGTATGGAAATCAGCATTATACACAGTCAGAGGTCTGCATGATGCTGAACATCCTGGGTTCTATCTCTAGAGTTTCCCATCCATCTAATGATAATCAGAATCTACTAAATGGTCTGTGACAACATAAGTGAATCTTAGTGTAATACTCATAGAAATATACCCTCCAGAGAGAGTAACTAGGATATTAAGCCCTCCTGAAGCTCTGGCTGTCAATGCAGGGCTGTAGTAACATGAGGTCTCCTCAAAAGAGCATCAACCACATTAAAACAATAGGTTGTCAAAGCTTGCCCAACGCCACCCAAAACCGAGAATACAGAGTTCATCATAAAATTCCCATTTGGTAGCAGAGTCATATTTGCTTACACTTCAGACTTCTTTCAGACTACCAAGCTCATCCAGGAGAACTCCATCTTGCATGTATTCAATTCCAGGCTACAGACTAACCTTTCCTTCCACTTAGTATTTTCCAGACAAACGTCTAATATTCACACTTCACAGTCTACATATTTTGGACTTGAATCTTATAGAAGGAAAATGTCTTGAGTGTGCGTTGTGTTAGCACTAAAACAATGGTGTACACTGGAAATCAAGTACACTCCAACTCAAGCTTTGGCATGCCCACCCTACCATCCCATCAACTGGCGAGGGAGCCTCAGAGCCCAGCAGAGAGATGAGTGTTGGAGGATATAATGGCTCTCCTGACACAAGCTCACTTTAAATGGAGGCTAAATAACTTAATTTGCAAAAGGATAAAGTATGACTTTCCTCTGTGAAGGGAACATTAACTGACTGGTGGAAACAGGCAGAAATATTGTGTTCACCTTACACAGGGACCTTCACCTTTAAAGCTTTATTTAGTTCACAAGTGGGTGGAAATGGAACAAAAGTCTGATGTGAGGCCAGAAAAATATGGCAACAACCTTGAAATGAGACACACAGCCATTATCTGATCAGCAACGTGTAAAAATAATACAATTACGTAGGGAAAAATGCAGGATAATTAAATGTGAAAAATATAACTCCCTGTTAATTTGCACATTTATTGTACCATTTTGTAACATATATCACACAGTATTCAAGCAGCTTTTCCTTCTAAGAAACCTTGATTCTGTTGTTTTTGTGCTTACTATACAAGTATATATATATTCATCATTGAAAACATTTCTTGTGCTTTTGTTATCTGTATTAAAGCTAAACTTAAAGAGGAAGAAAACCCTAATGGATTTACTTCCTCTTTGTTTCCCTGCAAAGGTAAAGCATTAAGGACTACTATGCATCGCTTAGTAGTCCATTATGTGTCACTTACCTGACACAGGAGCCAGCAAAGTCACCGCTGTCCCCTTGTGTATGGACCCTCCATCTTCTTGGTGGGTTTAGCAGCTCTGGCGCTGTCATTCGATGGCGCCGCAATGACGTCACTCCCGTGAATGCGCATGGGAGCCGCCACTCGCGGCATATCGCCGCTGAGAGCGGCACTCTCAGTGCGCCTGCGCACCGCTGTCTACGGCGCTTGCGCTGTAGACATCCGTGCCTGTCTTTTGATAAAGAGATACTTCTTGGAACTACAGGTAAGCCTTAATCTAGGCTTATCTGTAGGCCAAAGTAGTTTGTAAGGGTTTACAACCACTTTAAAGTGTTACTAAACCCAGGGCCCTGCATTCACTATATCTGCTCTCCCACAGTACACAGATAAGTTTAATAAATATAAACTGCTAAATACATTTTCTCATCAGCCGTATATAGCAGTCTTGTGGCTTCTATCATTGTCTGGTTAAAGCTTGAAGAAAGAGTTTTCATTCTACTTTGACTGTCCTATGAGGCTGCAGGACCCCTGACCCTCTGTCTGGACAGTGCTGATTGGCCCTGTGCTGATCACATGCACTCTCCCAAGAAAAAAAAAACTCTCTAGCAATACACACCAAACTGAGCATGTGCAGAGGTACTCCAAAGGCTCTGTTCTATCAGGAGATGGATTAGGGACAGTGGAAGAAGGGGAAGATCAGAGAAGGCTGGATCAAACAGCATTTTTACACAATGCAGAGGATTAACCCCTTTACTGCATGTACAGAGTGATTTTACTCTTGTGGGTTTAGTAACACTTTAGGGGCAGATATAAAAGACAAGAATTACTACAGCCCTGTATTTAATAATACATCACTAAATTTATTTTTTCATTTTCAATATTTTTATTCAGAAAATTTTAAAAAAAGTACAAAATCAGCATTTGCCATTGTAACAAATATTAGTTGCTTGCTATATGTATGTATATTATTTGTTTACGTCACAGAAGAGTATATGTTGATATTAAACTTAGAATATCATCATCCACATATTATACTTATGTGAGAAAATCAAAAAATGAACAATAAAGAAACTTTGTATAACATATATAAGAAGCATCGAGTGATAAGATTACACAATATTCCGTTCCATCCCCGCACGTCCCACTAGACGCAGGGGTCTCAAACTGGTGGCCCTCCAGCTGCTGCTGAACTACAAGTCTCATAATGCCATTGCCTGAAGAAGTCATGCTTGTAACTGTTATGCCCCGTACACACGATCGGACATTCCGACAACAAAATGCATGTTTTTTTGTTCGACGGATGTTGGCTCAAACTACCCTTTACACACGGTCACACAAATCTTGTCAGAAATTCCGAACGTCAAGAACACGGTGACGTACAACACGTACGACGAGCCGAGAAAAATGAAGTTCAATAGCCAGAGCGGCTCTTCTGCTTGATTCTGAGAATGCGTGGAACTTTGTGCGTCGGAATTGTGTACACGCGATCAGATCGGAATTTACGCAAACAGATTTTGTTGTCAGAACATTTGAGAACCAGATCTCAAATTTTGTGCGTCGGAAATTCCGATGGAAACTGTCCGATGGAGCCTACACACGGTCGGAATCTCCGACAACAAGCTCCGATCACACATTTTACGTCAGAAAGTCCGACCGTGTGTACGTGGCATAAGCCTTGCAAGGCCTCATGGGACTTGTAGTTTCGCAACAGCTGGAGGGCCACCAGTTTGAGACCCCTGCACTAGAGATATTCAAAACTTTATTTTTTAAATGTAAGGAGTGTAAATACCTGTAATTGATATGGTATCAGCCTCTTGTAACCACTGTACATAGCTCATACTGGGACAGGGGGAAGCCACACAGTTGTGCTACAGTGTACATGTACTAGTAATGCAAATAGGAGGTGAGCAGAATGGCAAAGAGATGAGCTTACCGGTCTGCTGCTTCACATCAGCAGAGAAAAATCTGATCTCCTGCCCTGCCAGCATGGGCTGTGCTCTGTGGCAGAGCTATGTAAATGTTAGGACTGAATGGACAGCAATACAAATTCTTTGGCAGATAAAATAGCTCTGTATTTTGCTGTTTGCCTGGGGGTTCATATTTATTTATTTATTACAGGATTTATATAGCACCAACAGTTTACGCAGCGCTTTACAATATAAAAGGGAGACAATACAGTTATAATACAATAAAAAATACAAGAGGACCCTGCTCAGAAGAGCTTACAATCTAATAGGGTGGGGGAGGTGGTACAAAAGGTTGTAACTGTGGGGAATGAGCTTATGGAAGTGGTAAAAGATTAGTTGGAGGTGTGATAGGCTTCCCTGAAGAGATGAGTTTTCAGGGGTTTGCCTGAAGGTAGCAAGAGTAGGGGATAGCCGGACAGGTGGAGGTAGCGAGTTCCAGAGGATGGGAGAGGCTCTGGAGAAATCCTGGAGACGAGCATCGGAGGAGGAAACAAGAGAGCTTGACAGGAGGAGATCTTGAGAAGAGCGGAGAGGACGGTTTGGGATATGTTTGAAGACAAGTTTGGCGATGTAGCTCGGGGCAGAGTTGTGAATGGCTTTGTATTTTGAATTTGATTTGCTGGGTGATTGGGAGCCAGTGTAGGGATTGGAGGAGAGGGTTGGCAGACACTGAACGGTTGGTAAGGTGGATAAGTCTGGCAGCAGCATTCATGATAGACTGAAGAGGGTAGAGCCTATGGAGAGGCAAGCCAATGAGAAGGGAGTTGCAATAGTCAAGGCGAGAGATAACGAGGGAGCAAATGAGGAGCTTGGTGGTTTTATTTGTTAAAAAGGGTCGAATTTTAGAGATGTTACTGAGGTGAAGTCTACAAACTTTTGACAGCGATTGGACTTGAGGCTGAAATGACAAGTCCGAGATAAATAGATAGATAAGATAGATAGATAGATAAATAGATAGACAGATAGATAAATAGATAGATAGATAGATAGATCTGATAGATAGATAGATAGTTAGATAGATAGATAGATAAGAGATAGATAGATAAATAGATAGATAAGATAGCTAAGATAGATAGATAGATAAGAGATAGACAGATAAATAGATAGATAGATAGATAGCAGATAGATAGATAGATAGATAGATAGATACATAGATAGATAGATAGATAGATAGATAAGAGGTAGATAGCTAAATAGATAGATAGATAGGAGATAGATAGATAGATAGATAGATAGATAGATAGATAGATAGATAGATAGATAGATACATACGATAGATAGATAGATAGATTGATAGATAGATAAGATAGATAGATAGATAAGAGATAGACAGATAAATAGATAGATAGAGAGGTAGATAGATAGATAGAAAGATAGATAGATAGATTGATAGATTGATAGATAGATAGATAAGAGGTAGATAGATAGATAGATATAGATAGATAGATAGATAGATAGATAGATAGATAGATAGATATAGATAGATAGATAGATAGATAGATAGAGATAGATAGATAGATAGATAGATAGATAGATAGATAGATAGATAGATAGATAGATAGATAGATAGATAGATAGATAGATAGATAGATAGATAGATAGATAGATAGATAGATAGATAGATAGATAGAGATAGATAGATAGATAGATAGATAGATAGATAGATAGATAGATAGATAGATAGATAGATAGATAGATAGATAGATAGATAGATAGATAGATAGATAGATAGATAGATAGATAGTTTCTATGATATTCATATATCATGTTTCACATTGAATTGTAGATGTTTTGCCAGATTTGAAACATCATATTCATAAATCAGTATAGTGCAGTTTTAGCATTTTTATATACTTTATTTGTACATGGCCATTTTAGAAGCCGCTGAGCCTCTTTCCATAAAAACAAGCTACTGTTGCCACAGCTCCTCCATCGGACACTTCCCTCTTACCAGTTCGGAGCAGGGTGTCTGATGTGAGATTTATTGTCTTGTATGAATTTTCGGGTAGGAAAGACAGCTGCAAGCATATTGCATTAATCACTGCTGGTATAGATCTACAGTATTTGCAACCCTGCTCATTTGCCTTCATTGTAAATCTTTGGCAGTAAGAAAAAGAGCTCAGACCAGGGTTGCCATCTGTCCCCATTGCCTGAGGACAGTCCCCGTTGCTCTGCATTCTCTGCCGCTGGGCACATCGCCTCATCCTGAATGACAGACGTTTCCTGCTGAGCAAGTAGAATGGGAATGTGGAGCCCTACACAGCTGGGAAAAATCACTCTCATTACTACTACATGGGAAACACCTTAACTTGAATCATGACAAGTGCTGTTGGTACACGCTATATGAAAATCAGGAAAACGATCGTCCGGTTTTCCTTGATGTTTCACAGCAAGTCAGAACCGAGGAAGTAAATGATGTACAAAAATTCTCATATGACAAAGGCTTTTTTTTTTGTTGTTTATTGTTTCTGATCATAGGCAGTCTTTCATATCTGATTTTTCTCGTACAAAAATTGTACAAAGCGGTACACATTAAACAAGAATTGTTTGTTCTGTTCACATACGAGAACAATTTTGGAGTTTGCCCCTTCGGAAATTTTCATTTGCAAATGGCTGTTTTGCTTTGCAGTTGCCCCATTCACTTACATGGGTGGTACCGCCTGTCAAACTTGGCATGTAGAGTTAAAATTGCCACACTGGGCAATGTGTACCCAACTAAGCAGCACAATATCTGTTTGTAGGTGAGCGTTCGTGGGTAAACTTGTGGCTCAACCACCTGTTTTTACCATCCCCCGACAATCAGTGTAAAAGCAGCCTAACAGAAAATAAATCCTAGACCCCATACACACTATACAACTTTTGTTGTCTGATTTCTTTTTCGATTTACCAAAACCATGTAGTGCAAGGGCCTGCCTGATTGCATACAAATGGAAACTGTTATGGTTTGACCTCATATTATATGGTTTTAGTAAATCTGAAGGAAAATATCCCCATAAAGTCTTCAGATCAGTAAACTGGCCATTTGTTTAGAAAGTTTGGAGACCCCTGATCTAAAGCAATCAGACATCATTCACTGTTCTTACCTCCCTGCTAAAAACTGGTTGCTGAAGGCTACTGCTCTTATTTTATAAGCTCTTCATTGGTTATCATAGGATTCATTTCAGTGTGATGCACCTTACTATTGTGTATCCTTAGAGAGGAGTCAATACAATTATTTGTGTTGAAGGCCAATTAGGCCGCATGCCCATTTCCTTTGTTTTTCAACTTACTACTGACCCCTGCACTCTGCATTACATACTACTGACCCCTACACTCTGTGTTACTACTAACCTCTGAGCTCTGCATTACTTACCACTAATCTCTACACTCTGTTGCTACGGACCCCTGCACTCTGTGTTATTTACTACATACCTCTGAACTCTGTGTTACTTACTCCTGACCCCTGAACTCTATGTTAATTACTTACCTCTGAATTCTTCATTACTAACTGGACCAACTAACCTCTGGACTCTACGTTACTCATTACTAAACCACGAACTCCATGTTACTTACTGCTTAGCCCCAAACTCTTTGTTACTTATTACAGACCTCTGAACTCTGTGTTACTTACTCCTGATTCTTGAACTCTGGGTTACTTACACCTGACCCCTAAACCCTGTTTTACTTACTACTTACCCCTGAACTATGCATTACTTACTACTGACTTCTGAACTCTGTTACTTACTCCTGATCCACAGTTTAAAGCAGCATATGGATATCATCCATTCAAGGTGCAAACTCCTATCTCCATGGTGCACACATCTAAAGGCACATACCCCCCATCCCCAGCGTACCCCTCTACAACTAAGCCCAATGTGGTCTCTAGCAGGGGCTACAGCTGTGGTGATCGCTGGAAAAAAACCTTGATTTGTAAATCATTTGGTACACAGGCATTCCTTGAAATCGCGGCAAAATCGCGTCCGTGAATCGCGGCAGAATCTCTATAAAATCGCGCGACTTTGAAGTTGCACAAGTGTGAAAGGGGCCTAAGTCTGAGTCATGGCAATTCTTGTTGTTGTGTGTCTTGAGGAAATGGTACCTGGGTATCACTTCTCCACTCTTTCGATGTGGTACACAGTATCTAAATTTCAGCCAACAAGGTGGGAACCATGTTTTCTGTTGCCTCTAAAAGGCTCCCCCAGGCAAAATTTCGCAGCTGGTTTCCTTGTAAGAAAAACCACCAAACGTTACAAAGTGAACAGCACATTATGTCTATCTGTCAAATTTATTTTTCACAAGGAATACAATTTTGTCCACTGAAATACAATTAATGTTAATGTTCAACCTGTTACTTTTTGTTGACTAGCAACGTTTCAAACTGGATTCGAGGAAGGTAAAATAATATTAATAAATGTCTTGATGGACCATAGAAGCTGAAAACCGTTTTGGAAAAAAAAAATTTAATTTAAGGAAGAGCAATTTTTTTTAAAAGCAGTCTGAACTTGTAAGTTTAAGTGGAACGCTGGACAGTTGTTAAAATCCCAGCCACCCTTGCTGATGAAGTGTTTAATGCTTGTTTTGTCAAAAGGATGATCTAAGTAAAACTTACCTTATTCCAAATTTGGTGACAGACAACTCTAAGGTCCCGCTCTATCCAACCTTGGAATATGGTCAGGCACCCCTGCATCACCAAGAGAGGGGGTGGGAAGACCAATCAGGTGAAAGGGGAGTTGACAAGACCATTTGGAGACCAGCAAGACAAGAGGATTTGAAGGAGTGGTCTTCACAACCGCAGTCAGTGTGCCGGAAGGCAGAATAAGGTAATATTTGTGTTATAACATACCCTTGAGAAAACAAGCATTTAGAGCACTAATGAGCTGAGGATGGTAGTGAAGGGAAATCTAAAATTGATGATTTCCCTCACATTGGAAAGATATTCTGTCACTTCCTGTTGAGTGTTCAAAACTGGAAAATCACTCTAATAAGGATTCAGATGACATAACAAATGTTTTGGCTTTAAATATACTTTAACAATTTCATATGTTTGTGTTAAAAAAAGCATACTTTAGTTCTGCTTCAAGTTTAGAATAGCGTTAGCAGTAAATTCCTATTAATTTGTCTTGTACGAGTAGACTGCCTTGTGTGTATTTAGTAAAGCCTAGTAGAGTAAATTTCAGAGTATCATAAAGACAACTAAACATGAAATAGAAGTAGAAACAAATCTTGATAGAGCTGAATAACTGATCTTGATGGAATAATTTTTTGGTGGGTTATGAGATGACTAATACTCAGCCTGTGCATCGTCTATATCAGGCATTTCAGACTGGGGTTTGATGTGGCATATATGACCCTCACACTAGTTCTATCTCTCAGCCAAATTGGAAATTTAATTTAAATGAGGTCCAATGAAGTTCTCTAGTGAATAAAAGTTGCCTCTCCTTATGTCAATTACAGCTGAAAAGTTCAGTTCATGGACCCTTTCTAAGGATGCAGTATTGTAAGTTACAATTTAGATTATGAGCTAGATTGCTGAAGCTATGGTTATAGCGCCATTTAATTAGGGTGAAACATGTTGAGATACACTAAACATTGCCAATTCTCATCTCTATTCAGTGATGTATTGTTTTTAATATTGTTCTAGACATATGTCAATAATGTTGTATCATAATATTTTTCAATAAATGTATTTTTATATTCAATTATATGTTTTCTGCGCCTTTAAAGTCCCAATTCCTGGTTTACCAAAATTTTGATTATTGTAAGTTACAGTTTAATGATGTAATGGTAATTACTACAACTTCTTATTTTTCTGGAATTAAATAGATGTGACCCATAAACATAGCAAAGAACATCCTTGCTAACTGAATCTATGCGATTTGGCCCACTGTTTCCTTTGATTTTTAACAACCCTGGTCCATATATACACTTTGGTTCGATCTCTGCACTTAACCTCCTAGGCGGTAATCCCGAGTCTGGCTCGGGTTCAGTTTTCTCTGCTAGGAGCGGTAACCCCGAGCCAGACTCGGGCTGCATTGCAGGATACAGGGGGAAGTTACTTACCTTTTCCCCTGGATCCTGCAATGTCTCCCCGCTGTGTGTGCGAGCCGTCCGCTCGCTCGATTCACACAGTGCCCGAGTGCCGATGATCTCCGTTCCCTGCGACATTCCGATGCACGGGAGCGGAGATCGGCGCCAAATTCAAAAAAGTTAAAAACACAACACACATACAGTACTGTAATCTTACAGATTACAGTACTGTATACAAAAAATACACATCCCCTTTGTCCCTAGTGGTCTGCCCAGTGCCCTGCATGTCATTTTATATAATAAAAAGATTTTTTTTCTGCCTGGAAACTGGAGATTGTCCATAGCAACCAAAAAGTGTCCCTTTATGTCAAAAGTGGTTTTAGACCAGCTAGAAAACACAGATAAAAAATTAGAATCACAATTTATCATCAAACAATAAATTTAATGACAGCGACTATTCTGCAACTGAGCAAATTTCAGTGTTTTTGATTTGATTACATTATTGAATCATTTTTTATATATTTTTTTATTATATTATAATTTATGATTTTGTGTTTCAAACTTTATCATACCCGGGATGTCTACTAGACTCTGGTTCGGACAGATTTAAGTGAGTTATTCATAAGAATTGCATGCCTACAATATAAAAACGCCAAATTTCCATGCAAAATAATTGTACCGCTTTCAGCACTAAATTCCGGACAGAATCATACCGCCAGGGAGGTTAAGTTGCTCTACACACCTTCTGTGGCCATTATGGGAAGTTCCCATTCTCCCTGTTGGATTTTTACCCATTTTATATTATGGAGAGAGCAAAACAAGGTGCTGGAACATGCAAAGGTGGGGACATCCGAAATGCAAGACTTATAGCAGGAAGTTCTCACTACTGGACTGTCTAAAAAATATAAGAAGACAGAAGCTGAATTGGCCTAGCCATCTTTATTAAAATATCACATCTAGTTGGACCGATACATTAATAGAACACTGGGAACAAATGACCTTCAGATTTTCTGAGACATTTATATAATACAATTTGAGGTTTCAGTATGATTTGTTTGAAGCGAAAAAAAAGATGGAACAGAACAGGCAGTAGCCTACCTTTACATAGAGCTGCTGGAACTCATCCAGGTTCAACCGGCCACTAGGGCAGTCCTTCAGGAAGCCTTTATACCACTGTTTCAGTTCGTGTTCATTAAACTCTGTGCTCTTCACCAGATCTTCCATCATCTCAGGGGCGAGTTTGCTGTTCTGTTTACCCATTTTGTATCTGCCAAGAAAAACATTTGTTTCTGGTTATCCTGAGGCTGAAGGTGAAATAGTTTCATAAATTAAATAGGGGATCGTTGTAAGTCAATATTTAAAATGAACAATTCTCATTTTTATTATCAATTTTTTTAGGAGTGGTAGCTCTTAGTATAACTGATACACAAATTCTTAATATAATAAAATGAAAACATCATTCAGAAGTCAGAAGTACAACCACAGCCAGGAGCACCTTTGACAGGAGGCTTTGAGACCGATTGCACCACTGGAAGGATCCTTCTGGAGTGAAGCTGGGTATACACTAGTAGAAATTTGAACGAAAATTTTCCAAAGATTCTTGGGAAAGTTTGTGTAAAAATTCTCAGAACATTCAAATGTCATTAGAATGTAGTTAGAAAAATGTATTTGCTTTTAAAACATTTGCTTTTAGAACTTTAGAACTTTGGACTTTACTAAACAAAAACCACATACACTGTTATGCCCCGTACACACGGTCGGAAAATCCGACCACAAAATCCATCGGATTTTTTCCGACGGATTTTGTCCGACACTGGTGTTGCATACACACGGTCGGACAAAGTTGTCGGAAAATCCGATCATTCTGAACGTGGTGACGTTTGTTGCCTACGACGGGACTACGTAGAGGCTAGTAGCCAATAGCTTTGGTCTTCTAATGTGATCTGAGCATGCGTGGCACTTTGTCCGTCGGAATTCGCTACACACGATCGGAAAAAGTCCGATAGGACTTTGTTGTCAGAAAATTTGAGAGCAGGAGATAAAACGTTGTCAGTCGGAAAATCCGACGGAAAAAGTCAGATGGAGCCTACACACGGTCGGAATTTCCGACAACATTGTCCGATAGGACATTTTCCGTCGGAAAATCCGACCGTGTGTATGGGGCATAAGAAATTCGAACATTTGAGAAAAAATTTGCAACCTATTCCTTTGAATTTTCTTGTCTCTGCGATTGAACACAAACGTCACTACGACCCCACTAATGATTAGAAAAGCAAAGAAATTCTACTAGGGCAAATATGTCAAGTGCAGGGCCCACAGGCCGAATCCGGCCCGCCAGGCCTTATCATGTGATGCTTGCACCCGGTTTTGCAGCCAAAACGTGGTGGAACTCAATTCCACCACCTCTGGCTCTCGCCCCCTGTTCCTGCTCCCCACTGTCACTTGTAAACACGGAAGCCTTGCCATCCAGAAATGCCATCCAGCCATAGCTGGAGAACGGAAGTGACTGCAAACAGAGTGCAGGAGATCAGCGGCACTGAAATGCAACAAATAATGAACTAAGGGTGTAAACAAGCATTTCGTTCTTTAGAAAATGAAATATTCAGTGATTCAGTGGGTTTTCAACTATTTTAAATGCAAAATGAAAAAAGACCGCAAATATGTTACAGCTTATAATCACGGAAAAGGTGAACTTGGTATAATAACATTCAGTGGATTATTCTGGAGAAGTCCTGTCACCGTAGAATATAGTTTTACTGCCAAAGACACAGTTGATGTGAGCCAAACAGAGCTCTGAATACACATGATCTTTATATTGCAATAGAAGGGCACGTTATACTCCTTGGGAAAGAATATTAATATTCGATATTAATAACTATGGAGTGACTGTTCTCAAACCATTGCAGCCCCTAGCATTTGTTGTCCTGTAAGGGGGTGATTTATGAATCCCAATAAATGCAAACAGCTTTACATATAGCAGCTAATCTGCGAGGAACAACTACCTGCACGCACTGCGTAGGCGCTCATTTTATGCTAAACAAATAACAGCATGTGGGACTGTAGTGCAGAGGGTCCAGGAGATGGAAGGAAAGCTGTGGAATGATTAGTATAAACTGAGGCTGGATGGGGCCATACTGATACTCCTATTTGGAGTATACATGTGGAAGTTCTGAAAGATACTTAAAGTGTTACTAAACCCACAACAGTGAAATCAGTCTGTATATGCAGTAAAGCATGCTGATTATACTCACTGTGGAACCTAAGGAGTTAATCCTCTGCATTGTATAAAAAGGCTGTTTGATCCTCCCCTTCTTCAACTGTCCCCAATCCATCTGTTCATAGTACAGAGCCTTGGGGACATTCTACACATGTTCAGTTTGGTGTGTATTGCTAGAGAGTTTTTTTTTTTGTTGGAAGGATGCATGTGATCAGCACAGGGCCAATCAGCACTATCCAGACAAATTTAGGGGTCATGCAGTCTCATAGGACCTTCAGAGAAGAATTAAAACTCCCCCTACCAGCTTTAACCGGACACTGATTGAAGTCACAGGACTGCTATATACTGCTGATGAGAAAAGGTATTTAGCAGCATTTATTTACTAAAATAATTGTTTGTTCTATTCTGTGCACTGTGGGAGATCAGATATAGTGAATTCAGGGTCCTGGGTTTAGTAATTAATACTTTAGAGTGGTATTAAAGCTTTGTTTTTGTTTTTTAAATAACAAACATGTCATACTTACCTGCTCTGTGCAGCGGTTTTGCACAGAGCAGCTTCAATCCTCTTCTTTTCATGTCCTCTGCTCGCGTTCCTGGCTCATCCCCTTGAGCAGTGCCCCCAGAGAAAAGCGCTTGCCCGGGGGGCACTGCTCCATGCTCGCTCCGGAGCCACTGCTCTATGTGTCCATAAGACACATAGAGCCGGGATGGGTTGGGATTCAAAATAGCCTCCCTAGTGCTGCTAGGCGGAAGTGCTAACCACTATAATCGCTCCGATGTGAACTGGGCCTTAGGAGTGGTATTTGGTCATGCCACTAATGTGCTGCTCACAGTTCTCCTTGCTGGAGGCTCTGATACCAATATGGCAACCTCCACACAGAGACACAGTGTACAACAAGACAGTAATAGGGAAAACATCAGCTGCAGGTAGGCCACAGGCAACACTGGTGACTAGTTCTTTGCACTCTACCTGCTTTTTTTGGGCACATCTTCCACAGTTCAATTCTTCTTTAAATGTATTCCTTTAAAAAACAGTGTTATGTCTGTGAGAATTCCTGCCCTAAAAGGTAAAACTTGTTTCATTTTGGAAGGGAGTGTTATAACCCCTGTCAGTTTTTTTTGCTATCTGTGTCTCATTATGAAGATTTCCCTCACTTCCTGTCTCATAGCCAAAACAGGAAGTGGGAGGAAACCCTTCCAAAGCGTGGGAATCCCTGGGTATCACCAGAACTAGGGTCTATTGGACGATTTCCCCTCTATTACTGTTCTGGTGTTAATCCAATATTTTTGATTTTTTTTTAATTTCACTTTTAATGATGATGGCAAACAGGACAAATAGAGACAAATAGAGAGGGAGAGGGTGACTCTCCCTAACGGGGGCACAGACAGCAAAAAAAAAAAAACTGCCAGGTATTCTAATCCCTCTCTACTCTATCCATATACTTTAGTTATACTTTAACATATGACTATTCTATTCATGTTCATCTAATAAGAACATGTACCACCAAGTGTGTTATCTCAAATATAGGGAGTCTTGTAACTCCTCTCAGCAGACCCCACCTCCCATTCAATAGGAGACTAAGGCCTAGCACCACACCTATGCATTTTTTAATGCTTTTTTACAGAAACCCCCTACAGTCCATTTAACATGGTTTCCTATGGGACATGTTCACATCTATTCTTTTTCAGCCAGTGCCTTTTTGGAACGGGTCAGGAAATTGTATTAAAAGCAATATGATTAATGCGTTTTTGGTTCACTAGACTTCAATGGAAAAGCTGCAGAAAAGCATTAGTGTGTTTTTGCTGCGTTTTTATCGCACTTTTTTAACCACTTCCCATCCAAGCCAATTCTGACATTTCTCTCCTACATGTAAAATTTATTTTTTTTGCTCGAAAATTACATAGAACCCCCAGAAATTATATATGCTTTTTTTAGCAAAGACCCTAGAGAATACAATGACGGCCGTTGCAACTTTTTATCTCGCGCTGCATTTGCGCAGCAATTTTTCGAACACTTTTTTTGGGAAAAAAAATGTTTCATGCTTTAAAAAAAAAAACAAGAAAACATTAGTTAGCCCAATTTTTTTGCATAATGTGAAGGATGAAGTTACGGCGAGTAAATAGATACCTAACATGTCACGTTTCAAAATTGCACACGCTGGTGGAATGGCGCCAAACTTCGGTACTTAAACATTCCCATAGGCGACGCTTTACATTTTTTTACTGGTTACATGCTTTGAGTTACAGAGGAGGTCTAGGGCTAGAATTATTGCTCTCGCTCTAACGTTCGCGGCGATACCTCACATGTGTGGTTTGAACATCGTTTTCATATGTGGGCGGGACTTCCGTATACGTTCGCTTCTGCGTGCGAGCACACGGGGACAGGGGCGCTTTAAATTTCTTATGGTGTAGGGAGTCGCCGGCTGAACAAGATGATATTTGAATGATGCCTGTAGCTGCAGGCATCATTCAAATATACCCCCTCAAATTCAAGGACGTGATATGACGTACCTTGGGTGGGAAGAGGTTAATCCACCTACCAACAAATTGGCCAAAAAAAAGCATAAAAAATGCAAAACGCATCAAAAAAAGGTGCGCAAAATGTGTCAAAAACATGCACGCAAAAGATGCAAAATGCACAGCAAAAAAAGCACTGCAGAAACAGATCAAAAGCAAACTGTATAGGTGTGAACCAAACCCAAATGAGAGTTTTCCACACAAGGACAAAGGGAAAGAAATTGGATAACAAACGCTTTAGTGCTGCCCCACTCTCCCCTCGCTTCCATACAGCCCTGCGTCTACCAATAAAAGGCAGAAATCGCAGTTCATAATAAAGCAGAGGATTCCGTCTCACACAGAGCTCCACCATCAAAGAACAGAGGCCGTTCTGTGCACGCTGGATTCTAACATTACCTGGTGTCAGGGGTTCCCTGCAATACACTTCCATGATGAGCGATTGATACTCCCCAGAGTTCTAAACATCAAAGTGTATTCATTTACTGACCGCTCCTAACATCTCCCATATCATCCATCCAGTCTCGGAATATCCTCATTAAGCCTGAAATCATTTATATGCTGGCAATCTGCCATCCCTGACGTCTGCTAGTCCGCACCAACCCAACAAAGGTTTTTACTCAATCGCACCTTTGCGATCAACTTAAAGGAATTGTCCTCATTAACGGCTAATTAAATGCATGAATAATTAATTCCACTTTGTGTATGCTGAGAACTGGGTGCCAAGGAGCCTCTTCACCTAGATTGTATAACTTTTATGCCGCGTAAACACGTCGGAATTTCTGACAGAAAAAGTCAGATGTGAGCTTTTGGTCGGATATTCCGACCGTTTGTATGCCCCATCGGACTTTTTCTGTCCGAATTTCCGACAGACTTAGATAGAGAACATGTAAATTTTTCCGCTAGAAATGCAGACGGAGGTTATCCCATTGGCAAGTCCGACCGTGTGTACGTGGCATTACAAGTAACAAAATCACCTCTCGGCCAGGTATTCCAGGTTTATAGATGAGTAGAGCTGCACGATTCTGGCCAAAATGAGAATCACAATTTTTTTACTTTTTACTTTACTTCTCACATCGTAAAATCTTTCACATTATACAAAAAAAATTGGGCTAACTTTACTGGTTAATTTTTTTTTTTAATTAATTAAAATTTAATTTTTTTCCCAAAAAATGCATTTGAACGACTGCTTCCCAAATACAGTGTGACATAACAACAACCACCATTTTATTCTATAGGGTCTCTACTAAAAAATATATATATATATTGTTTGGGGGTAAGGCCACTCTAAGACCCCTTTCACACCAAGGGCGTATTGCAGGCGCTATAGCGTTAGAAATAGCAACTGCAATCCGCCCTTAAACAGCTGCACCATTGTCTGCAGTGTGAAAGCCCGGTGCGCAGTGCGCAGTGCGGTGCGCTGGCAGGACATCAGGAAAAGTCCTGCCAGCAGCTTCTTTGGAGCGGTGAACTCACCGCTCCTCCAGCGATGCACCCCATTGAAATCAATGGGGCAGCGCTGTAATACCGCCGGCAAAACGCTGCTATTGCGGCGTTTTGCGGGTGGTTTTAACACTTTCTCGGCTGCCAGCGGGGGGGTAAAAGCACCCCGCTCGGGGCCGAAATGCGCCGCAAATCCGACGGTAAGATGCTGCGTTTTACCACCGACGCTATGGGCGGTGCGGTGTGAAAGGGGTCTAAGTTTGGGGGTAATTTTCCAGCAAAAAAAAAAAAATATTTTAATTTGAAACCAACAAATTTAAGAAAAAGGTTTAGGCTTCATGTACACGGGACATTGTTCAACCTCTCTTGAATGATTTAACTTGACAGCTAGAAACCGGCATCTAAAAACGTCCGTTTAGCCGCGTTTGTGTCTAGAAGCGCTTAAAACGCGTTTGAAATGCCTCTAAACACAGCTTCTGAACGCATTTGTTTGGGTTCCAAAAAGAGCCTCTAAACGCAACTGCCTAGAAACAACTATAAACAAACCTGTGTACATGTACTAATAAGATACCATAGAGGAGGGTTCAGGAGCAGTTGAAAAAAACGTCCGTTTACCAGCAGCAGTGTACACAAGGCCTTATGCCCCGTACACACGATAGGATTTTCCGTCGGAAAAATCTTGGATGTTTTTTCCAACGGAATTCCGCTCAAGCTTGTCTTGCATACACACGGTCTCACAAAAGTTTGCTGAACTTTCGACCGGCAAGAACGCAGTGACGTACAACACTACGACGAGCCGAGAAAATGAAGTTCAATGCTTCCGAGCATGCGTCAAATTGTTTCTGAGCATGCGTAGGAATTTTGCGCGTCAGAATTGGTACAGATGATTGGAAGAAATTGCTCTCAATCTTTTGCTGGCTGGAATTCCGCCAGCAAAAGTCCGATGGAGCATACACACGGTCGCATTTTCCGACCAAAAGCTCTCATCTGACTTTTGCTGGCGGAATTTCCGATTGTGTGTCCGCCGCATTAGTGTTTAGGTGGTTAAACTTCCCTCATTTACACACCAAAGTGTATTCCTTTGATCTAAAGGACAAATCGTTACAATGTTTATACTTAAGTTCCACTGCTAAAGAATGTTGTGATTCTTGGCAGACTGCCTGTTTTTTTTTTTTTTTTTCCTTTCTTTTGACTGCTGTCGGCTTTAGCAGAGCAGAGAGAATTCTCTGCATAGAAAGAATCGGGAAATACTTTGTCAAGATCGCAATGGGGGAAAAAAATTGCGATAACGATTCTTAACGATTAATTGTGCAGCTCTATGGATGAGTTAAGGAATACACTTCTTAGGCCTCTTGCACGTGGGGCATCTGGAAAAAAAAAAAGCCCCTCTGAACGCCACAGCTGCTGGCAGGAAATTTTGGCTTAAAAAAATGCGTAACAATCCATAAATTGCACATGCGTTTATGCAAGTATAGTGTTTGAGTGTAAATGGACTCTACTGACCAGAATATTCATTTATCCTGGCCACTGGAATTCATTTGTGTGCACAGGCGCGCGTTTATGTGTGTTTAGATGCGTTTAGGCACGTACACACATTTTTTCTTCTCAAAAGCCTCTCTGAAGAACGTGCCCTTGGTGGGGCTTGTAAATACTCCTCTTCCAATACACCCACAAAAGCCTATCCATGCATGGACACCTAGGCTTATATAGAGGTGCTTCTACGGGCTGAAAATAAACAGAGGCTGGGTTTCACACTTATATGAATTGAATGTTGGATAAGAAGGCCTGGCTTGCAGTCTCCACTCTTATTCACCCCAAAGGTGTTCTATCGGGTTGAGGTCAGGACTCTGTGCAGGCCATTCAAGTTCCTCCACCCCAAACTCGCTCATCCACGTCTTCATGGACCTTGCTCCTAGGTGAGATTGGCATAAACCCACAGCTTCTTGGGAAATTCTCATAAATTATCCCAGAAGGCTGCACGGGCAGAGACTCACAGAAGCCGGTGGGTGAGCCTGACAGATGTCATCAGGGGCTGGCTGCCTGAACCCCCAGCTGACCTCCTGATGGCAGAGGGAAAAATGGAGGCGAGGGACCCAGGCTGTGGCATCTTAGTAGAAGATTGCAGCAGGACAACACTGGGAAGAACAACATCTGCAATGAGGACAATCATACATAACAGGTAAGTGGGAAGAAAAAATGGCGGGGGTGTGTTCTATCTTTTTGGGAACATTCAATAATAACAATGATGAGCAAAATTGTGGACAGATTTTCTCTCTTGGTTTTTTTACATCGGGGGTGGTGGGGAGAGGGGGTCAGTGGATCCGCAGTTGGCCTTAAAGTAACATCTATATCCTTTTTATCCAAAAATAATCCATACACATCCACTACTTAACCACCTGACCTCCAGAAGATTTCCCCCCTTTGTGACCAGGCCATTTTTTGTGATACGGCACTGCGTTATTTTAACTGACAATTGCGTGGCCGTGTGACGCTGTACCCAAATAACATTTTTATCCATTTTTTCCTACAAACAGGGCTTTGTTTTGGTGGTATTTGATCACCTCTGTGTTTTTTTTTTTTTTTTTGCGCTATAAACAACAAAAGACTGACAATGTTTTTTTACTTTCTGCTATAAAATACATCCAATAATTTTTTTTAAATAATCACATTTATTCACATATTTAGGCCAATATGTGTTCTGCTACATATTTTTGGTAAAAAAAATCCCAATAAGTGTATATTTTTTACTAGTAATGGCGGCGATCAGTGACTTATAGCGGGACTGCGATATTGTAGTTGGACAGTTGGGACACTAACTGACACGTTTTGGGGACCAGTGACCCTATTACAGTCATCAGGGCTAAAAAATATGCACTGTCACTATACTAATGGCACTGGCTGGGAAGGGGTTAACATCAGGGGTGATCAAATTGTTAAAACTATGCGCCTTGCCAGTGTTTTACTGTACTGTGTGAGGTGCTTTAACTAGGGGAAGAGATGGAATTTATTACCTGCTTTGCAGGGAGACAAATTCCAACCCTTCCCTCCTGTCAGAACGGCGATCTGCCTTGTTTACATAGGCAGATTGCAGTTCTGGCTCTCTGCTTAATGATCGACGGGTGGCGGAGGACATCGGGTAAGAAGGGAGAACAAAAGGGGGACGGGACTTTAAATATGCCTCTGAGAACACACCACACAGAATATATAAAAAATACAGTATTTTAGTAGTATTTATTGTATATTTTGTAATCACATCGGAAGAAAGCCGCCGGCGTTGCGCATGAGCGCCCCCTACCCGGAAGTGTCAAATCACGTATGTATACGTGATTCGCTGCACAATCTCATGGTTCATAGTTCACCTTGGAAGTGAGCAAGAGAGGGTGGCTACATTACTACATATGTAGATGTAGCCACCTAAGAGGAAGTCAAATCACAGCAGCGAAAAAAAATAATCTGGAGATTTGATGGAGGCTGAGATGTGCTCCCTTAGGCTGTCTTTAGTTTTTCCGTTGTACCACGCAACCTACCCCTGCAGGTGGCACTATAACCAGTAGGTAATGTTCTAAAGCAGATGTGTCTAAAGCAGAAGATGTGAACACAGAGAAAGCAGTTTTATGGTAAGTACAAAAAACTTGTCTTTTTTATGTTTAATCACTTTTATAAAGTATCTGCAAACAATACAGTTTAGCAATACAAATATAAGTTGTGTCTGAGCCACAACATCCAAACTTGTACAGCCCAGATATGATGATCAAAGTGCAAAGAAAATTGTGTTAAACAACGGTTATGAGGCACAGATAGCAAGTGTAATACCTTCAGGACATCAGAAACTTGTCTTTTTTAATATAATTCATACCAAGAGAAATAAAAAAAAAAAAAAATTATAAGGTATTTTTGCTTAAGGAGTGTAGGCTGTTAACTTGACAAAGTGACATTTCACTTAGCTTAGTAAAGTAGGTAAAACTGTGCTGAGTTCAATTGGCCAATCATGTGTGAGCAAAAAATCCTGTGTTTTGTTTTTCATTTTCCTTGCATAGATTGGGTATTCTAAATGAACACAGCCCCACCTCTTTCATGAAGCTAAGTGAAAATTCCATTGACGAAATGAATATGCTGTACCCCCCACATGCTCTATCAATGACCCCGGTGAGAAGAAACAATTGGTTTCAGTCCCAAAATAACAACCTGTCCACCAATAACCAATGAAATTCCCAAATTTGACCCGATTACAGAACCAAGTCTTGGACTCGAAGGGTTAATGTTGGTGGAAGTTATTTTAATTACAGAGTCGCTTTCCTCTTTAGCTCCTCTATGACAATCCTGGCCTTAATTTAGAAGGATTTAAATGGATATGAGATCCAAATTATCTTTGAATTAGGCGTTATCCCATCATCCTTTATTCAATAAAGTCTGTTAATATTAGCACAGCTGGACAGCAATACACTGGGTAAATGTCAGATTCCGATACGTACACAGTGTGAACTGAGAATTGGCGTAACAGTATCATTCAATATCTCTAACTAGATTGTAATGAAGGGCGGCTTGGAGTAGCCTTGGGATCTGGACAGAAGTCCGGTAATTGCAATGCTCGTAATCTTCTTCTCGGATCACCACTTGCATTCTTAAACTGGCTTTTCACTCTATTACTTTATCACATGCTCTTTATAGTTAAATAATTATTTTCAAATGCTTCATAATGTCAATAGACACATCTATAGTAGGTGGCTATATCTGGAGGAATCCGTTTTTTTTATGTTATTACTCCTCGTCAATGAGCCCACTGTCTTTTATAGTTTCTTAAAGCCCAACTGAACTTTTAGTTGAGATCCACTAAGTACATTCTGATCACATAAAAACAAAAGGTGTACAAAGTCCTTAAAGGAGAAGTCCAGCCAAAGCTTGTTTGGCTGGGCTTCTCCTGTGGATCACAGGAGGGCAGTTTGTTTTGCACTCCTGTGAACTTTTTTCAGCTGACAGCGGGCTGAAGCCCACTGTTGGCAGACATCACAGAGCCGGTCCAGGCTTGGGGAAGTGTGCACATCCTCTTATGTGACAGACAGGGGCTGATGACCCAGTGGGGAGTCTTCAGTTGCCACAGAGGGCCAGAGAGATGCATATTGGGTCCACCTCCAAAATGTAGACTAGGAGGGGTACATCAAGGCCATTAGATTTTATGTAGATCTGCTCTAGGTGTTTCACAGAAAGTCTCTGCAATGGCTCTTCTCACATAAGATGTTTCAAACAGGTCTGCATAGTGCAGTGACTCACCCAATCATTCTTCAGTAGGCATGTGACATTCCTCGTTCTGAATCGCCCTAGCATGACGCCACCACCCCACCTCATCCAATCAGAGAACACTTTGTATTCATTTAGGAAATGCAAAGCAATCTCTGAAATACGTCAATGCCAAGTGGCCGACCTCCTGTGTTCAGTAAACAGAAGAGGTACAGACTAAAAAGAAAGTGGAGAGCACTGGAATAGTTGTGTCTACATTAGTGGTTTCCAGCTTCCAGAGGGATCAACCAGATATGATCTATACATACCCTGTTTCCCCTAAAATAAGACCTAGCGTGATTGTCGGTGATGGCTGCAATATAAGCCCTACCCACCAAATAAGCCCTACCCTGTTTCCCCGAAAATAAGCCCTACCCTGAAAACAAGACCTACAAGGACTTTGACTAGGGCTTATTTGGGGGGTAGGGCTTATATTGCAGCCAACACCGACAATCATGCTAGGTCTTATTTTCGGGGAAACAGGGTAGTTACATTGGTCCAAACTGGACCAATGTAAATATTTATAAATAAATCCATGCCTGAAATTATTCTTTAATATGTGTCGTGTTAAGGCAGCCCAGTCATTGCCCCACAACAGATTAAAAAAAACCCACATGATTCTTCTTTAGCATTGCAGCGCATCACAAAGTGTGTTATTTGCGCTATGGCGAGCTGCGTGTTGCACTCTATTTTACAGTGCATTGGAGTGTCATTCACAATGAACGGCCCACGCATAAAGCAGTTGCATTGACAAGCCTTGTGGCAACCTGTGCTAACAAATGCCTTCTAGTTTTGGGGCTTTAGTTTTGGTGGCTAACACCACTCTTTTGTAGTTTTTTTCCTCTCTAAACTAATGACGGGGCAGCTTGAGTCCTACATGCCTTGGGTTAAGGCTTGACTTCCTCTCTTCCCAAGGCCTTCAATGAATACACATTAGCCAAGAGACATACATTGTAATTAGATTTCTCACACCAGCAATCAATCAGTGCACTGGCTGGGAAAAGCCTTAAAAGAAATATAGGTTTATGATATTTAACGCTGTCAGAATAAGGACACCGAACCGCCGCAGTCATCGGCAAGGTTGCAAACACAATACCGCAATACCAAACGGGCTCCAGATGAAAAATCTATGTTATATTTCCTGATAGCTCCATCTACTAACCACATATTACGGGATGCTGCTTTTAGCATACGGTATGTTCGAACATAAAACAACACTGCAACAAACCCAATAATTCTGCCATACTGATAAAGGAACTGTGATCACAGTGAGACCAGGCTGGAAATAATCCAGAAATTTAGTAAGGTGACCTTCCAGCATGGGAAACAATTAGAGTTGCCACCTCATCCCTTAAAACCCTGAACACATATTAATTACACAGGTTCTGTGGTTGATTAAGGTGGTAATTAAACTCACTTGTTGCCTTATCTGCATTTAATTAGCCTCATAACCTGTGTAATTCATATGTGTTCAGGTTTAAAGGGATGAGGTGGCAACCCTAGAAACAATACAACTGCTTAGATGATGGCCATAAATAGGTACAGCATTTTGCTGATGTGCACCTGTTAAAAATCTGATTTGCTCATTTGTGAAGGGTTCTCTTTAAAGCTTTCTGCTGACCTCAAGAATGGGATGTTGGTGAATGTAGCTTTAAAATGGGATTTTTATTTTTAACTTTTAAATGACAGGTCCTCTTTAAAATTTAAGTGCCTCCTTTGTTGTGTGAAGATCATCTGTATGCTTGGAAAGATCAATGAGCCCATAAACAAGCCTAGAACAAGAAGATGGCAGTAGGTGGAATAGATTATTGTGCTATCTCCTGCTCCATATGGCAGTGGGCAGCGAGGAGGTCACATCACAACAATGTCAATGAAATGTGGGTGTCACAGGGAAATAAAAACAATGCGTGGCATTCTGTACAAGGATACGTTGCTGCCGCAGCATTGTTCTCCCAGCTGTAGAGGTGTGTCAGGACCTTATGCCCAGTACTCACCCGGCTAAATGATGCCATAAGTACATCCAACACAAAATTCATACAATTATTGAAATTAAACTAATCTCTTTTGCATTAAGGAACATATACACCAATCAGCCAAAATATTATGACCACTGACAGGTAAAGTTAAAAATATTGATTATCTCGCCAAAACGGCATCTGAAAGTGGGTGTGATATATTAGGCAGTTAGTGAACATGTTTTTCCTGGAGTTGCTGTGTTTCAAGCAGAAAAAAATGGGCAAGTGTAAGGATTTAAGTGACTGACAAGGGTCACATTGTAATGGCTAGACAACTGGGTCAAAATATCTCCAAAACTGCAGCTCTTGTGGAATATCCCTGGTCTGCAGTAGTCAGGATCTACCAAAAATGGTCCAAGGAAGGAAAACTGGCAAATCAGTGACAAGGTCAAGGGCGACCATGGGTCAATAATGCACCTGGGGAGTGAAGACTGGCTTGTGTAGTCTGATCCAATAGAAAAGCTACTGTAGCTTAATTTTCTGAAAACATGAATGCTGGTTCTGATAGAAAGGTGTATTGCAGTTTGTTGTGTACGGGGCTGCATAGCTGCAGACCGGTTGGAGTGCCCATGCTGACCTGTGTCCAGTACCTACAATGGGCGCATCAGCACTGGACCACAAAGCAATGGAAGAAGGTGGACTGGTCTGATGAATCACATTTTCTTTTCCATCATTTTGATAGCTGGGTGTGTGCTTACTTGGGGCACCAGAATGGCAACAGGATGCAGAGTGGGAAGAAGGCAAGCCGGCAGAGGCAGTGTGACTCTTTGTCTAGTGGAGTCTATGCCTCGATAGATTAGGGCTGTTTTGGTGGCAAAATACTCAATATTAGGTGGGTCAGAATGTTATGGTATGTGGTGGTCATAAAGTTAGGGTTGATTGGTGCATGTTACAAAGAGGTTGTTTTTCCAATTCCAGGCACACTCATTGAACCACTGCAAGAGTTAAACGCTTTTCATGTTTAAGGCTGATTGAATAAAGAATAATACTTACCTTATTCTGCATTCCAGCAGGGTTCTTCCAGCTGTGTGATCGGTCCCTGCAACCTCCTCTCTTAGCCACTCAAAGAGCAGCCGATCGCTCCATGCCCCAGAGAAGTGGAGAGCGCCGGAGTAGGGTTAAGTAAAAATACCTGTCCCTCTACCCATAGAAATAATAACTTGCAGTGCTAGGTGGAACAACTGCAAGGGTAGTTTTTTTCTAATTCCTGGAGTTTGGTTTTTAAACAACAAAGTGTGTCCTCAAAGTGATTCTTTCAAGCTAGATCCAAACCCAATCATTAAAACCTTACAGGACCTTTAATTTACTATTAGAATTCCAAAAATTGCTTTCAACAGCTTTAAATATGCAGTTTTTATTAAAAGAATACCTGGAGATCCTGCCATGAAGGTCCTTTCTGACACATAAGCCTGCCATAGATGGTTTGAAGATTTGAACTATCTATAGGCAGGCTGATTGTACCCAAATCACCAGAGGAAGCCAAGCTTCCCATCAACATCTTGGATCTCAAAGCGGTCAAAATAGCTCTGCACCATTGAACCCTCCTCCTTCAGGGATACCCCGTCAGGCTGCAATTGAGAAATGCCACAACTGTGGCCTACATCAATCACCAGTGAGGCACCGGGAGTCTTGCAGCCTTGATCATATTCCAGATTGAAAACACTGTCCAGTGAACTCTGCTGTTCATGTCCCAGGAGAGGACTGTTTGGAAGACAGATTACCTCCGCCATCACTGCCTGGACCAAGGGGAATGAGCCCTTCACCCCAACAATTTAAATATAATCTGTTAGAAATGGGGGATATCTCGACCTTTAGATTTACCCAAAAGTTACTTCTGTTTGTTGCCAAGGATCCTCTAGCACAGTGGTTCTCAACCTCTCCAGTGCCATGACCCCTTGATAAATTTTCCAACAGTAAAATTTTCGTAGCGTGGGTTGTCAGCACCCAAGGCAAGACAAATAATTTGCATCCCTAACCCACTAACATTTAGCGCTCCCTGAGTCCCTTCCACTCGTACAGTATTAAAACCCCTTATGGTACATTTTAGGATGTACTACTCTCTCTTTGTTCTCCTTTCTTTCCCTTTTATCTCTCTCTATCCTAATTTTTTCCCCCCATCCCTCTCTAGCCATCTTTCTTGTTCTTTCTCTTATTCGTTCTCTCCCTTTTTCTTTGTTCATCCCCCTCTTTTCCTCTCCCTTCCAAGTATTCTCTATTTTTTTTCCCTTCTCTTACTCCTCGGTGGGGGGTGGGGGGAATGGGATGAGTGTCAGGGAGTTGGGATGAGTGGCAGTGCTGGTGGGGGAGGAGATCAGTGTCAGCGCTGGGGGGAGTTGCCTTCAGCCAACTTAGGTGCTCTTGATCAAGGTCATCTGCTGATCTGAGTACTGTAGTGGGGACTTTTAATGGCAACTCACTGTGACTCCGGCTTCACTGTGTCTCTGATTTTGTGGTGTCTCATAGCAGTGACACATATGCCAAAATCAAGAGATAGGCTTCACATTTCTTACCAGTCAACTGACCTTCAGTCTCTGCCTCCCAGCCATGCTGTGAACTGAATGGGCGGCTGCGAAGAGGCTGAGTGGGCGGCTGCGGGCTCCAGGAACAGCCCAGCTGGGCGGCTGCGAAAAGATTGGGTGAGCCGTGCGGGCTTCAGGAACAGCCCAGGATTCAGTGACCCCTGGCAAATTGTCATTCAACCCCTGAAGGGGTCCCGACCCCCAGGTTGAGAACCACTGCTCTAGCACTAGCATAAGATACTCATGGTCTCAAGTCCATGGCCCCCTGCCAGAAGAACACACTAGCTTAGCAGGAGGGTTTCCCCATCAACACTGACTCAAATGATTTTCTTTCCTGCAGGAAAGAAAATCACATTATAGACAGGAAGTGACTAAAAAAGGCTGTTGAACCTAGAGGGCTCCTGAACAGCATTGAATGTGATCTATCTGCTAGTAATGGTACAAACAGACAACCCATGGTGTTTGCACCAAGGGAATGAGTGCCAAGATACCAGATGAAAGCAGCATACAGGTTTTCATGCTATTGCTTACCGTAGCTGAGACTCCCTTCTGTATATTTATGTTGCCTCTGCATACTGGTAGGCAGCTCTAGCAGAGCCATGGCTTTTTTACTCATTCCCTTGATTAAGCAGCAGGAAACGTTTTTACAGATAATTTTTTGTCAAAAGTTTTAAAAGCATTTTAATAGTGTAAAAAATCACTGATTGCTGCTTTAACTCAAGCTAAAATTAGATTATAAATAGCTCCATACAGGCCAATTTACTTAGAACCCACTGGGATATCAAACAATCAGGTTGTGTACAGTATGTGGGTAGCTTTAGAATCAATGTGATATTGCTTGTAAAGGCATCTCAGGGAAGGCATAGAAAGTCCCACCTATACATGACCCAGCAGAGGGCACATCGCTGGTCCGGCCCTTGGCTAGCTCATATTAGACTTTTTACAAATAATAACTGCTTTCTGAATAAATAGCCTGCAATGTTTTATGGATCAGACGTTGTCTTCTTGTCTCCCATTATAATGCTGAGCATGAAGGTGACATTTAAAAACAGCATCAGATATGCACGGCGTTTACTTTCTGCGGCAAATTTTCAATCAAATATGAGTCAGGCAGGAGAAGAACATTAAAAAAGAACTCCACCAGCCAATTTAAAAAGACTTGTACCTGTTCTTGGACAACACTAATGCCGCGTACACACGATCGGAAATGCCGCCAGAAAAACTCAGATGAGAGCTTTTTGTCGGAAAATGCAACCGTGTGAATGCTCCATCGGAATTCCCGCCAGAAAAAGCTAGAGAGCAGGTTCTCAATTTTTCGGTAGGAAAAAGTTACGATCGAAAATTCTGATCGTCTGTATCAATTCCGACGCGCAAAATTCCTACGCATGCTTGGAAACAATTCAACGCATTCTCCGAAGCATTGAACTTAATTTTCTCGGCTCATCGTAGTGTTGTACGTCACCGTGTTCTTGACGTTCGAAAGTTCAGAGAACTTTTGTGTGACCGTGTGTATGCAAGCCAAGCTTGAGCAGAATTCCATCGGAAAAACCATCCAAGATTTTTCCGACGGAAATTCCGCTCGTGTGTACGGGGCATTAGAGGAAAAAAAATAATGAACTATAAAATATGGGGCCTTTATCAACCAATGTTCAGCATCTGCCGGATCCAAAAAAAGACACATAGCACAATGCCATCCAGCAGTAAACATCTGCAAGGAACCAATTTATTATTTTTTTAAATTTGATTTTATTTTTAAAAATAGTTTTAATTTACAAAGATACAATCTGTCATGCAGGACAAATGAGCAAAGAGAATACCAAACGGAATACAGCTTAAACACAAATATTTTCTTTTATAAGAGATTATAAATATATGCAGTGCCGATCCTGACCTTCCTGGGGCCCTAAGCAAAATTCTGCTAAGGGGCCCTCTACTTGACCCGTGATGCTGTGAGCTATGTAAACCATTTGCCATTGCCACACAGTCACACCTGACACTTCAGTGCTCCCAAAACAATCCTCCCTCCTTTAAACAAAACAGTCAAAGAATAAGTACAACAATATAGAACAGAATGAGGTCCCCAGAGAGCCCCCCTTACATCAGGGTCCTCAGAGAGCCCCCCTTACATCAGGGTCCTCAGAGAGCCCCTCCTTACACCAAGGTCCCCAGAGAGCCCCCCTTACACAAGGGTCCCCAGACAGCCCCCCTTAAATCAGTGTCCTCAGGGAGTCTCCCCCTACATTAGGGTCCCCAGAGAGCCTCCCCCTACATTAGGGTCCCCAGAGAGCCTCCCCTTACATCAGGGTCCCTAGAGAGCCTCCCCCTACATTAGGGTCCCCAGAGAGCCCCCCCTTACATCAGGGTCCCCAGAGAGACTCCTCCTACATTAGGGTCCACAGAGAGCCCCCCTTACATCAGGGTCCCTAGAGAGCCTCCCCCTACATTAGGGTCCCCAGAGAGCCTCCCCTACATTAGGGTCCACAGAGAGCCTCCCCTTACATCAGGGTCCCCAGAGAGCCCCCTCCTTTACATCAGGGTCCCCAGAGAGCCTCCCCCTACATTAGGGTCCCCAGAGAGCCCCCCCTTACATCAGGGTCCCTAGAGAGCCTCCCCCTACATTAGGGTCCCCAGAGAGCCTCCCCTTACATCAGGATCCCCAGAGAGCCTCCCCTTACATCAGGATCCCCAGAGAGCCTCCCCTTACATCAGGGTCCCCAGAGAGCCCCCCTTAAATCAGTGCCCTCAGAGAGTCTCCCCCTACATCAGGGTCCCCAGAGAGCCTCCCCCTACATTAGGTTTCCCAGAGAGCACCCCCTTACATCAGAGTCCCCAGAGAGCCTCCCCTTACATCAGGGTCCCCAGAAAGCCCCTCCTTACATCAGGGTCCCCAGAGAGCCCCCCTTACATCAGTGTCCTCAGAGAGCCCCTCCTTACATCAGGGTCCCCAGTGATCCTCCCTACTTACATCAGGGTCCCCAGAGGGTATCCCCCTACATCAGGGTCCCCAGAGAGCCCCTCCTTACACAGGGTCCCCAGAGAGCCCCCCTCGGATATTAGTGTCCCCAGGGGGCCCCCTCTTACATCAGTGTCCCCAGAGGGCCCCGTCTTTACATCAGTGTCCCCAGAGGGTCAACTGTCCCCAAATTCTGCCTATATAGTTACCTTTGGCCATATAGCTGGGTCCAATCCTTTGGTCTTTCATCTAACCCACTGAAAGCTAATATATATTAGACAAAGAACCATACAAAGGATAACTATCTGCAGTAACCCCTGGCAATCAATTTGGCTTTAGCTTACTCGAGACAGCAGGCATCTGATCTGTTGACATTCGTTATGGCACTTAGGAGACAGCCAAGTACGGATGTTCTCTCTAATTGAAAAGGATGTGAATACACTCGTTATAAACAAATGAAAAATTATGGTTTAATGGAATAGAATACAGACGTTATGATTCTGGCAACAGAATTCAGCACCACAGTATTATTTTTACAATGCTTTTGTTTAGAATACTTTATGTTGGTGTGCAAGTATATACATACAAGTCAATTATATTATACTTATAGGTCAACCACACATTATGAGTAGAGTATGGAACGGTCTGAATCTCTTTCAGTTGGGGAGATTTAATCTTAAACTTCAATTTTTGGAATTATAAATAAATCTACCCTTGCAATAGTGTCCCCCCGTACTGCAAGGGTTATATAATCGTTATGTCTAGGTGTTACAGGAACAATCACTGCAATCTACCCTATCCCATGCTCTTCTGCTGCTCTCTTCTTACTGAAGCTCTGGCCTTTAAAATAATCCCTTGGGAGTGAACATGCAACCTAGGCAGGGAGTGTCTTACAGAGAAGGCTGTGGGGACCATTACACCACTAAAAGTACCCTGGGGTGTGGAATAAGGCACATAATTCTTCTTGTGGTAGTGCCCCATGACACAATGAGCATTTAACCCTTGCAGTGCAGTCCCATTCCATAGATGTATTTTTTTCCAATTCCTTCAATGCTTGTTTAGTCTAGGGCGGGGGACGGCAATATGTAGATCACGGCTACCTGTCTACCACTGACAGGTAAGTGGTAGACCGTGAAAACATCCCACTGTTGCCAACCCAGTCCTTGCTCCACAGCGGCGCATGTGCACACTCACTCAATCCCAGGCTGCAGAGGCAGTCCCCGCCTCTTGCATATGTGCGGCTGTGGGGCGGGGTAAGCTATCGTAATAGCTCGGGCGAGTTCGGGCTCTTTTCGAACACGCCAGACCGCTTCGTATGAATATCACACGCCAATCGCCACCGGCCCTCCTCCCTGATCCAAGAATACCATGTGGGAAGGTTAGAGGATTGCCGGCAGGGATCAGCACCACTGCACCTTCCCTGTGCCACTCTGCATTAAAAACTTCTGTACACCCCAGCCCTCCTGACACCACAGCCCTCCTGATACCCCACCCCTCCTGACGCTCCAGCCCTCCTGACACCCCAGTACCATTCCCTTCTGACCCCCAATACAATACCCTGCTGACACCCCAGTCCTCCTGATCCCCCCAATATGTAACCCTCCTGACACCCCAGCCCTCCTGTCCCCCCCCCAATACCATACCCTCCTGTCCCCCCATTGCCATCAGCCCTCCTGATCTCCCTATACTGTGCCCTCCATATCCCCCAGTACCGTACTCTCTTGACACCCCCAGTACCATGCTCTCTTAACCACTGCACTGTGCCCGCCTGACCCCCCTCCCCCCCCAGTACTGTGCTCCCCTTACCCTCCTATACTTTGCCCTCCTGACCTCTCTGTACCATGCCCTCCCAACCCCTAGCATACATAATACTGACCTCTGTACGCTGGCCTACATCCTACCGACCTCTGTACGCCGCCCTACATGTTACCAACCTCTGTACGCTGTCCTACATATTACTGACCTCTGTACACTGGCCTATTTACTACTGATCTGTGTACACTGACCTACCTACTACCGACCTCTGTACACTGCCCTGCATACTACTGACCTCTGTACACTGCCCTGCCTACTACTTACCTCTGTACACTGCCCTACATGTTACTGACCTTTGTACACTGCTTTACCTACTATTGACCTCTGTACACTGGCCTAAATACTACTGACCTCTCTACACTGCCCTACATACTACTGACCTTTGTACGCTGCCCTACCCACTACTGACCCCTGTACACTGCCCTACCTACTACTGACCTTTGTACGCTGCCCTACCCACTACTGACCCTTGTACACTGCCCTACCCACTACTGACCCCTGTACACTGCCCTACCTACTACTGACCCCTGTACACTGCTCTACCTACTACTGACCCCTGTACACTGCCCTACATACTACTGACCTCTGCACATTGCCCTACAAACTATTGACCCCTGTACACTGCCCTACCTACTACTGACCCCTGTACACTGCCCTACATTCTACTGACCTCTGTACACTGCCTCACATACTACTGACCACTGTACACTGCCCTACATACTACTGAGCCCTGGACACCACCCTAAAAACTACTTGCACTGGCCAGAAATCAGAGTAGATAGTCAGGCCTGAAATTAGTCAAGAAAATCAGCCTGCAGTACCAGATGTTCTGCTTTCATGATGAACTCTGCCATCAGACTTGTGGGTGTAACCAATTGCTCCCTAGACATGAAAAACATTGTGAATGAAAGTGAATGCCAAGCTTCTCACTGAAGCTAACTTTTAAGGTAAGTTAAGTTTATATTTTTACAGTGACATTAGTTTTAGTACATTTTTTAATGCTGCCTTTACTGTTTATTGGGGGCTTGCTAGTTAATTTCTTTAAAAAAAGGGGGGGGGGGGGGCGCTGCACACCGGTGATCTTTGATCTTTTCAATGTTGTCCAGGTAGATCTCCATCTCTCAAAGGTTGCCTACCACTGGTCTAGGGGTACAGGGATAAGGCGCAATACTTACTTTCCTCAATCCACGTGATAATAGCCCTGCATTGTTAGTGTTGATGCCGAGGGACTGCCCCACAGCCTGCCCACAGACCAGAACTTTGTGTAGAAGAGAAAAGCATTGGAGGCTAGACTTGACTGATTTCTAGAGTTTAGCTTTAATTCCCATCCCAAGGGAGGGGAATTCTACCAAAAGGGAACCCTGTCCACGTGATAACCATCCAAGGTAGAGTTTCACTTTAACTACAACCCTAAGGGGTTATTCTGACCCATGTTGGCACATTGCTACTGCATAGATACAGATAATGTAAGTACTTTTGAGAGTGGTTTTGGGGGGTTTATCCTAGGCAAGATTACTTCTAATTACTTTATTTTAATCTCCTCCTTTCCGTGACAGGGTCAGACCTTACAGATATTCTTGTTACTATTATACTACAGCATTCAGTTCTCCACGTGCATGCTCCTGAAGCGTGGATGAATCCACGAAATGCATAGAGCTATTATATGCCATGTTTTATGCCAACTATATGTTTTACTTATTTAATGATCACTTGTAACATGTGATTTGTATTATTAGTGGTTAATTTTCATTGCTGTATGTTTATCCATTGAATGGAATATATTGGTTTTCTTGGTGCACCCATGATTACCCTCATGCAACTTACCGCTGATTTTCCAATAAATTGTAATGTTTTACACCTGCCTGCTTCATTCAAAGTCCCAACCCCCAGTCGTCCTGTTTGTTCCACTTTAACTACAAACCCCAGTAAAGTACTCTATGAAGTAATCTTTATACGTCATTCATTCATTCACTTCTATATAACTAGTCTTAGTCACATTCAACTGGACTTTCCCTGCTCATCCAAGTGGCATCTTTATTTCAAGAAGAAACTTACAATTCGCATTCATATCTACTCGGGTATTAATGGCGTAACATCTTCAGCATTATTAAACAAATGCAGCTGAAGTTGACTACTACTAGATATAATGTGATCTGGACAAATGAAATCTCTAACAATCCAATATGTTTACCCAGGACTTTTTTGTGCCAGAACATTCCAATATGCCCCTGAGAGAGACTGCATAGGGTTGGCTATAGTTCAGGAAGTTAAGGAAAACCTCCCAAACGAGACAAAGAAGACAAAAAAGTGATGAGGTTTTATCTGGTCCCCCTTTCCACTGCAATGGTTTATTTTGCCTCAGAAATGATGAATAAGGTAATATTCATATTCCTCACTAGTGCAGATTTCCTGCTCTTCATGCAACTAGTCCACTGAAGTCTCTCTCCTTCCCTGACCAACTGGTCACAGTTCTCTGACATCATCACACACAATAAGGGACCAGCAGTCCTGCATTTTATGGGAGGAAGCTAAGGACCTGGCCACATTCCACAGTGACGGGCAGTGAAGGAGGTGAGATTTAGGTTTTGTATGTTTTAGGCTATAAGTAAAAAAGCTCAGAGCAGCCAAAAAGTTCCCTCTTGATTTCTCTATTCACATAGTTTTCCAATTAACTTAAAATATCAGTACGGTTTAGAAGAATGAAATGGAAATTCTGACTGGTTGCTATGGGTAATACAATTCACATTTTAGACACATTGATAAATGAGGATCAATACAGCAAGATTTATGACTCTACCGGAAAAGAAAGATTGATAAATAACCACACTTTATCCAAGCTGTTTTCTTGATCCGAAAACAATTTTGCTCTAACGCCAATAAATCACCACCCGGAGAAATCGATAGTGTGTCCCTGGGAATATCGCTTTAACTCCCTTCCCTTTTTATTGGCATATTTCCAGCACATTTCCTCTCCGGTAATTCCGTGTTAAAACATTTTGAAAATGACTAAATCCTCAAATTGGTTCGTGCATGAAAGCATGAAATTATTCATGAAGAAAACCACGTTTTAATTGTGTATTAATTGTGCTGCCACTTAGCAGATAAACTGTAAAAATTCCAATATACAAATAATTATGTTACAGCAGCCATGACATGACACAGGTCCAGCCCATGGAGAAAGATCGCTCCACAGCTTCAAAGCACCCTGCAATGTGGTGGCCTACACATTTTTGGATGGAGCTTGGAAGTGTTAAAACACCTGACAGGTTTTTATTGCTAAAGTAGAAGAAATTGCCAGCACTCCAGAGATGACAGATCTCAAATCTTTACTGAGATCAAAGATAAAATAACAACATAGCTTATGCCGCAAACAATGCACAACCACCTCTTCATAAGCTAGTATGATGTTATCTCAACTAAGATCTCAGTACAGATTTAAGCTCTGTCATCTCTGGAATATTGTCCGTTTTTTCCTTTGAATTGACATGGTGTCTCCGTTGGCCGTGCCCCCTCCTCAAGGAGTGAAACGTGAAGGAGCAGGATGGATTTTATTTCAAGTTTTTTTTAGTGCTTTCTAGGTCCCTGATGGGGAAATTCAGCCTACATATTTGTCCTGGTTAAGGAAATTCTATCAATGATAAAGGTAAATCTTCTCCTGGGGACACCTGCTGACAACTGTCTAAGAAGAGAGTTTCCCTCACTTTGCAGAGATTTCCTCTCACTTCCTGTGGTGTGTCCAAGTAAACGGAAATGTTCCCAACACGGCACCAACTGAAAAAGAAAGAGTTTTAAGCTATTGTAACATAAAAAAAAAAAAGTTTTCCCTTTCTGTTAGGGTACAGAGGGTACAGGAAAGGACATTGTCCAAGTTATTGCCACCTTTGACTTGTCCTCAAAAATTGACTAGCACTCTGGTATATTAACATGAGAACCCCAAATTCCCCAATCCGGGCACAGGAAACAACCAAAAACAGCATGCACACACCAAGGCCTCATGCACACTGGACGTTCAGGCCTGGTGCATGAGACTCCGGAGTTTAGGTGCACAGGCCAGTCTAGCCATTCTGCCATCAGCCTGTAAAACTATATGAGAGGATATAAGCTGCTGTGGCTTGACGGTGCTGCACAGTGCAATGCGTAATACAAATTTTTAGGGCAGTATGCACCAAGGGACCAATACCTGAAATGCAAGCAGCCTGTGTTCTGAGCATTCGTCCTTGGGTGCATACTGCCGTAAATAAAAGGCGTCAAAAAAAGGTAAACAGCGAACGCCATGCTTGGCGCTCGCAGTTCATCCAGCTGTTAGAAAAGCGAATGAATATTCGATTTCTTAACACTGAACCGCCTCTCCGCCAATCAGGTGCTCGGGTCAGTTTCCTGTCACCTGATTGGCTGAAATGACAGGCACTGTGATTGGACGTCTATCAGGCGTCCAATCATAGGAGAGGAGGGGAGACGACATCAAGGACATGGAGGACACCGATCGCCGCACAGTGGCAGAATTCGATGGACAAAGTGGCTGCATTCAAAGGGCACAGTGGGTGCATTTGATGGCACAGTGCAGCATCCGATGGGCAGTGGCAGCATTTGATGGCACAGTGGGAGCATTTGATGGGCACAGTGGCTGCATTCGATGGGCACAGTGGCTGCATTCGATGGGCACAGTGGGAGCATTTGATGGGCACAGTGGGAGCATTTGATGGGCACAGTGGGAGCATTTGATGGCACAGTGGCAGCGATTTATGGGCACAGTGATAGCGTTTGATGGCACAGTCACAGCATTTGATGGGCACAGTCACAGCATTTGATGGGCACAGTGGTTGCGTTTGATGGCACAGTGGCTGCGTATGATGGGCACAATGAGGCTGCAATTAATGTTTTTTTTTCAGAATTTTTCAGTTTGTTTGTGCCCCCAAAAATGTTGAACACCAGCCACCACTGGTGCCCGGGTACACTGGGGTGCCTTGGCAAAATGCCAAACATTTTTTTAAAGAATTATATACAAGCCATCAGGTGGATCAATCAAGCCTGCCTTTTAGTTACAGAAAGCCACGGGTTTTCATTATGCACCATTACGACTTTCTAGACACTGGCATCCTAACAACCTAATAAGGAGGATGTCTGTTGCATCCAAGGCATCCTTGTTTGACCCTCCTGTGCCCCTCTCCCGCAGCACTAGGGTTATATTAGCTGACTGATGGAGAGAAATTGAGGGAGAAGAGAAACATTGGAATACTAGTCAGTACGAGTGTGCAAAAGTGTATTTGCTTTGAAAGAATAAATCACCTTTAACGTTCGGTGTCCTACGTGTGGATGTTGCTGCATTATGGAAAGCTATTAGAATATTTTTTTACATTTGCAAATGGGATGCCTCAAAACTGTCCATAATTTTAAAGGGGGCCTTGACTGAAAAAAAGGTTGAGAAACACCACTTTAGAGCAATCAAAAACAACGTATTCATTTTATATTTAATATTCCTAAGTGAATAGTGCACAGAAAGTTACAAAAGACAGAAGATACAAAGTAACACACACACACACATAAGCAAACAGTATTAAAAATAAAAGGGATCAACAAACTTACAAAAAAAGTGTTTCTTCTGCTCCTGGGGTTTGATGGGATACAAAGACCATATCTCACCTAGATGGGACCCATCAGATATCACCCAGATTTGATTGCAGATCTCAAATTAATACTTTAGAGATCAAAACGTGTTGCCATTCTCCCAGCCTATCCAATTGGAAGAAAGGGGTTGGCTGCTGGATCCTACCAAATTAGCACAGGTAGGATTTTGGTAATCAATATCTTCCAACACTCATAACTGTGTTGAGTTATGAATTATGGATCCAAAATTAAGAGTTTAATGTGTTGTTTACCTATGGGTAGAGACCAAACATGGATGCTTTACATCTAACAGAACCAATACCAACACAAAAAGCCCCAATTTATTAATAACTCTCTTATGTTACACAGTAAAACTGACACGTTTGGAGTTTAACACCTCCTCTCTGTGCAACCAGGCTCTTGCAGTAAGTTTTATATATGGGCACTAGACAGCATGGGAGTTATGGATTATTAAAATTTGAAGAACTGGAACAGACACAATTGTGTCAGAGACTAGGTGGAAACGTTACACCTAGACTGTGCAATTTGGGATGTAGATGCAGGTCTGGAGTCTTATGAGAAAACACAACCCCTGCTGTGATGGCATACAAAATAAACATTTGGCCTACCCTCGGCACTGTACTGTTAAAATGCCATGTCTATTAACTCTGTCCTGACTGGACCATGACAGACGTGTATTTTGATTTTCAGAATGTTTATGAAAATATGTTTCAAATCTTTTCACTCTTGGCTAGATCATGACACTTTAGATATATTTAATATTTTACTCACCTCAGCTTTCTTTGGGGTCCAGATCTCCTATGGAAGCGCCAAGACAGAAAAGAGCCACACACAGGTCCCAGAGTTATTAACTCTTCCACATGTGCCTGACTGCTATAGTCCCCCTCCAATCAACCCCACTATTTGTTTTGAATACAGTGGGGAACAGCTAGAACCCATGTCAGGTTTTATCTTTGACTCCAATGGTTAGATTTCCATTTACTTTTTTATCCCTGTGACAATGGGACAAGAAAAAAAAGATAATCAAACTCACCAAGAAGGTCCAGACAGCAATAATATATATGTATATATATATATATATATATATATAAATATTTTATGGAACCACATGCGCCAGCATGAGACCTGTAGTAAAGGATAAATATTATGTATATATACAGTATATATCCATTGCTGCTGTCTTAAAGCGGAGCTCCACCCGATTTTAATACAATAGCTCAAGCTGATTAAATAGATGTCCTAATTTAAAAACGGAACCTTTTTTTATATTGTACTTTTGTTTTTCTTATCATTCTGTCTACTTCCTGGATGTGGGGATTGCGGATATGGGCGGGGATAGTGCAGCTAAAACATAATTTCCTCTATCCGCACTGTCTCCTGGGAGCTTTTGTGATTGTTCCCAGGAGTCTGTGCGGCGGCCTGGCCCTCAACGGAGCGGGACTTCCGACGATGCCGCCTGTTGCGATGGCAACCTGAGCTGTTGGCGGCGCTCCGAATTCAAGTTACTGCGCATGCGCGAGATCGGGATACAACGCGCAGTGCATGCTGGTACATCAGCGACACTGTATCCAGGAAGAAGATGCCTGTGGGCTTCACATGGGTGACAACCACCAAGAAGACGATATATAAGTTTGTTTTTAAAGGCAAAAATTACATCTGAATGACATAAAAACTGGAACAAGTGAGTAATAATTTTAAAGAACTTAATCCTCTTCATTCTAAAAAAAAAAAAAAAAAAAATTTAAGCAGTGGAACCCCGCTTTAAAATCAAATGAAATCTTGAACAACTTTAGAATAACATTCGAATGTACTGAGAATTTTCATACAAATTTTCATAAGAAGTTTTGTATGAATTTTCATTCAAAATTCCACTACTGTATACCCAGCTTTACTAAAAGGTCCACTTTAAAGCTCATATGAGACTTTAGTGATTGGGTTCATATACTTTAATATCCATTATAGGGGAACCCAGATAAAGCATTTCAGGTATGATAACTACCCTGCACTAACCCCACCTCTGAAATCCCAGTTTAACTCCTGATAAAGTGCACCCAATTATTGTCTGTAAACCTATCGCTTTGACTCTTTCATACTGTAATAATATTTTATCCCTTTCCTTTCTCTCAATCCCCTTCCCTAAAGTCTGCCTTTTCATTCAAAATAAAATCAGCAGAGGATGTATTATCTGTTGCAGCTGATAACAAGAGAACCATCACTAGTAGGGTAATAATAGAAAAAAAGGAGCATATTGTACAGTGCCCAGAATGTAAATGGATAATGAATGCTGCACTTATCATTGGGCACAGCTGCAGGCCTGCCTGACAGATAAAGGTACAGAGCTGGCTCATTATTCCTTTTTCTTTAGGAAGCATATGGCAGAAGAGAACATTCAAGTTAAAGAGATACTCCAGGTTGTCTTCAAACAATACACAATTGTCACTGTCAATTGTTTCTATAAACAGAAATCTGGTGCAGCTGTACATGGTAGCCAATCATCTTCTAACTTCAGCTTGTTCAATTAAGCTTTGGCAATAAAACCTGGAAGCTGATTGGTTTCTATGCAGAGTTGCACCAGATTTTGCACTCTCCAGTGTTTAGGGGGAAAAAAACACTGTCCTCTGCTGGCCACTGTGGTTCCTCCTGTTGACTTCTAAGTCACTACTGCATCATGCATTGACAAGGGGTAATCCGGAGGAACTACAGTGGCCAATGGGGTGACTCACTATTCGACCAGCCAGAGTGTCAAAATGAATCAATGCTGGGAGCTCTTACAGAGTGAGTCTTCAGCAACAAATGGACCACCAGACAGGTATGTATAAAGTTGCTTTCTTTTTAGGGTAGTGCTATGTAAATCTGTTGATTCCTCTTCCTTCTTGAAAAAAAAAAAGTGTTGATTCCCTGACAGGGTCACTTTGAGGGCACCATCCTATGCATTGAGAAGCAAATGTGTAGTGAGATACAGGATGTGAGAAGTCAGTAGAGAATGCCAGTGGGCAGCAGTACCTAGGGCCAATGGGAGGACCTGGTAGTGACACAATGAAAATGACCACCCTGGAGTTAACAGATTCCCTTTAAGCTACCTGCTCACCAAATGCAATGAAAAAATGCACATACAGTGAGTGGCTGATCATTTTCAACATTATACTATATATACAGTATCTCTCTTGCTGTTCAAGGGTTTACTATGGCTATAACAGGTAAAAGATTCAAATATTTATTGTGTGGCCATTCCCTCTCTACGTAAGAAGTCATACCTCCACCAGTCTCAACCAAGAGTTAAGAAAAAGCTCTTCTCCCATGAATGATCTAACTGTAGTCTTCCACAAGCTGTGTTTTCATTCAGTATAATATGGTTCAGGGGCTGGGCACTGATACAACCTCCTTTAGGTTTTCATTGTTGTCTACAGTGACATACATTCTAACTATTGTTCATTCAAAAAAAAAAAAAGCTTTAGATAAAGTTACATTTTAATCAACTTCTGGCTCCTGATATGTTTAGAAGGCTCAGTTTGCTAGATTACCATGCAATAAAACCTCTTATGACTTCCATCTCTCACAGTCTGATTTTGCAATGATATGCCAAATTTATATAATACAAGAAACTATTGGTCAAAGTGACACAATGATTTGTAACGGCCAATGTACTACTGGGAAAAATGGCCACTAGAGTTATAAAGGGTCACTTACAAATGCCCATCTCAAAACAGAAATATCAGTTTGGATGTTAGCCTTTCTTACCCCCAAGCAATTTCAGCAGCTTGTGCACTGCTTTGATTTGCATGCTAACATATTTTACGCTCATCATCATCATATATATGTGAAGTTTATTTTGAATTTTTTTTTCAAGTCATGGCTGTTGTCTGTTATTACATTTTAATGAATACCGTTATGACTTAATATATTATTAACAAAAAAATGTATGTAGTTTCAAAAAGTGAAAATATGAAAATATTTTTGCTTTTTTTTTTTGCCCTGAAATCAAACTACAGCCTGGTCTCCAGGATAACAGGAGGCACGGGCCATTGCAAGGTTTAAAGTGATACTTATCCTCTTCTGGGGTCCCTCGGCGGCTCTTGCGGCTCCTCCCCACATTAGATAACCCCCTAGGAGAAGCGCTCTCCCGAGGGGGTTACCTTGCAGGCGTGCTCCCAAGTCATTCATTCGGGGTCCATAGAAGCCCAATGTATGGCTCGGCCCTCGGGTCATTGGATTTAATTGACAGCAGCGGGAGCCAATGACTGTGCTGCTATCAATCTATCCAGTCAAAGCCAGGACTCCGTGGAGAGAAGGATAGTGCATATCCGCCGAAGAAGATGAAGGGGCTCAGGTAAGTAAAACGGGGAGGGGGGGGAGGGGGGGGAGGGGTGTGGGGGCCCGATGACTGAATGAATGACTTGTATAGTGCTGCAACTGCGAACTGAATTGACCTCAAGGCGCTTGGTCTGTCCTGTGCTTCCTGCTTCTTAGAAGAGGTGAGTCTTTTTCTGAAGGCCCAATGGTTTTCTTCCATGCGGATGTTAGTGGGTAGAGCGTTCCATAGCTGTGGTCCTTGGACTGCGAATCTTCGTTCTCCTTTTGATTTGTAGCGGGATTTAGGGATGAGGAGGAGGTTTTGGTTAGTTGATCGGAGGCTGCGATTTGGGTGTGTAGTGTTTTATTTTCTCGCATAGGTATTGAGGAGCGTTTCCTTGTGTGCATTTGTGAGTGAGGCAGAGGGTCTTGAAAGTGATCCGATCCTTTACGGTTATCCAATGTAGGGTCCTTAGGGCTGGGGAGATGGATTCCCAGGGTTTTTTCCTGTGACTAGTCTTGCTGCCGTGTTTTGGACGACTTTTAGGCATGCAATCTGGTATTTGGGTAGTCCTATGTAGAGGGAGTTTGCGTAGTCAAGTCGGGAATTGATGATTGTTCCAACTACTACTGCTTTCTCTTTTTCTGGAATGAAGGGAATGAGTCTACGTAGAAGGCAGAGAAGATGGTGAGATCCACTGACTACTGATCCTATTTGTGCATCCATCAACATCTCTGAGTCGAAGATGACTCCGAGACTTTTGGTTTTGGTGCTTGGGGAGATGGTCTGTCCAAGGATGGTGGGTGGTGTCTAAGGGGTCTTAGTTTTTGTATTTCTGTTTGCGTTGAGGAGAAGATACATAGGATGCATTAAGGTGAAAAAACATGAGCCTTTACAACCCCTTTAACAATGGGAGCCAATTAGATACTGAACCTTTGTATAAGGTGTCACACTATTAGTGTAGCACAATGCATAGAGGGAGCACTTCCAACCTGCCTATTGATCATCCAGGCATTGCTGTCGTATACCAGTACACCCCATGCCCTTTTTTTAAAACCTTGTGCAGGCCAGTCAAGTTCCTCCACCCCATGTTCATGTGTGTGTGAAGGCAGGCATCCCAATACTTTTGACAATATAGTGTAGTTCCCTATGCCCATTTAAATTCCCATTGTAGTAACATACATTTTACTTTTATTTTTCAAATAGTATGATTGTATTATTTTTACATTATTTATATTACATTTTAATTCAAACAATTCCCATTTTTGTAAGGTGGATCACAAGTCTCAAAAAATTGGCCATTGCACCTTACTTTCTCTTCTTCAATATTATCTTTTTCACCTGTATAAATTCCTTGATCTAAACTTCCCCTAAATTCTCCAGAGGGAGCTAAGAGGTGACAGTAAACCACTTTCCAAAAATAAAGGATTGTATGCCAAAAAACAAGAAATACCCAATCACTCAACAGGTTATGCCAATTCCTTCATCAAGAATGTAAAGAAATAGTGCTCAAAATTGCAAAGTGCCCCATAATAGAAATTAAATAACCCCCCTCAAAACAGCATCGTAATTGTGGACCAAGATTTTTTTGAGTAGAATGTTGGAAGGATGAGAGCACCACAAAGAAGTGTTAAGTCCAATAGGTATTTTATTTATCAAGACATGTAATATAGTAAACCAACACATTTTCAGGGGGCTCAAGGCCTTCATCAGGGCTTGTATGTTGGCAGTGAGTTTTAATTAGGACTGGACCGCTGCTGTAGAATAAATCCCTGCTGCATCCCTCCTGTGGCTCACTGATATCTCCATGTGTGATCCTTTTGGTGTGTGCTTATTTAATAACTGATTCATCATATGCTTCTGAGCACCCTGGGTAAAATTGCCTCTTAGACTATCAATTTTTGACTGTTATACCTTGATATTGTATCTTTAAATGTGTGTCACATTAATACTTTTTGTATAATTTACCAATATATCTATTGTGTTTAATTATACGTTGTTTCTATTATCTGTAGTGATATTCTATGCAGCACTTCACATGTCACCTGAAGAAGCCATTGTTTGGTGAAACATGTTGAGCTGAATTCACTGCATTATGGCCGCATGGATGTTCTGTGATGGTTTTATGAAATTATGTTTTTATTATTTGTATACTACAATAAAATTTGATATTGTATTGAATATTTTATTATGTTAATTATGGCACCATAAAAATCCAGTTCTTGTACATACATTTTCTACTGTAGAATAAAGTGAATCATATCAGGATTTATGTCACCAAACTCACAGCCTGGATGTCTGAGTGTGACTGGTGATACAGAGGAGAGAAGTGGAGAAAGAGGAAGCAACGTAATACGTGCTGCAACCCACAGACTCACACACAACACAAATGTGAAGTGCTCTGTGTAATCCATGCATATGCCCTTATGGGGCTGCTGCCACTGGACAGAAAGTGATAGGAAATACAAAATATTATAGTTGTCACCATAACAGTAATAAAGAATACATTTCCCAATAGGGACACCTGTTCTGGTGACAGCTGCCTCCTTGGGAATTTAGGGAGATTTCCTCGTAATTCATGTTGTGTCTCGAGGATAGGAAGCAAAGGGAAATCTTCCCAATGGGACAAAGGCAGCACAAAGAGGGGGATGCTATCCCTTCTATTCTCTATTCAAAACTAAAAAGAAAAAAATAACAAAAAAAAGTTCTGGCATTATATGTTTATTACTGCTCTAGCTTTAGCATGCTTGCTGTGTTGGCTTGACGAACATTAGCGGCTCAATGGCTGCTTCCACCAGTTGCCAGGAATTACTCTTTAATTCTTTACATATCCCAAACGATTGTCAGTCAATTTTTAATTCAGCTCCAATTAAAAGGAATAAAGCTTATGAAGAACTGGTATTCTACCCTTCTCTGCCTTTGCGCTTTTTTCTCTCTTTAAATGCCATCTGCTGCTGAAGTAATTTATGAGACGGTATGTATGTTTTCATGTACTGGATACTAAGGGATACCGGGCTCTTCAGTGCTAGGAAAACACCTGTTAAATATAGAACTCCAGGGAACTCTGGAACAGTCTGATCTTCCTCCAAGTGTCCTTCCTGGATGAGAAGACAGAACAACCGCTTTGTGCTTATTAATGCCTTTGTAACGGCAGCATTGAAGGAACATAATGGCAAACCTGTACTCTCTCATCAACTCATATTCTTATCAAAATAAATATTTGTCCTGTAAGTGAAACAAAACAGGTAATAACCAAAGCCGGCGCCACTTTGTACTCCTAGGAGTGCACATTTAAAGCTGATTTCCAGAAATAAAAAATCTTTACCCCTGCAGTGGGGTCCTCCTCTCCACTGCAATGGTTATCTGCTTGTTTTGCCCAGAGAAGGACGAATAGGATGACATATCTCCCTTATTTCTCGCAACCCCAGTAGCCCATGCTTTCCTTCATTAACCGATGCTCTGGAATGTGAACGGGCCATCTGTGCCCACCCATACAATGCGGGTCTGCAACTAACAGTGAAGGGAAGAGGCTTCGGGAGACCAATTGCACAAAGAGGAGGAAGTATTCTGGAGCAAGGAATAAGGTAGGTAGGTTATTCATCCTCCTCCAAGGCCAGGGTTTCTCAACCAAGGTTCATCCTGTGGTTGTTAGGGGTTCCTTGAGCAATGAGAAAATTCTGCCTCTCAGATAATTTCCCGCTGACACTATTGATATTTCTAGCAATCTGTAAGTGGAAAATTCTTCCCAATAACCACAAGTGTAAGGAGCATTCTTCCCACTGACCATCATGCTAATGTATCATACATTTTTGGCAGGGGTTCCCTGAGACCAGAAAGTTATCTGTGGTGAAAGGGTTGGGAAAGGCTGCCGTGAACAAAATGATAATTTAACCCTTGCAATGGGGAGGGAACTATAAGCGTAACGCCAGCCATAGACTGTTAAAATTTCAGCTGATTCAGCAGGAACCGGCTCAGATTCAAGCCATGTGTGGGCAGGCTGAATGTACCAAGCTGATCGATCAACTTAGGTACAACCAGCCTGCCAGATTCACTTGCGATTATCGCTAGGGGCTGCTATAGCCGCTATCAATAAACATCAATAACCACTGTTTTCTCCCGACTGAGACCAACCGGTGGTTATAGGAAAAATATTCATGCCGTCTATTGCCTGCCTAAGGGCAGCGACGGGGCGTCCATGGTAAAGCGCTGCTATTTTTAGCAGCGCTTTACCGTAGTTTTTGCGGTGCTTTTCGGCCGCTAGCGGGGCGCTTTTAACCCCCCGCTAACAACCGAAAAAGGGTTAAAAGCGCCCGCAAAGCACCGCTGTAATGGCGCTTTGGTGGCGCTGCCCATTGATTTCAATGGGTAGGGGCGCTTTAGGAGCAGTGTATACACACAATGAGAATATCAAACGATTGATCTTCCATTTTGTTTTGCACGCTAGCCTTATATTGCAAAATTAAGATGTTAATAAACTTACGAAAATTCTCATATGACAGAATACAACTTCGGAAGTGATGAAATGTTATACTGTATTGTAATGTATTTCTATCCGTTTCCATGTGCGGTCTTGCTTTTCGATTTTTTTTTCAGATGAATACTGTACTGATTAAGCGAAAATAATACTATCTGGTATCGTACGAGATAGATTTTTGACTAATTTGGATCATTTCAGATGAACTGACGTGATCGGCTCTCGAAAGCTGTGCACTATTGATCATATTATCGTACGTTCGCTTTGAAAGTCAGATTTTTTGATCATGATAAAGTTGGCGCTTTAAATTGGCAACAACACTAATGGAATAAGAAAAAAATAGTTTTATTAATACAAACGGAAACTAAAAAATCATCACACGATGATTGCTAAAACAAACATGAACATCAGACACAAACATACATAATACAATATCTTGCAATAGAATACAAAAGTACGTATATAGAGTAGTCTCTCTCCAGTAACCGAAAACACTTCCCGGTAGCCAACATCCAGGAAAAGCTTTCCGGTACCCAACATGTTTCAGGTTCAAAGTTCTTTCATCAGGGGTATTTATATAGGAGAATTTAAATTTGAGATATGGTGAATGGCAACGCAATCAAACACACAGAGTATTCAGGCAAGACTAAAATTAACTTTGTAAGTGGATGGCGTATGTGGAGGTCTAGTTCAACCTATAGATTTGAAGTATCATGGCCCACAGGAAAGGAAACATGTCATTAGTCCCTAAGGCAAGGGGATGTGCAGCTGGGAACGAAAACTTTAAAGCTCATTTGGAGATCTCATAGTAGGGGTCCAGTAGGACTTTGGTCAATGTTCTGCATCAATGATGACACTGTGTTGGAATGATGTATACTGTTCCTTAAGCTATGTATAGGGGGTCTATGGAGCACGCCATCCATTCTGGCAAAGTATGATCATGTGTACTAGGCTTTAGTGTAGTAAAGTACTGCCAGCAATCAGACAACTGCCTTCTAATGGAGGTGATTATTCAGTGTCTATGGGTAGTAAACTCCACAGACACCCCTAGACATTAGACACATTAACAAGCAATGCTGGAAATTTCCATTGATCAGTATTTTTGGTTTTGTGACCTCTGCCTCCATTATCCACAGGTACAAATATGCACATCTAGACTATAGGACTGCACATGTTTATGGAAATCTCTTTCACACAAAGCCCACAAATCTGACAGCTTTCTGATGTATGCAACTAACTTTAAGCCTATCTAAATCCAAAAGTATTCTTTTTAGTTTTAGGTGGAGTAGGGCATAGTTAGACATTGCTTAAAGGGATAAAAAAAACGAAATCCTCCTTTGCAGTGGGGAGAGGAGGAGAGGAGAGAAGAAGCTGCAGGGAGCAGGATACGAACAAGCATTTAGGCCTTGCAGTGTGGGATGCATTCCCTTTATAAAGGAAGATTTTTGTTTTCCCCTGAGTTCAGCTTTAATGCTTAGTACTTCTACACTGACTGTGCTTCAATGTGTATGCCATCAGGGCAGAGCAATTTGTGTACAGTACTAGTGACACTCCCCATTGCTGATCGGTTCAGACTTCCCACTGCTGTTATGAATGGATCAGGCATAGGCAGCGCTCTCCATGGTTGCAGATGCCACAGCAAATTGTATGCTAATGACATTTTAGGTCACTGATATATGCATAAGTTTCCATATGTTGCAATTATAGATGTAAAATTATGCTCTAATTTGTTACAAACGTATTAGTGACATCCAGTGACTCCATAATCGCGGGTGCTGCATCTGTGCAACCACAGCAGAAATGGATGCAATGTGGATCACATGCACAGTATTACTTTTTCCCCCGGGGGCCAATAGTAGCTGAGAGGTCTGCTATAGCAGTAAACTAGCTATTGAGCCAGATTGTGGTCAATACCAGATTTAAAAAAAAAACACAAAGCAGCCAATATACTTTTGCGTAACATCCTTTGAGCCAATAAGCCATGCCAGACTGTAATAATCCACACAGATAGCAATGTACACAGAATCTTATGGAGCACAATAATAGAGGAGCCACTGTCTTGCTGTGACAGCACTGTAGGATCCCCCAGGCGTTCGGATTACACAAGGTCAGAGCTAGCTAAGTGACAGCCGCTGAAATGTAACCCATTTCTCTCCCTCAATAAACAATGCCAGCACTCCAATATTTCCTTATACAAACACACCACACTTCAGCCAGTTCAAAGCATGATAAAGAGAAGCTGGCTAGAACCAAGGTAACACTACTACAAACACGGTGTTGTTCCCTGTGCCCAAATAATGAGATGCAGTGTAGAATAAATGAATCTTATTTGCATAGTAACAAAACGGCTAAAATGTATTAATAGACCTGGCACAAACACTCAGCTCTACTTGACTCCACAGATTGGGCTGCTTCTGACAACTTCGGTTAAAGCAAAGACACTAAAGAACATCTGCCATATTGGCAAAAAGTTCAGTAATCCCTAAATGCTAGTGATGAGCAGACCAAGCAAGTTCGTTTCACTGGACCTTCCAGGAACACACAAAAAAACTGGCAATTTCGGAACACTAAAGTCTACGGTAGCAGAATCTTATCATTTTTTCCTGGCCTTTTTCTGTTTAAAAAAGGATTCTGCAAACACAGCTGGATCAGAACCCTCAGAGCCCTACGATCAGGACATTATTACGGCGGAGCCTGTTCTCATCATCGTCCTCTGTTCTGCCCATTAGGGTCTTGACCGTGCGCTGCAATTCCATCAGGGATTGAGACGTGACAACTGCCTTATCTTCCACCGTGAAGATCCTTGACTCTGCCGTAGACAAGCGGCCCCGGATTTTATCCAGATCTTCCTGGATTAATTCGCACTCTATTGCCAGGGTGTCTATCCGGCCCATGAGCGCGGTGCTGCTAGTCTCAAAGGCAGCCAGGATTGCCGCTGTAGATTCAGTGGCTGACGGAGGAGCCGAAGCCTCTGGCTGCTGGTTTGTCTCCAGTGCCTGATCCATGGAATGAACCTGATAGGGATCAGTCTACAGAGCGACGGATGCTGCAAGCCGCAGTAAAGGAGTCAAGATGGCCGCCACACGTGTGCCATGTGGGGAGCTTTGCGGGAGCTTGTTTCCACTGGGGGGACTTCTTGATCCGGCGGGAGTAATTTGCTGAGCAGGATGGCTTAGATGTCTGCAGGATTCGGCAGGATTAAGCAATCAGGGAGCTGGAGCTCTCCGCAGAGCTTCTTCTCATGAGCACATCCGGCCATGCCTCCCTTTCTGGCCTTTTTCAAGGCTAATTTAAAAGATTTAGGTAAAAAGGGCATTGTCATGGTACAGTTTGGCAAGCTGTGGGTCTTTTAATAAGGCTTGAATGGTGACAATAAAAATGCATAATTTATTTACAAAATATGCTTGGGGATGCCTTAAAGAGTAACTTAAATTTTGTTGAGAAAAAAACAAAAGAAAACAAAACAAAACATCCCCCTCTGGGTGATTTTTGTATATTGTAGGGATTTTAACAAACTTTGCTACAGATTCCTACCTTCTGTTATTCTGAATAAATAGCTGTTTGTTTGTCTGTACCTACGTTCAAAGTGAATGTGAATGGGAGCGATTTTATAATTATCAATCAGCTAATACACTTGCAGGGTTCTAATGAAGAAAGTGGCAGTGTCTGCGTCCTTTTAGATGAGATTTCACTTTGGGAGTATCGCACCAAAAATTTGATTTTTGTTCCAGGGGGTGCCCAAAATTTGACTTGTATCTTAGTGCAGACTTCTGGGAAAAAATCAGTAAGCCAATCACACAAGTAGGGAATTACATTTTTTGGGGGCGTTCTGTACAACATCTGTGTACAGAATTACTTCATAAAGCTATACTGCATTGCATTTTACAGAAAATGACAGCACTACAGTTAAAAAAGGAAAGGTCATTTTTAATAACAGTCAATTACAATTACAATACTTGTGGAGTAGTTGTATATGCTAGTTTCCTTTTTTATTTGCTTTATTTATTTATTTTGTTCCCACAAAAGTGGAGTTACCCTTTAAACCTGCATGTAAAGTGGCACACCTGTAGGATATATTCTAGGAAAAGTGTTCCCTCCCCCCCCCCCCCCTGAACCAGGCCACATGCCCTTGACATTGGGAGAGCACCTTGCCAGGAGGGCATGTTAATGGAAACAAGGGCCTCATCTCCGTTCCCCTGGCCCAAGCAACCCAAAGCTTAGTTTAGTAGCAGTAGTAATACTGCCACTAAATGAATGACATCTGGTAACAGCAGCTGGAGGTCCGGGCAGGCAGGTAGGTGAACAGCTCGGGTTTGGTTTGAACTAATGTCAGGAGAGAGGATTAATCGGAATCTGGAAGCCCCTCTTTTTTTAACCCTGTAAGGATTAAATGATAGTTTTGTCTAGACCGGTGCCCCTCCAGCTGTTGCAGAACTACAAGTCCCATGAGGCATTGCAAGGCTGACAGTTAGAAGCATGACTCCCACAGGCAGAGGCATGATGGGATTTGTAGTTCTGCAACAGCTGGAGGGCCGCCAGTTTGACACCCGTGGTCTAGAGGATAATGAATTAGGTGAACTACTTTACTTCTCACTTCCCTGGCAACTAGCGATCTAATCTGCTCTCCCATGCTTCCAGGATGTTGTGCTACACTGTCTGTTATGATGTAGGAGAGCCGGGATTGGTCGGACAGAGAAGTAGGAAGGTTTTAGGGGACTGACCTCAGGAGAAGAGGGAGTTTGCACAAGCTAGGAATAAATGAATTTCTTATATCGCCATAGACAAAATTAGCATTAACCCTTCCAGTGCAGATGGGGCCCCACTGCAAGCGTTTATTTTTCTCCAGCCCTAGTTCAGCTTTAAAGTGGACCTGAACTAAAAATATTGGTACTACTTAAAAATGTTAATTATGGCTAGACAGTGCATTGATAAATGTGCTTCTGGTCTGGAATTCCTTCTAAAAAATTGTGATGCATTTCCTGATATGTGTGTATGCCTAGGCACTCCTGTACATACAGACTCATAGCTGTATATCTGCAGCATAAGATAAAAGGAACTGCTGCCTCTGATTGCAAGTCTCAGGAGATTTAGGGTGAGAGATGGTGATTACTACTACCACTATTTTGCTACTCACTCTTCCCCTTGCTGGAGGCTCTGACAAGGGGAAGTAAAACCCAGCCTCTACCAAGATCCCCGCCCCCCCCATGCAGAGACACTGTACAGAACAAGACATGCTAAGTTAGTAATGGAGAACAGGATCATTTCTTTTAAGTCTGCCCTCCTATTTTTGGGAACAGCTTCCAGAGTTAAGTTCCTCTTTAAAAAAGACGGTTGGGATTTTTTTTTCTCTTTTAGGAATCATACTTACCTAGGTGGATGCTGCATCTGTCCCCCAGCACCTCTAAGACTGAGAACTGAGCGATCAAACACCACTGATCGCTCAGTTCTCAGTGCTCTGTAAGCAAAGAGCTGGTGACTGTCAGTCACCAGCTCTCTGCCCCCCCCCCCCCCCCCCCATGCTCACTGCAGTGATGGGTTGTTCAGGGCGAGGGAGCAGCTGGCTCAGTCTTCCAGAAGCACGCTGAGAGAATGAACTGCACTCCTGTGATCCACAGGAGAAATACAGCCAAACAAGCTTTGGCTGTACTTTTCCTTTAAGGCTCCATTTAGATGTGCACTTAACCTGCTGCTCCTCTGAAAAGCAACCCACATTCAAACAGTTTTCAAAAGACGTTTGATAGGCAGTGAGGAGGCCATTTTTGCTGTGCAAACATGCATTGCACGAAATTGCAGGGCGTTTGTAGCACTTCCCTATTCACTTGAATGGGTTGCGTTTGGTGGGCTTGGATCGAGTTATGGTGACTCGTTTTTGCAGCGGGAGCAAAGTCATTGCAGCCTAAAGTGGAGTTCCACCCCAAAAAATTCATTAAAAACTAAAACATTACTGTGCATGAAAAAAAAAAAACATTTGGAAATTTTCTTTTTTTACTTACCTTTTTATGCCTGTTGCTATGTGGTCCCTCGAAATCTGCCTCCTTCAGCACCTGGGCTCCTGACATCACTTCCCTCAGTGCAGGAAGGGAGATCGCCTCTCCCCCCTCCCTCTAGGCAATCATCTGGGACACGTGACAGGTCCCAGATGATTGCGTGGCCAGTCGCAGCGCACGGCGCGACTCGCAAATGCGCAGCGGGTTCCCATCTGTGAAGCCACAGCCGGGCACCTACAGTTAAAATGCCAGCGCCGCCGAGCGGAGGGGGAGACGAGCGGGGCTTCGATCACCTGCATCGTTCGACCCTGGGATAGGTAACTGTTCGATTATTAAAATTTAGCAGCTGCAGTATTTGTAGCTGCAGACTTAATTTTTTATTTATTTTTTTAAGTGGAACTCCGCTTTAAGCTGTCTAAACTTAGCCCAACTAATACTTAGAAATTTAATGATAGTTTTTCTAGAAATACTGTACTAAACTTACCAAAACAGCAAGTATGTATCCTCAAAAAAAATTGAACAAATTGTTTAATACAACATGTAAAAACAGCAGAGGATTAACATTATACAAGAAACAGTCCTTACAGATAAAATTATATCATGACGCACTAATTATTAATGTACTGAACAAACCAGAAGACCAGCTATTGCGTCAGTCAGTTATAATTACTTTTATATGACACAATGCACCAATCCGAGGACCTCCCAGCAGTATATGTACTATAACACCACAGGGCAAGGGCACAAAGTGGCGATTATATTGTGCGCTACGACTCAACAGGGCAGGATTAGGAAGTTAGACCACAGGCAGCACTTATTACATGACGTCAACTGGCTCAAGTGAAAAGGTCTTTATTTCTAAAAGAATATAAGTTGAAGCTGAATGTATAGGTTTTGGGCAAATTATATTTTATTTGCAGTTAGAACACTTTGGGTTGATTTCTTAAAGGGGTAAAACTAGGGCTGTTCAACTAGCAAAGTGATTGTTAGTAAATAAGGTGAAGCTGTGTTCATTTTGAATAGCCAATTATTTTCCAGGGGACATTTATAATACAGGATTTTTTCTATCACATAACTGGATATTCAAAGGGAATGCAGTTTTATCTCATTCACTAACATTCACTTGTCTTCAGTAGATCAAACCCAGCTGGTTACATAGTTAACCAGGGTAAAAAAAAGACTCCTGACCAGCAATTATTGGAAGTTATGATCTGACTTGCCCCCTCGCTGGGAGAAGACAATGGCTAGTCAGGAGGGATTCCCACATTAACACTGTCTGTGTTGATGGGGGAATCAAGTGCATTTCTTTCCTGCAACCAATGGTTGCAGGAAAGAAATTTTCTCTGTCTATGGTTGGCCTTAACTTCATAGCACATTTAAAAACCACATAGGCCGGGAATCCTAACCTCATAGGCCACATACTTGTTAATGGGACAGTGACTCAATGAATGGGGAAGTATAAGGATGCCAAATCCAACGCTAGCTCTTCAAAAATAAGAAGCCTGTTCTTTTCCCATTCAGGAGATCCATGCGTGTACCTATGTTTTACTTACTCACTCCTGCAAGTCATTTCATTTCACGTACTGGTGCCTCCGCAGGAATCACGGTATAAATTCTGACTACAGCTTACACAGCATCAATGACCCATTCCACCACCATGTGACAATGCTGGGGCTCAGCATTTGGCTGCCCAGGCACCCAGCACTGTATTACAGGAGGCAGTGGAGAAAGTCTCACTCCCTCACCCCCCATACTCAGGAGTTCCAAATTCCTTTTTGGGTTCTGGAAGGGAAATGTAAGTAAAAGCATTGAAAATAAATAGGAAAGATTAACTAGGTACTTCTGTGTTAACGTGTTATTCATCTCGTTGTTTCATCTTTATTTTACTATTTAATATCAACTTCATTATTCATAATTACAAAGAGAATGCTAAAAATCTTTTCATGATTACATTACCCCACCTCTGGGTTCCAAAAAAGCAAAGTGCAGGTTTGCTTTATTCTTTGTTGTTCACTTTAGCTTCTTAGTTGAGTAGATATTGACATGTGAGACTATGAAATTAGCAAGCTTTGTGAATGGCTGAAATTAAACCTATAGCTGCCAATAGATGGTTCCTGCTTCAGTCAGTCTAAAGTTGGCCACACACTGATAACAATTTGGCTGGTTCAGCAGGGACTGGCTGAATTTTGATTCATGTGTGGCCACTGTGGTTGAAGAAATGACAATCTACCGATCGGCTTCTGTTAAACCGCCCTGTTGGTATATTTCTGCTCGATCAGCACCGCAGGCAATAGGCTGCAGTGCTGATCTGTATATTCTGATGGCGGGGGAGTTCCACTGTTAGAATACAATGACACAGCGGGGAGGATTTCTGCATCCACATCAAATGTATTGATAAGAATTATTCATTTTTTAACATGCATCCAATAAATATCTGAATCAGATATTGATTTGATATCAGCCGTCTGGAAATTTCCTGCTCTCAAAATGGTAGAGGGATGGCCAACATTAGGAGCCAATCAGGCTCTACTGCATGCACATGTGTTGATATGCTGCCAGAGGAAAGAGCAAAGAAGATCTCATCCATTCCAAGCTGCTCTTTTACTATCAAATCACAGGGTGGGGAAATGACCAAACTTCGGTCGGTAGCCTGGCTAAATGCTGCCAAACACAAATCACATTTTGGACATTGTTTTGCTGAATCGGCAGAAATTCAAGCCTTGGGTGCCCCTGTCACCACTGCCAAGTTCAACAAAATTCGATTGAACAAGCCAAGGGGAACATTGTTAGGTGAAAGTTGATTGCATCCAATCAGATGCAGACAGTGTTTGGATATCCTGACAGCCATTGATGTATACTATAGGCTGTAGGGAAGATTCATCATTGTGTGCTGTTTAGGCTGAATGAAAGAAATCCATAAGTTTATGGCCAGCTTAGGCATTCTTTAATGTCTGTGTACATCTCAGGACTGGCCGAACAGAATTATAAATGCTTTGGCAGGTAAAATTATTCCCATACTTATCATTAAGTATATATTTAGTGTATGTAGGCACTTGTATTTAGTGTATGTAGGCACTTGTATTTAGTGTATGCAGTACTGTATGTAGTCACTTTAACTTCTGATTCTTTCCTTAACTGATTTCAAACAGCTACCGTCACATACAAGCCTACTGACTCCGGGAATAATGGGGAATGGCAAATCTCCTGGCTTCTTCAAAGGAATTTACAGACTTCCCGGATCCGATCGATAATGACTCTGCATTTGGTGTGAAGGTCCCTGTTATAAATAGCACCTATATTTTATTCTTCCATGCTGGCTGTAAAAATTGGAGTTGACATCAGTGCACAGCAGATCCGTCATTTACAAAATGTACCATTACAGACAAGAAAGAAAAGTAGAAAAATGTATCGCAGTGTGGGAGCTGGTGAGAGCTGAAGACACAAGCCACTTGTCAGGAACAATCACTGCCTCTGATTGGTATAAAATGGTAGCGGAGTCACATCCAGCAGTCGATCACAGCGGGGAATTAAGAGGATAATAAAGCAAGGTTCTGTTTATAAACAGGAGCAAAGTTTGTGCTATAAAACTAAGGAATAAAAAAAAAGGCTAAACACCGGTCTGTTTTTTTTTTTTTTCCTGCTATTCCTATACCTGGCAACAAGCTGCACATATGTGGATTTGCCTGCTGAATTGGCCCAACCAACACCCCCGGGCTCAACAAACTTCATTATGAAGGACCCGGAGGAAAATTGTCAGTGATTACAGCCAATATGGTGCAAGCCACTGTTCAGGTATTGTGACAGCTACGGGCACTGGCTGTCAGAATACAATAGCTGGCAGTGGAGTTGCGTGTTTTTGTTAATCAATGCGTGTATGTCCAGGTGTACTTTATTTCACATCATATGTCTTTTATGTTGAAATCCAGGCAAATACAAAGACTTCTAGTTTTATGCACTGAAAGTGCACTTGGAAGTAAAGTCGCTGTAGATCCGAGGGGGGCATGCAAGGAAAATAAAATACAGCACTTTAGCTTGCACATAGTTGGATGATAAAATCAGCAGAGCTTCCCCTCATTTCAGATTTACCCCTTAGATTGAGAGCGACTGCACTTTCAAGTGCACTTGCTGTGCAAAGTGGATTTGCCTTTCGTAAATAACCCCCTATGGGATTACACCAGGTGTCCCTATAACAGTGCCCCCTTACATCAGGTGTCCCCATCACAGTGCCCCCTTACATCAAGTGTTCCCATCACAGTGCCACCTTACATCAGGTGTTATCATCACAGTTTCTCTTTATATCAGGTGTCCAAATCACAGTGCCCCCCTTATATCAGATATCCCCATCACAGTCCCCCGACCAACCCCTTCCCCCCATGAATGCAGAGCAGTCTGAAAGTCTGGATGGAGAAAGTTCAATTTCCGTCCTGCTGTAATGCTGGGGGAGCATGCACATGACGGCATTGGTTATTAGGATGCCAGCAGTCCTAGCATCCATAACTGCAGTGGAGAACTGGCTGGCTGGTCCATCATTTAGTGATGGTTGCTCTATATATAACATCAGACTGTCTCTGTTCTACTCTCCGGTAGTTCTGCATATAAGACCCATAAATAAACTACTGTACATCCAAACAAAAGTACATAAACTCTGTTCTTGACCCAAAGATGGGAAAAAAACACCTTACTCATTGGTTTTGTGAAGAACAAATAAACAAATTCGCTCTTAATAAAGCATGCTTTAGACCAAAGGACTCTACTGGCGTGATTTTTGTTTCTTTGACCTGACTGGTTATTCTGTCCACAAGCATATTACAAACAGTTTTTTTTCCCCCAAACATATTGGCTCTTCTAAGGGGTTAAACTGTGACATCCATGACATGTGACATCTTTGAGTGAAGTCTGATCACTTCTTGGCTCTTCTACCAGCAGAGTGTAGGAAATATGACAAATCTCGACCCTTTGTTTCTGAAGCTGAAGCCTAGTTGCCTAGCAACAGGCATTGTAAATATCCGGCAGAAATGGCCTACTTACTCTCAGTATTGTTATCCAACATCTGGCAATAGAAATGGGACTGCATTTCACTCCAACACTACCTAAAGTCCATAGAACTATAGAATAGTATAACTTATAGTACATTACAGTAAAGGAAGGTTAGAAAAAACGGTTATGCTTAGTTAGATGGACACAGATTTCAAATGATAGTCTCCTGATATGGCCTTTACTAGATTAATTAGATGACAATGGGCCTAATGACTACGGACAACACACGTTAGTCCAAAACATGTCTTCTTGGGAAAAAAAGTGAAGGGATAGATTATAAAACATTGCAAAATTGCTACAAGTGTCCCAAATTCCAGGGTTGTATGCAATCATCTCCCTCCTCAATTGTCCTACAAAGAAACCCTTATGAGTCAAGAGCCCTTCTGTTTATCCACTACAGCTCCAGAAGGTTCACCCCACTTCATGACCAGGTCATTTTCTGCGATACCGCACTGCATTGCTTTAACTGACAATTGTGCGGCCATGCGACACTACCAAAATAAAATTGATGTCCTTTTTTCCCATAACTAGAACTTTTTTTTGATGGTATTTGATCACCTCTGCGTTTTTAATTTTTTGCGCTATGAACAAAAAAGAACCAACAATTTTGAAAAGAAAGACCCAATATTTTTTACTTTCTGTTATAAAACATATAAAATAAAAAAATGTGAAACATCAAATTTCTTCATCAATTTAGGCCAATATGTATTCTGCTACATATTTTTGGTAAAAAAAATCCCACTAATGCCCTGTACACACAGTCAGATCTTTCAACGGAAAATGTTTGCTGGGATTGACATTGGGGTTGAATTACTGAAACTGTAGAGTCCAAAATCTGGTGCAGCTCTGCATATAAACCAATCAGCTTCCAGGTTTTTCTGTCAAAGCTTAATTGAACAAGCTGGAGTTGGAACCTGATTGGCTACCATGCACAGCTGCACCAGATTTTGCACTCTCCAGTTTTAGTAAATCAACCCCATTGCGACATGACCTGATTGTAAATACACACCCAACCATTCACTAATTTATATAGAGAGTTTAGTGGGGACTTCATGATTTAATATAAAGAATTATCAATAAAGTATGTACCCTAATGGTGGCAATACACGCTTCGATAAATGATCTATTTCTTTTCAGATCAATCTCTTCCAATAAGAGTAATCGATTTATAGTTGACAGCCCATGTGATCAATGTGGCACACATGATGGAAGTTAATTTCTATGAATAACTAAGATACAATCAAGATTTACAAATGCATCCCTGTTTCCATCATGTAATCTCATAATTTGATCACTTAAAATAAAATCATATTCATGAACAAAGTATCTCAGTGCTATTGACTGAAGCAAAATGATCGATAACTTTCCACCCTATCCATCGACGCAGCTTCACTGAACCTGATACATTTACTGGAAGGGAATTATGGCTATTCCATTGCATATTCTATTATTTTGATCGCATCACACAACGACTTCATTACAAAATTCAAATCAAGTATGGCCAACACAAGCATTCTGTAAATGGCCAAAAGAATATCAGTCTGGAATGCCACAAAAGTTTTTTCCATTATCTACATTGTGGGGCTTTTTCAAGGCAAGAGTGTAGGGAATGTGACATACCCCGTTACATGAGTCAGTAATAAAAAGATTATTACTATTCATTGACATGGCTCTGTGTTGGGGGTGGCACTAACTGGTTGCCTTTGTCTGAGCATGGGTGGTTTAGAACAGTGGCAAACCCCTGGACCAGTAGACCTAAATTCATTATTTGATTTAGTTGTGTCTTGAAGAGAACCAGTCCCAATCTGGCTAATGCAAAATTTGGAATATTGGCTCTTTAAAGCCCATTGAATCAGTTATTTATTATGCATATACAGTAATATATATGTGACTATTTTACTTTTTCTACACAAGAAAGTGCTGTAGCAATGGTAAAAATACCCTGTGCTGCCAGCACATAGGAGAATTGGGCCTTGGATCTCTCGCACAAAGTAGTGGTCAGGCACCCCAGTGGTCTGACATGTCCCCTGAACCCTACTCTACTTAAAAACATTGCTCAGGGAAGAAGTGCTCTATGATTTAGGGTAGTGGTTGAGGGGGTAGTTGGACCACTGGTAAGCCAGGTCACTGCTTTGTGTGAGAGAGATGAGGTCTGACTCTCCTATGTGCTGCCTGGCTGCATTACAGTAATAAATAACAAGGGCTCAGTTAAGCCTAGGGTCTCAAACTGGCGACCCTCCAGCTGTTGCAAAACTACAAGTCCCATGAGGCATTGCAAGGCTAACAATTACAAGCATGGCACCCTCAGGCAAATCCATGTGACTTGTATTTCCGCAAAAGCTGGAGGGCCACCAGTTTGAGACCCCTGAGTTAAGCTCTAATTAGTATAAATGTGTGAAGGGTTTTTTCATTTCCTGATTACCTGCTCACCTCAGCATGTGACAAAGAGACAGAGGTCACCAGAAGAGTGTCATCTGCCTGAATTTGCATACAATCTGCCAGAAGTCTGCAGTGTGTGAGGTCAGAGAGTTCATTTATCAACCATCAAACTTCAGGTAACCTCTGACCTCCTGACGCTTGTTGAAATGTTAAGATATGACACAGTAAATAAGGCAAAGGAGGGGGAAATTTGAATCATTAAGACCGCAAAGTTCTATTTATTGTCTCTATTATTTTATAGCGCATGGCTTGAGTTGTCGTTTTTGTTATTTACCGACACGCAGTAATGGGTTCCATCTATGGAAAAGTAGATCCAAACAACTGTCACTGATAAGACGTATGTAGAACACTCTCTGGAAATCCCTGTAAACAAAATACACTACGGAGAAGCATCAGTCACTGTGCCTCTGTAATATACTAAGGTCATTAGCAGTAATGTCTTTCTGTGGTTCGAAAAAATAAACCATAGTAGAACTGCAGCAGTAGCAAACACTTTCTATAATCTAACAGACAGATCAAACCTTCAATGATAAACCAAACCTAGTTCACAAATTTTGCACCTAAACTTATTCAGACATAATACAAAATGATACGGGACCAGTAAAGCCAGAACCCGTCTACATTGCTGGACTTTAAGGGCTCAGCATGGGAGACACAACGAATGTAAAGAAAATGTATATATCTTTATTGTACATATTTAAAAGACAAATTCATAAAAACAATGGCATGCAAGCCTATAAATGATCCATAAGGTACTGTTCTAAACAGGCTCTACTGCGGTACCGGAAAGCTGAAAACAAGTAAAAAATGTAGACATTACATAACAGCAATGTGGAGACTGTAAGTTACTGGTAGTCAATCTGCCAGGTCAATGATTCGCTAATAAAATGGCTTCCTCAGGACCCACTATGGTAAACTAGAGCAACAATTCCTGTGATGGATCATAAAACGTCCAATGTGTACAGTCTGGGGACAGGCATAGGGGCAACAGGACCCCCCGCCACACTGTGGGATCCGCCACGAACAGGGGTGCAATGTAGGGACTAGATAGTAGTGGTCTGGCGAGTGGTGCATGTACATGAGGGACATGTCTTACTGGTCACGGGCACTATCTCTGTAGGTGCAAGTAACACTGGGACCATCTGATCTTTTTATCCGTGGGCTGCTTCACCTTGATCCACACTGGTGATTATTCAGATGTTTTTGAAGACCATCTAATTCAATTGTTGGAGGCTGAACAACTTTTCTCTACTATCTAGTCTATATGTTGCACCCCTGTTCGTGGTGGATCCCACCATGTGGTGGTGGGTCCACGTTGACCTGGCAGCTTGGTTACCGGAAATTTACAGTCTCCACATGCATTTGGACACACATGCTTGTAAACTAACTATGCTGAGCATGGACACCCAATACAAAGTGCATTGCAATACACGTTGAAAATGCACGTTGATCCATGTTGACGTGCATTTTGATATGCTTTCATTGATTGCAATGAAAACTGCACCAGAGGAAAATGCATAGGTGTGAATACAGCCTAAAGGTTCCCCAAACACAACTGATCACTAAAGGTAAACTCCACGAGGTGGAGAACATGATGCCAAGGCACTCAGCAAGGGATCAGGGATCTGGAAGCTAGTGGATATCACTGGAGTGTGGTGTCTACTGCAGTGATTTCCAGCTTTCAGGGGCAGGGAAGGCATCACACAGCTTTAGGCCTGGGCCTTGCCCCCCCCCCCCTAGGTCTGACCACCAACATTCCCCAGGGCTGCCCACTGGCCATCCCACGAGTCCTTCAGTGCACCCACTTTTATTTTCACACACTTACAACTTAATATATCCTCCATCCCACGTTCTACTCCTCCTCTACTCCCATCTTCTCCTCCTCCTCCAATCCTATCTCCTCCATCACACGGGGGGGGGGGGGGGGGGGGTACACAGGAGGAAATCTGATGTAGCAAGGACAGGGAGGGGGATCGGTACGGTGGGACAGGGGGGTTATTATAGGAACTATGCCCTGTGTGTCTCTCCCTCCAGCAGCTGAAAGCCGACAGGAGGGAGAAACCTGTTTTCAGCTGCTGCAGAGAGCCGCACAGGGCATCCTTAATGTAAATTAATCCCTGATGCCAAACCGATCCCCCTCCCTGTCTGGGCCCCCTGTGTGCCTGGGCTCCCTACAGGAGGACCAATGGTACCCCCTCTCAGCAGCCATGTTCAGGGGCATCAGCCAGGTATGGTAGATACACAGTTACATTGGTCCAAGGAGGACCAATGTAACTATGTAATAATATACTATACCTGGAATTCATCTGTAAACCAGGAAATGCAGTCTACTTACAAATTCCTTGTCGAGTGGTTTGGGAAAATAATCCTCTCAGGAATTAATTTTCAGTAGGGTATTACCAATCATGCAAACTGCAATACTTCTTAGTCACCAAATGGTCAACAGAGACCAAGGCCATCAAGACAATATGATTGAATCTATGAGATATTGAAAAGACAAATGCCACGCCATTAATCGATTCTGAGAAAAACAAATCGATTTCACAGAAATTATTCTGATCAGTCAAGACAGGAAATCCGATCATAGGAAAGTAGTCAGATTGATAAGATTGTAAAAAGCATTTTTTTAAATTAATAAACATGGTATACTTACCTGCTCTGTGCAACGGTAGAGCAGCCCCGAACCTGCTGTTCTGGGGTCCCTCACTGGCGCTGTCTGCTCTTCCTCTTCTATGTCTGCCCCCATAGCAAGTGCTTGCTATGGGGGCAGATGTGTGGGCTTGCTCCCGAGGCAGGCTATGTGCCCCTCCTGACAGCATGTGACTGACAACAGCAGGAGCCAATGGCTCCCTCTGCTGTCTCTTTCCTTGTGAGTAGAGCGGGAGAAGAGATGCAGCTGTGCAAAGCGCTGTTGAGGGCTCTGGTGTGTATTTAAAGAGGAACAGCAGTCTGCTCACATAATTTGTAATAAAAACATCTTTGCCATTCTGAAGCTTCCCTCCAACCACTTTGCAAATTATTTTATATATACTGTGATTCTGTACTTGCCAAATATGCTGCAGAAATCCACTGAGTCTGGCTGCATCTATTTTTACTGTGGGCAGCTTAAGCTGCTGCCTGTTCATTTCTTGGATTTACACAGACACACAGGGGCACACCTCCAGCTCTGCAGCTCTCATTGGTCCTCTTATGACTCCCCCCCCCCCCCCCCCATCCCTTGCTGGCAAACCCTCAGGAGAGTGAGAGAGAAAGCTGTGCATGATGTCATAAGCCTAGACTAATGACCAGACAAGAAACAGGACGTGGGCTGTAGAAGGTATTTACTGGCAGAAAAATGTTTTACTATCCAAGGTTAAAACAACAAGGACAGAAGATTAATAGAAGGAAAGTTGAAAAAATGACTGAAGGTCAGCATTAAGGAGGTGGGGAAGCACTGCAATTTGTAAAATGTGTTTTTTTTCAAGTCTCTGGGGTCATAAACACCTCACGTTGCACCAAGGTCCAATTCCCACTTGAGCAGTTTGAAGCACGTTTACTGAAGAGTTTTTCATTTAAAATGAAGATTTCCATTACCCCATTGGTGCCTGTTCACACCTGAGGGTAATGTCAATTGAAGCTTGTCATCAAAGCTTTAAAAAGTACATGAGCTTCTTTGGTTATATGTCTTGTATTGCCTGTAGATTGAAAAGTGCCCAAAAAACACCTGAAAATGTAGGTAATGCCCCTTTTTCACACAGGTTTTTGCATCTCCATCTCCTAGTTACAAGCTTTCTAATGACTAACAAAAATGCTCAACATACATAAAAAAAGCACCAAAAATGCTTGAAGAAGCTCAAGCTCGAGTGTGAACCTAGCCCAAAAAAAGCTCCTGCACTTTTTTCCAAACGCATGGAAGCACAATGTCACTGGGATTCCTCTTGTGCCCGGATGCATGATGGTGACAAGGAGCGACAAATCACACACACACACACTTTTACTATTTCACCAATTAACCACTTGCCTACTGGCCACTTTCACCCCCTTCCTGCCCAGGCCAGTTTTTAGCGCTGTGGCAATTTGAATTACAATTGCGCAGTCATGCAATACTGTACCCAAATGAAATTTTTATCATTTTTTTGATACAGACAGAGCTTTCGTTTGGTGGTATTTAATCACTACTGGGTTTTTTATTCTTTGCTAAACAAAATAAAAAACACAGAAAATTAAAAAAAATTCTGTTATACAGTTATACAAGTTTCTGTTATACAATTTTCTATATAAGTAATTTTTCTCCTTCACTGACGTGCGCTGATAGGGACTGATAGGCAGCACTGATGGGCACTAATAAGGGTGCAATGATAGGCAGCACTGATGGGCACTAATGAGGCTGCAATGATAGGCAGCACTGATGGGCACTAATGAGGCTGCAATGATAGGCAGCACTGATGGGCACTAATAGGCGACACTGATGGGCACTAATAGGCGGCACTGATGGGCACTGATAGGCAGCACTGTTGGGCACTGATAGCCGGTACTGATGGGCACTGATAGGCATCGCTGGTGGGCACTGACAGGCATCACTGATGGGCACTGACAGGCATCACTGATGGGCACTGATAGGCGGAACTTATGGGCACTGATAGGCGGCACTGATGGGCACTGATAGTCGGTACTGATAGGCGGCACTGATGGGCACTGATAGGCATCGCTGGTGGGCACTGACAGACATCACTGATGGGCACTGACAGGCAGCACTGACAGGCATCACTGATGGGCACTGATTGGCAGCACTGATGGGTACAGATTGGCAGCATTTGTGGGCACTGTTGGGGTTGCACTGATCATCAGGACACTGTATCAGTGTAGATGTCCCCTGTGTGGTTTTGCCAGTTATTGACTCTCCTCTCCTCCTGAGCTGTCAGCGTAAGGAGAGGATTGCTGATAACTGGCAAATCCTGTTTACACAGTCATCACCTGTGATTGGACACAGCTAGTCACATGATAAAGAGCCACTGTGATTGGCTCTTTACCCCGATCTGTGATCAGCCGTGTCCTAAGGACAAAGCGATCACACATCCTTGCCGATGCACCCTGCAGGGGGCACATGGGCAGCACAATCACGGGATGTCCATAGACGCCCTCTACATCAGCCTGCGCTGTAGCCATCTTTAGGCTATAGCGTGGGCGGTAACAGGATAAAGCAGAACTTCCCTCTCTCAATCAACATTGATTATTTGTAATCCTTATGCTGCTCTAGTATTAGTAAATAGATAGGAAATTATATCTTATTTACAGTACGTGTTTAAAACTTTTTTTTTTTTTTTACATTTCTTCAGTTAATTCCTAGTAACTGAAGAAATGTAAAAAAATGAAATGCAAAAATGAAGTCATACATCCCAGGAGTCTTCAGGAGGAGTTTTCTCAGCTAAAGACACCCTTCTGCCTCCATGCCTGGGCTAAGGACAGATGATTCATGTAGCATTTACTTCCTGGAATCCTTAGTCAAGATGGCCACTACTGCAAATGCTAGGGGGGGGGGGTGTTTTAGGGTGGCTGTTCGACAAAATAAAGGATGGAGACATGGATGGATGGATGTGTGAGTTTGCTTTGAATATTAAGAATTAATTAAATAGTTTAGTTCTGCTTTAAGTTTGTTGGGTAATAAAAGACGGAATTAAACAACAAGGTACCACCTGTACTGGGCACATACGTCTGCCAACTTCTAATATTTTCTGTAAATAACTAACTTCCATCACAACAGCTGTCAAGTAAAAGATAAAACTATTACTAACAAAGTAGATTTTGTGTTCATGACAACTTTGGCATGTTGAAAAGTCAGATTTCCACATCAAGAGAGATCTTTTCTTTAGCTGTGCTTAGCGATGCCAGACAATTTCCCAGGAGACAAAGTTTAACAAACAAATCTTTAGCCTGGTTCTGGCAGGCATCTTGAAGGGCGCTGCAAATCACAAGAAGGTCAAACCTATGAGTAAGAATGTCATTCCTAATTCATGTCAGATCTAGATCTATGGACTGGAGAGGAGAGATACAGCAAAGTGATCATAATCATAAGGTAAAACATCCCGAGGAGACAAATGTATCTAAAATTCAGAAGCCAATTGGTGAAACATAGGAACCATCAGACTTTTTAAAGGAAAAGCAAAAAAAAAAAACCTCTATTATGGACTTTTTAGGCACACTTAATTAAAATAGGATTGTTTTAGAGTATTTCAGTAAGGAATTTTATCACCATCTCCTAACATGACAAATATGATCCTCTTTCATCCAACGCGTTTCGGAATACAGATATCTCCTTCTTCAGGGATGTATATTGAAGAGGAAAAAATATCTATAATATATAGCGTTTTAAGTGTAATATGATGGAATGTTAATCTATCACGTCACCAAAATATATGTAAGTGTACCTTTAAATTGATTATATAATTGTTATTCATAGTATGCATGTATATTTTCATGTTGCTACATACTTACTGTAGCAACATGAAAATATAATAGTGAGTACACCTCTAAGTGAAAATGTCCAAATTGGGCCCAATTAGCCATTTTTCCTCCCCGTTGTCATGTGACTCGTTAGTGTTACAAGGTCTCAGGTGTGAATGGGGAGCAGGTGTGTTAAATTTGGTGTTATCGCTTTCACTCTCTCATACTGGTCAATGGAAGTTCAGCATGGCACCTCATGGCAAAGAACTCTGAGGATCTGAAAAATCTACATAAAGATGGACTAGGCTATAAGGAGATTGCCAAGACCCTGAAACCGAGGGTCTGAGGGTTTTGCAGTGAACACATTTGGGTTAATTTACTAAACCTGGAGAATGCAAACTCTGGTGCCACTCTGCATAGAAGCCAATCAGCTTCTATTTTTTATTTTTTTTATTTTAATTAAACAAACTGATGATAGAAGCTGATTGGCTACCATGCACAGCTGCACCAGATTTTAGTAAATCAATCCCATAGTCATGTCCAGCAGAGAGCAGATAGTGATATTCACCTTCTATTATATATAGGCCCTGTGTCATTGGGTACATTAATTATCAATTCCTACTGCTGTCAGCAGGCTTGACATTCACTAGTGACACAAACAGAAAGAAGAGAATGTATACATGGACTGAACAGTATGGAGAAGGATGCAAAAATGATTCACCAACCATTCACTATACAGTGGTGTGAAAAAGTGTTTGCCCCCTTCCTCATTTCCTGTTCCTTTGCATGTTTGTCACACTTAAGTGTTTCGGAACATCAAACCAATTTAAACAATAGTCAAGGACAACACAAGTAAACACAAAATGCAATTTGTAAATGAAGGTGTTTATTATTAAAGGTGAAAAAAAATCCAAACCATCATGGCCCTGTGTGAAAAAGTGATTGCCCCCCTTGTTAAAACATACTATAACTGTGGTTGTCCACACCTGAGTTCAATTTCTCTAGCCACACCCAGGCCTGATTATTGCCACACCTGTTCACAATCAAGGCATCACTTAAATAGGAGCTGCTTGACACAGTAAGGTCCACCAGAAGATCCTTAAAAGCTACACATCATGCCGAGACCCAAAGAAATTCAGGAACAATTGAGAAAGAAAGTAATTGAGATCTATCAGTCTGGAAAGGGTTATAAAGCCATTTCCAAAGCTTTGGGAATCCAGCGAACCACAGTGAGAGCCATTATCCACAAATGGCGAAGACATGGAACAGTGGTGAACCTTCCCAGGAGTGGCCGGCCGCCCAAAATTACCCCAAGAGCGCAGCGACGACTCATCCAAGAGGTCACAAAAGACCCCACAACAACGTCCAAGGAACTGCAGGCCTCACTTGCCTCAGTTAAGGTCAGCGTTCATGCCTCCACCATCAGGAAAAGACTGGGCAAAAATGGCCTGCATGGCAGAGTTCCAAGGAGAAAACCACTGCTGAGCAAAAAGAACATCAAAGCTCGTCTCAATTTCTCCACAACACATCTTGATGATCCCCAAGACTTTTGGGACAACATTCTGTGGACCGATGAGACAAAAGTGGAACTCTTTGGAAGGTGTGTGTCCAAGTATATCTGGCGTAGAAGGAACACTGCATTTCAGAAAAAGAACATTATACCAACAGTAAAATATGGTGGTGGTAGTGTGATGGTCTGGGGCTGTTTTGCTGCTTCAGGACCTGGAAGACTTGCCGTGATAAAAGGAACTATGAATTCTGCTGTCTACCAAGAGATCCTGAAGGAGAATGTCCGACCATCTGTTCGTGTACTCAAGCTGAAACGAACTTGGGTTCTGCAGCAGGACAATGATCCTAAACACACCAGCAAGTCCACCACCGAATGGCTGAAGAAAAACAAAATGAAGACTTTGGAGTGGCCTAGCCAAAGTCCTGACCTGAATCCTATTGAGATGTTGTGGTATGACCTTAAAAAGGCTGTTCATGCTCGAAGACCCTCTAATGTAACTGAATTAGGACAATTCTGCAAAGATGAGTGGGCCAAAATTCCTCCAGGACGCTGTAAAAGCCTCATTGCACGTTATCGCAAACGCTTGGTTGCAGTTGTTGCTGCTAAGGGTGGCCCAACCAGTTATTAGGTTTAGGGGGCAATCACTTTTTCACACAGGGCCATGATGGTTTGGATTTTTTTTCACCTTTAATAATAAACACCTTCATTTAAAAATTGCATTTTGTGTTTACTTGTGTTGTCCTTGACTATTGTTTAAATTGGTTTGATGTTCCGAAACACTTAAGTGTGACAAACATGCAAAGGAACAGGAAATGAGGAAGGGGGCAAACACTTTTTCACACCACTGTAGGTATATCCTCATGGTGCATGTGTTTTAACCCCTATAAGCTGGCGCCTCCTAGCCCTTTAAGGGGTTTAGGATGCTGGGAGGCGGGGAAGGGTTTATGATTATGTGACCACCCTGATTGGCTGTCACGGAGGTCACATGATTGAGAGATTTCCGTTAGCCGCCGATAACTAGCTATATTTGCACTAATGCACACAAATATGCGGCTGATCTGCGCCAAGGCCCACCCCACGAGAGGGCGCATATTTGCATGCAGCTGGCACCAGGAGGTTAGGTTACATTGATTGATGCAGTGAATGTTTGGTGAATGTCACACTCACTGCTTTAAATATATATCCCCTTGTGACTACTTGTCTACATTACCATATTTAGTGACTGCTTGCCTACGTTACCACATTTAGTGACTGCTTGCCTACGTTACCACATTTAGTGACTGCTTGCCTACGTTACCATATTTAGTGACTGCTTGCCTACATTACCATATTTAGTGACTGCTTGCCTACGTTACCATATTTAGTGACTGCTTGCCTACGTTACCATATTTAGTGACTGCTTGCCTACATTACCATATTTAGTGACTGCTTGCCTACATTACCATATTTAGTGACTGCTTGCCTACGTTACCATATTCAGTGACTGCTTGCCTACGTTACCATATTTAGTGACTGCTTGCCTACTTTACCATATTTAGTGACTGCTTGCCTACGTTACCATATTTAGTGACTGCTTGCCTACGTTACAATATTTAGTAACTACTTGCCTATTTAACCATATTTAGTGACTGCTTGCCTACTTAACCGTATATAGTGACTGCTTGCCTACTTTTAACGCCAAGAACCCTTTTAATGTATTTTATTTTCTATTTTATTGGAAGGGGTGCTTTTACGATTGAAGGCTAACCGTTCTTGAAAAAAAAAAAAAAAACAGAATTAATTTCCGAATTTATATTACATCAGACATAAGATTTCTACTGAGAGTTTGTTAATGGCAAAATATAAAATGTGCCGTCTATTCAACATACTGTAAAGTTACTTCCCCTGCCATTGTCATACTGTCACTTTATTTCAAATACAATAGCACTCTGCACACAATTGCAACAATGCTCAACTTTTAATAAAAAGAGTGTCAGCTGACTAATAAAATAGGCCTAATATGGTTGATTCACAGTAAAAACATAGCTCAACAGCAAAAGACTGAGACGGTGCCCATAGGACATCACATTAACTTGTAGAGCACACATCATCAGCGTTACCAGGTTTTATTATTAAAGGCTTGTGTAAGAGGAAGCGGAGGCATTAAAGTGTAAGTAAACTCTAACAATACATTTCTTTTATTTGCTCCCTTTTAGTCTGTTAAATATGCCATTGAAAACAATTTATTTTATCTGTTCGTCAAATGCAAAGAAAAAAAACTGTTCATCCAGACAGAAATTTTGTGGTTGAACAATTTTATGTAGTCCTAACACAGTGTTATGGAGTCCTACTCCTAACACACTCTGTGTCCTAAGGTGACAATATTGCTCAGTACGGTTGTCACCCTAGGACAGGAATTTTATAGCAGGATCACCAGAATAAAATAAAAGTATGCAAAAAGAAAACAAATGTAGCCACTACATCTAAGGACCACTGGGGTTGATTTACTAACACTGGAAATCTGGTGCAGCTCTGTATGGAAACCAATTAGCTTCCAGTTTTTTTTTTTGTCAACGCCTAATTGATTAGTTAGAAGCTGATTGGCTAAAATGCACAGCTGCACTAGATTTTGCACAGTTTTAGTAAATAAGCCTCACTAAGCTGAAATACTATCATTTTTTTGTTCTAAGACAAGGGTCTCCAAACTTTCTAAACAAAGGTCCAGTTTACTGTCCTTTAGACTTCAGGGGGGCCAGACTACAGCCATTGGGAGTAGAAACTGACTGGACTGGATTGGAGTCAGTGGGAGTACACTGTGCATCTTTGGCATTAGGTTGTTGTGGTTGTTGGTATCAGTGAAGGAATAGTGCTCCATTGTTGGTTTCAGAGAAGGAATAGTGCCCCATGATTGGTGTCAATGGGAGAAATAGTGCCCTGTTGTTGTCAGTAACAGGAATTATGCGCCATTGTTGGTGTCAGTGGGAAGAAAAGTGCCCCAAGTGCTGGATAAAGGTAGGCAAAGGGCCGCATCTGGCTGCAGTTTGGAGACCACTGTTCTAGGGTTTAGTTATTCTTCAAAGTGGAATTAAAGTCTGCGGATACTCACCTACTCTGGTTCATTCATCCATCTTCGTCTTGACTTCTTCTGAGTGTGTGATCTTTGGCTGTCTCGACTGGCTGGCAGGGAAAGACATAACTCCTGCACACATGTACAGAGGTGTTCATTCATTTGGCACCAGGGTACACATGTTGAGAATATTCTGTGTTACAACTCTGTGAACTGTGGCCAGGCTATGGACATTTTAATAGCTATATACAGGGGGTCCCCGACTTACAAACATCCGACTTATAAACGACTCCTACTTACAAACAGAGGGAGACAACAGGAAGTGAGAGGAAATCTACCCCTAGGAAAGGAAATTCACTCCTGTAAGTGTTAATATGGGAAAAAGGTGTCTCCACTGATGCTTTATCACCAGTCCATGTTTCCCTAACAACCCAAAATTTTCAAAATCCAAGTGTCATTGGGACAGAAGGTGAGGTGAAATCTTCTGAACAGGGGCACAGACAGCAAAACAAATGCTACAGGGGTGATAACCCTTCCCAATGTTCTCCAAAAAGCTTAAAAATTGTTTTTTTGGCTGGAGCTACACTTAAAAAATTTACCTGTTCCGACTTACAAACAGATTTAACTTAAGAACAAGCCTACAGTCCCTATCTTGTTTGTAACCTGGGGACCCCCTGTATTCTTAAAGGATAAGTAGGGCCAACGCTCTTTTGGCGTTACCTCTCCTGGGAGTGCACTTTGTTCTGCACTTGTATGTCTCGTATCCAGTCAGTGCTAAAGTCCGCTGTTGGCTGATGTCATGACTTTAATGTTGGAATCCACCCGGATGCCTGCCTGACAGCCTGAGCCAGCCCCTCCCACCCCCCTCCACAGCCCAGCACTCAAGTGAGTGCTGAAGGGTCAGAGCAGAGAGCCAGTATCACCAGCTCTCTGCTCACTGAGGACCAAGAACCAAGCAATTCGCTGTCTTTGACCGCTCAGTTCTCAGTGTAGAAGCAGCGGGGGGACAGATGCAGCATAGGACCAATGCTGCATCCACCTAGGTGAGTATAAATGTTTCTTTTTTATTATTCCTGCACTTTTCTTTTAAAGCAGACCTTCACTCACATTTTACACTTTACATAATCCTAACCCTCCCCTCCTTTACATTTACAATTGTTTATTTTTTTGGGGAGGTACTTGGGTAGCAAGCACCTTTATCAGCAAGTATTTGCTCCCACTTCCTCATTACTTAACTAGGTAAGAATGACATTGCACTGGATCTGAACACCCCTTGCCCGAAGCCTTCTGAGATACATGTTAAACATTTCAGGAGGCTTCAGCACAGTGATCAGAAAGCCAACGCCAGCTCCAAAATCCATAATGACGACAGTAGTTAATTCTTCAGGGTCTAGGAAGACAAGCTTGATTCTTGGGCTGATAACAATGTGTTTTTTAAGTCAACAGCTACAGGGATTTTACTTTTTTTTTTGAAGACTAGGTGAAGGTCATCTTTAGGAAATAAATATGTTTTTCACCCGACCCTTACTGACTTACAAACACAGAGTAGGGTTATAGGATAAAGGGGAGCAGAGTGAGGGGACCAGACTTCATGGCTTTTCTTGTGAACGTTAAAGTGGTTACATAGTAGGTGAGGTTGAAAAAAGACACAAGTCCATCAAGTCCAACCTATGTGTGTGATTATATGTCAGTATTACATTGTATATCCCTGTATGTTGCGGCCGTTCAGGTGCTTATCTAATAGTTTCTTGAAACTACTGATGCCCCCCCCCCGCGGAGACCACCGCGTGTGGAAGGGAATTCCACATCCTTGTTGCTCTTACAGTTAAGAACCCTCTACGTAGTTTAAGGTTAAACCTCTTGTCTTCTAATTTTAATGAGTGGCCATGTGTCTTGTTAAACTCCCTTACACAAAAACATTTTATCCCTATTGTGGGGTCACCAGTACAGTATTTGTAAATTGAAATCATATCCCCTCTGAAGCGTCTCTTCTCCAGAGAGAATAAGTTCAGTGCTCGCAACCTTTCCTCATAACTAATATCCTCTAGACCGTTTATTAGCTTTGTTGCCCTTCTTTGTACTCGCTCCATTTCCAGTACATCCTTCCTGAGGACTGGTGCCCAGAACCGGACAGCATACTCTAGGTGCGGCCGGACCAGAGTCTTGTAGAGTGGGAGAATTATTGTTTTATATCTGGAGTTAATCCCCTTTTTAATGGTTGACAATATTTTGTTTGCTTTGTTAGCAGCAGCTTGGCATTGCATGCCATTGCTGAGCCTATCATCTACTAGGACCCCCAGTTCCTTTTCCATCCTAGATTCCCCCAGAGGTTCACCCCCTAGTGTATAGATTGCATTCATATTTTTGCCACCCAAATGCATTATTTTACATTTTTCTACATTGAACCTCATTTGCCATGTAGTTGCCCACCCCATTGGTTCTAAAGTCTAAACATTTTTTTTACCTTAAATTGGTATTAAACCTAAAGCAAACATGTATTATATTGTGGCTTACCAATTCTTAGATGTAATGACTGTATTCGTTTTTTTAGGCTTTCTCTCTGGCCAGATCACCAGGTAAAACCAACAAAAAGCAATGAAAGGGAAATGGATGCAGCCACCACATGCAATGATTGGTAAGCTGCGATACAGTACATTTTTGGTTCTGGGTTCTGTCCTGGCTGCAGGACTGCTCTACTCTCTTCCTGGTCTCACAGGAGACAAAAGCAGCAATAGGAGTCATAGGCTTCTGCTGCTGGCAGTCAAACTCCTGTGAAGAGGGAGCGGGGGCATGGCTTGCCAGCGCTGTGTGTGTCCACGGATGCAAACAGCCTAGTTTGGAAGCGTGCCTGCATGGGTACCCTCTTAGCACACAGCTTAATGAGGGGGCACCCGGAGTAAGGAGGCAGGAAGAGCACTGGCGGGGGACTTCACAATAGGTGGTAAGGAACTGGTGCAATACCATTGCTCAGAGCAGGTAAGTATAACATATTTTTTTATTTTAAATACAAAAAATATCCTTTACAATCATTTTAAGGATCAATTGTGCCACAGTGTGTACAGCTACAAAGGACAACGTGGGCTTGTTTAAAGGCCTATATACTGCTTGTTAAGAAAATATAAAGATGTGAATGTCCAAAGCCTGGATGTAGTTCTACTTAAAATTTTATTAAATGGTCACATTTACACATCTCTGTGCTGTTATCTTCATCTATGCAGATACAAATATTCCGACATATACTGTACATTAGAGCATAAACAATCCAGACATCAAGCATGCTCAGTTTCATTCTGAGAGCCTTAATTGTACTGTATAGATTTCTAGCATGCAGCTAGTTTTGAATGATCACCTATAATAAAAAAATTTGAAATAAAAAAGAAAATTAAGGCAAAATATTTCAGCTTTTATTTTTGTCAAAGCTATAGAGATGCTTATATTTTTGCCTAAAATAACTCTGCCGAAGAAAAATAATTTAACATTAACTCTCCAAAGCTTCACGCACATCTAAACTGGCCAATTAACAAAACCTGCATCCACCTTCAGTAAAGCAACAGCCATAGTTACATAGTTATATAGTTAGTCAGGTTAAAAAAAAGACAAAAGTCCATCCGGTTCAACCATTGAAAATAATAAAATAAAATAAAATAAAAAATATCGTACAATCCCATATACCCAATTCTATACCCACAGTTGATCCAGAGGAAGGCAAAAAACCCCAAGGCCCTGTAAGACCATCCATCAGTGGCCACACTGTCTGTAGTAAGGGTGGCTCCTTGGCTTACAGGGTCCTATAGTGTGGTCGCCAACCTTTCAGACCTCACAGACCATTAAACTCACAATTTTAAATCCCTTGGACCACTAACATGAATTTTACATGTCTTGTACAAACATTGTTCCAGCTCTCTGCCCCCCTCCCCCGCACTCTGCATCACACTGCTGTCTTACACAGACTCATCATTGGATCTCACCTCCTTATCCAGCCATGAGCACGAGGTCCGTGCTCCCCCCACAGTCTGCGATCAGCGCTGCCATTGAAAGTCCCCTCCTTCTTCACCTCCCACTCTCTGCACTACTCCCAGCGCCTCCCTCTGAGGTCCAAGGAGCCGGAACTACAGAGGAGGCATTGGGTATCAATGCACACTGACAGTATTATCAGCACACATTGAGAACAACACCGGTAACATCACTGGGTGGTATACACCTGCTACAATGTTGATTTGCGGCAGAACCCCTGGGGATCTCCAACATTTTCTCATGGACCATCAGTGGTCCATGGACTACTGGTTGGCAACCTCTGCTATAGAGCCCAGGCAGAGTCACCTTCATGTGTAAGCTCACAACAAAAACACGCAGGGGCCATTTGCACTGGACACACACAGGCAGCCCAGAAACAAGGAAGACAGTCCCATCATTCAATGTGCAACAGCATATCTGGAGTGCATGCCCCCCGGGAAGAATAAGCTGAAGGCTGCATTAGTTAAATGAATTAAAAGTGAGTGTTAAGTTGCATTGGTTTTAAAAAATCATTAATTGTCTATTGAACAGCAAGTCAAAGGGGATAGATCTGAAACTTAAAAGCTGAGGCTATAGCACTTTTAAAAAAAATAAGACAGTGCTATATGTGAGGTTCCTATACCTTCAACAGTCAGGCACATTTGGAAGAATTAGAGAATATGTAAACCCAACATTTCATATTCCTGATATGTGCCTGCTGTTGCTGTACCATATAATTGTATGAAAAGGTATCCTGTTCTCTTTGTATTGCTTCCTTTGTGTGAAATCCCTGTTGTTCCTGGTATCACTGTGAAGATCGGTATCCTGCTGTTTCTCCTCCTCCAGCTCTTATGCAGCTGAGAACAGTTGGGATCTCTGGATCAACTGTGGGTGTTGGATAGTGTATATGGAGATTTTCTATTTGAGAGTGTTGGTTCTCTTTTTTTTTTTTTCTCTGTTGGTTGAACTGAATGGACTTCTCTTTTTTCAACCAGATTAAAGTGCAGCAGCCCTCCTCAACCCCCTAATATTTACCTGAGCCCCATCTTGATCCAGTGACGTTGCAGGAGAGACTTGGCTGTCTGGGACTCTCCCTCTTGATTGGCTGAGACACACAGCAGGCGCCATTGGCTCCCGCTGCTGTCAATCAAACTTTGTGAGCCAATGAGGAGAGAGAGAGGGCAGGGCCGAGCCATGGCTCTGTATCTGAATGGACACACAGATCAGCGGCTTGGCTCAGGTGTCCCCATAACAAGCTGTTTGCTGTGGAGGCACTTGGCAGCAGGGAAAGGCCAGGAGCTCCAGCCAGGGACCCAAGAAGAGGAGGATCCGTGCTGCTCTGTGCACAACCACTACACAGAGCAGGTAAGTATAACATGTTTGTTATTTTTAAACAAAAAAATACAAGACTTTAGTATCACTTTAATTATGTAACTATGAATGCGATCACTTATAAAAAGGGGAAAAGTATTTTTATTATGTTTTTTTTTATTATCTATACAGAAATGTTTTGCCTTTCATTTCTGTTTAAAGTCTATGGGTTGATTTACAAGGTAGGGGTTTATATACACTAAAAAAAAAGAAGAAGACCTGTGTGGGGTCACTGCTACAAGCTGAGTAGTACTAAAAAAAGTCAGCTCCCTTTATGAAATAATAGTCTATTCTGCTTAATACAAGTTGTACTATCAATCGTCATGAAGTGGTGAAGAGGACAGGCAGAGGCACAACATTTTTTAGGGTTTTAGGACCTGATAACAGATTAGGTGATCTCTCACTGCAAATAAAGAAGCTCTAAATTTAAATTCTGAGATGAGCAAATGGGGGGGGGGGGGGTGATTTACTAACGGGTGCACACAGAATCTGGTTTAGCTGTGCGTAGTAACCAATCAGCTTCTAGGTTTTATTGTCGAAGCCAAAAGTGTTACTAAACCCAGGATCCTGCATTCACTATATCTGGTCTCCCACAGTACACAGAACATGAAAATACAATTATTTTGGCAAAGATAAACTGCTAAATACCTTTTCTCATCAGCAGTCTATAGCAGCCTTGTGACTTCTTTCAGTGTCTGGTTAATACTTGTGGGAGGGGTTTTTGTTCTCCTCTGACTGTCCCATGAGGCTGCAGGGCTGATTGGACCTCTGCTGATAACATGCACCCTCCCAAGAAAATAAAAATTCCAGCAGCACACACCAAACTGAGCATGTGCAGCGTGCCCCCAAGGTTCTAAAGATGAATTAGGGAGATTAAAAGAAGGGGAGGATCAGAGAAGACAGGATCAAATAGCCTTTTTGCACAATGCACTGGATTAACCCCTTAGGTTCCACAGTGAGTATAACCAGCATGTTTTACTGTGTATACAGACTGATTTTACTGTTGTGGGTTTAATAACACTTTAGCTGTACAAGCTGAAGTTAGAAGCTGATTGGTTACTATGCACAGCTGTACCAAATTTTGTGTGTACCAGTTTTAGTGAATCTCCCCCATTTTGTCTAAATAAAAGAGGCATATGTATTATTTTACGGAACTTGGTTTGCTTTGTGTATTTCTTCCAGCTCTGTGCAATAATCCAGTGTAAACTTGTCCTCTGTGCTGGAGGTTCCTATAGTAGAAAAAGACCGGTCATTTCTGTTCTCTTTCCTTATACAAAGTGACTGGTCTTGTCTCCGCCCCCTCCTGTAGGTTTCTGCAGGCAGCCTGTAATGGGAGGGGCCTGCTGGCTCCCTCCAACAGCTCTGTTCTCAGCACAAGCTATGTACAGCACAGTGATGACATCACTGCCATGTGTATATGGTTATATCTGGGCTTGCAAAGGCATTTGGTGCACACAAACTGGATTTATATCCTTCTCTTTTAAGGCATACTTTAAAATTAACATTTTTGTGCCCAAAGTTCAGCTTTAGTTATTAAAACGGTAGTAAACCCACACATAAAAAAAAAAAGGAAAAAAAAAACTCTGCAAGGCAAAGGCATAATGAGATAGTATGCAGCGCATACTAGCTCATTATGAAATACTTACCGCAGAACGATGCCCCCGTATCAGAGCCTGGTCCACGCTGAGGGAGCTGACATCTTGCCCTTGGCGTGTCTTCCGTGTTCGCGGCTCTGGTGCTGTAAGTGGCCGAAGCCGTGATGACGTCAGGTGTCCTGGCAAATACTGTCCCCCATCGGATAGTGTCCACCGTGTATTGCGCAGTACACAGCACAAGCAGATTCTGAAAATATCCAAAGATGAACGGCGCCTGCGCCGTGAGTCCAGGTTCAAGCCCCACCATCCAAGTGGACATAGTGTTAGAATCCAAAAGAGCCAAGCGCAGCGAAGCCATGCCCAAAGCGTGGTGAGCGAAGCGAGCCCGCGAGGGGGCCCTCTAACTATGTGCAGCCCTATGTCCACTTGGATGGTGGCACTTGTATCTGGACTCACGGTGCTGTTCATCTTCAGAGATTTTCCGAATCTCCTTCTGCTCCGTACTGCGCAAGCGCTGCGCCTGCGCAGTACGGGGCGGACACTATTCGATAGGCGGACATTTTTCACAGAACACCGGTAACGCTGCTGGACCTTCAGCTGTGGCATTCAGAGCGCAGGCGCCGCTGACGTCAGCAGCTGCATGCATAGGGAATATCTCCTAAACCGTACAGGTTTAGGAGATATTAATTTTACCTACAGGTAAGTCTTATTATAGGCTTACCTGTAGGTAAAAGTGTAAAATTTGGGTATACAACCGCTTTAAGGATAAAACAAATGCATTATTTAATTTAGGAAATGCTACATTTTTTAACAACCTTTTGCTTTTCCTTTGGACCACAGTTTGTTCCGCCGTTATAATGCTATTTGTTTTGCTTAAACAGGCAATACTATTATCTTCTAATCTTATTTATTTTACAAACAAGAAGTATGCTTTAAAAAAACACACTGCAGATAAAGTCTACTACCTTATAAACATCACAGCCTAGAAGAAAAAAAGATAAAAAAAGGCATAATACAATTTAAACCTCGACTTGCATCAATTTCCTATCCAATGTAGCGATCTGCTGTCGCTGTAAGTAAAGGTTGATGGTCATTATAAAGCAAATGCACCAGCTATATTTGCCTTGATTTCCGAAGCATAACTAGAGGATGGAAATGGCTCAGAGAATGTCTGCAATGAAAGAGAGAACTAGCCAGTGTTCTGTCTATAGCCCATAGGCACCCAGCCACCGGTTCTCACCCCCCCCCCCCCCCGGGTCTGCACCATGAATATTCTGCTGTCAGATTTCCCATAACAAAGCCATTAATATATTATCGCCGTTATATATAGCCGAGATAAGCGACATGACATACTCAGCCTTAGGAATGGGATGCATGTTTGGTGGGTCATTGACTTGGGAGTATAAACAGAAACTTATGTTGATTATCAGCAGTCCTATGCAGACTCCATGGCTGAAGTTTTTAATTATCTGCTGATTGCAGGTTATGGGACAACGTGATCTTCATGGGACACAATGATCTCAATGAAAAAAAATTTCCTAGTAATAACAGATTGCTGGCAAACCCATCTATAGATATTATGGACCATGTCTTCTGTGGGCGTCTTTGTCTTCATGCTCCGAAAATCTATATGCATGCCAATACACACTGATTCAGCTTATTCCCTTGGTTAAGATAACAAATCCAGTTACATTGTTTCCTGCCTTACAAACTGCTGAATTAAGCCGGTACCGGATAAATGTTTTTTAGTATTACAAGTATCTGCAGAGTCTGATTCCGTCTGCTTTGTCCAATTTCCCATTTTATCTATGATGCTGTAACTTCAGTATTTTTTGGCACAAGGCAAATGTTGCAAACATACAAGCTGACAATAAATCAAATGCTTGGGGTTCTTAAGAGACAAGTCTTAAGAAATAAGTAGTGCTATTCTAGAAGGCAGGGGACCGAACAAGGATTCTATAATGCACATCGGACTGCATAGAAGAATGGGGGGGGGGGGGGATACTGCAGCGCTGGCCAACCTGCAGAGAGCGGGGAAAGACGGGGCACCAATAAGCTTACACAATTAAGCTTGCCTACATGTAGCTCAATCTTTACAGACAAAAAAAGGGCAAGGTCCCTTCTAGCTAAATAACCTTAAAAAAACGGTCCAGAGGTCATTTACTCGCCACATTTCCTTCCAAGACAACAGAAGATCGCTATCTAGTCTCTGCGGACCCAGATAAACACAAGCTAATGTGATCAAAGCCGCAGAACTATTCAAGCCTCCATGATTTACAGGTTAACCAGATTGCCTCCGATTTTATGGATTTCATCGAATGAGACCTAAATCCTTCAAAAAGGGGGGCATCGCTAAAGAAAAACTGCAGAACAATGCGGGAGGGAATTAAAGTAGAGAAATGAAGCAGAAACGGATGTCATCGAGAAATTATGACAGGCCAGAATTAAATTGGGTTTGTGTGTAACGTTGCTTGTTCTTGGACTTAATAGATTATAGAAAGAAGAAGAAAAAACAATAAAAGGAGAAAAAAAAAAAACATATAGGCAAAGGGCATTGGATGAACTAGTAAAATGACCAAAGCAAATATATATATAATGGTTTATATATAGTATACAGTATTTTTGTATATATATATATATATATATATATATATATATATATATATATAAAATGTTATATATCTATATACATATATCTATATATCTATATACATATATCTATATATATATATATATATATATATATATATATATATATATATATATATATATATATTTAAAATGTTATATATCTATACATATATCTATCTATAGATATATATATATATATATATATATATATATATATATATATATATATCGCTATATAAAGTTATTAATATATATATATATATATATATATATATATATATATATATATATTATATATAACTATATATATCTACATATATATATTATATAAAATGTTATATAGCTATAAATATATATAAATATATATATATATATATCTATATATATTATATATTTATATAAAAAAATCTAAATATATCTATCTATATATAGATAGATATATATCTATCTATATATCTATATATAATATATATAAATATTATATATTTATATATATAAAAAATATATATATATATATATATATATATATATATATATCTATCTATATATATATATATATATATATATATATATATATATATATATATATATATATATATATATATATATATATATATATATATATATATATATATATATATATATATATATATATATATGTATATATATATATATATATATATATATATATATATATATATATATATACGTATATATATATATATATATATATATATATATATATATATATATATATATAAAAATAAAATGATATATTATTACAATATATTAAATAACAATGGCAATCCTTGCTCTGCTTGCCTTTATGAATGGTGCAGGGTTAATACTAGTATGACCTTGGGCTGACACACATGCATTAGACACTATTGTAGCACACATGACAGGTCCGGTCATACGATGATTTATTTGCACATAACATGCAGGTTCCAATGCTATACTAGAGAGCTGTACAACTGCATGCTGCTTGCTGCATAATGTGTTCCTGCCTTCCTGATGCTATTTACATCCAGAGCAATGAAGGCAAATGATGAAGCTGCTTATGATAATAAAAAAGGACCCCCTAGAAATAATCCTAGTCTGTCCATAGTGCATACTTTTTTTTTTTTTTTTTATAACCACTGCATTATAAATGAGCTTACAATGACAGCTCCTGTCACTCTTATTCCAATGGAATGTTTACCATAGGAGAACTATATTGGGAGATTCATCTATTTCCAGTGGTGCAAAGCTGAGAGGCAGCAGATCATCTCTATGCTGTAGTAATAAAATTGCTGCATGAATTAGGGAGCCATGGTGAGACAGGTCCATTGAATGAGCCCTGTATTTACCCCCCACCCCCTATGGCACACAGGGGAGCATTAGCATGGAGCAATGTGGGTTTGCACTGCATCAGAGCAGAACATATGTGAGCAAACAAGATTGCCCGGCTGGCACCCGGATCTCTGTAAGCCCCTTACACGGAACCAGGGAGAGGATCCATCCAATTTTTTTTTTTTTTTTTTGCTGCATGCACCCCTCCCCTCCCCCTCTCTGCAATGTGACATATACATTCCATACAAGATGATTGACACTTACAGTCTGACGGCGCTGCGGATGGACCTGATGGGAACACAATGGAGACCCCACTGACCGGGTCGGATGGGGGGGGGTTAGCAGGGGGGTAGGTGAGCGTGTCAGTGGGGGGGTGATCCCGACCGTGCTTGCTTGGATTCCCTCCTGGACGGCGCCCGGTGTCAGCGCCAGCAGTACAAGCTCCGCCGCTCTCTACAGCTCCGCTCTCTGCAAGCTCCGCTCTGTGCGCCACTATTGGGAATCCCGGAGCAAATCAAAGCTCGGCGAAGAGCGCAGGCGCGGAGCACAGCGGTACAGGCAGCAGCAGCAAGCCTGATCCTCGTCACTCCTCCTCTCCTCTTCCCTGATCCTTCCACACCTTCATCCTTCCTCCCTCCCTCAATCCATCCATCCTTCCACCCCCCGACACACGACTCAAGCCTCGGCTCCGGTGACACCTCATTTCCCCACAAATTACTACAATGGAGGATATGATTTGCATGCAGGCAGCCGCTGCCCCCTCTGAACACAAGATCCTTTGTATTGTCACCCAACATGACCAGTCACATTTTACTACTACTAGCCACACATGCCAGATTTTTTTTTTTTTTTCTTTTTACGTGGATTTTTGTATTCTATTTGAGAAGATGTTTCATTTTTTTTTTTTTTTCATTTTCCAAAAAATTAACCATTTCAGCTCCGGAAAGTTTACCCCCATTCCTGACCTGGTCATTTTTTTGCAATACGGCACTGTGTTATGCCCCGTACACACGGTCGGATTTTCCGATGGAAAATGTCCTATCAGACCATGTTGTCGGAAATTCCGACCGCGTGTAGGCTCCATCGTACTTTTTCCGTCGGAATTTACGATGGAAAAAGTTTGAGATCCTGCTCTCAAATTTTCCGAAAAACAAAGTCCTATCGGACTTTTTCCGATCGTGTGTAGCGAATTCCGATGGACAAAGTGCCACGCATGCTTAGATCACATTACAAGACCAAAGCTATTGGCTACTAGCCTCTACGTAGTCCCGTCGTACGCAACGAACGTCACCACGTTCAGGATGATCAGATTTTCCGACAACTTTGTCTGACCGTGTGTATGCAACACCAGTGTCGGACAAAATCCGTCGGAAAAAATCTGACGGATTTTGTGGTCGGAATTTCCGAACGTGTGTACGGGGCATTACTGTAGGCGACGATGTTACATAGTTACATAGTTAGTTGGTTGAAAAAAGACACAAGTCCATCCAGTATCCAAATAAAGTTTATGTTTTTTTCCCCCCCACAAATAGAGCTTTCTTATGGTGGTATTTGATCACCTCTGCAGTTTATATTGTTTGTGTTATAAACAAGAAAAAAAAAAAAAAAAACACAATTAAAAAAAAAAAAAGAAAAAATTTACCTTCTGCTATAAAACATATCCAATAAAAATTTGAAAAAAAATCTAATTTGTTTATCAATTTAGGACAATATGTATTCTGCTTACTTTGGTAAAACAAAATTCCAATAAGCTTATAAAGTATTATTATTATTATACAGGATTTAGATAGCGCTAACAGTTTGCGCAGCGCTTTACAACAATACCTTGGATTGCTAGCATAATTCGTTCCGGAAGCATGCTTGTAATCCAAAAGACTTGTATGGGCTCTTTCACACTGGGCGGATCAGTGCAGATCCGCCCCGTGGATAGCCGCTTGCTCAGCGGGGATCGCCGGAGCGATCTCCGCTGAGCAGGAAGATGACAGGTCCGTCTCTGCACTCCGTGCACGGACGGACCTGTCAGAGCGCCGCTCTCCCCTATGGGAGATCGGGTGACGACGGACCGCAGAGTCCGTCGTCACCCGATCCGCTCTGCAGACGGATGAAAAAATGGGGTTTTCCTCCGTCTGCAGAAACGGAGCATAGCGGGCACGGACGAGAGCGGGTGTCAGCGGATGCTCATCCGCTGACACCCGCTATCCCATAGGGATACATGTATGTCCGTTTTTCATCCGAAAACGGATGGATGAAAAACGGACATACGGTCCGTCCGTGTGAAAGAGCCCTAAATCAAAGCGAATTTCCCCATAAGAAATAATGGAAACTCAAATGATTTGTTCCACAACCATTTATTCATTTATTCACCATTATATGCCATATATGTGACCAGGTTGTGTAACCATAAAATGTCCATCCACAAATGGCGGCCTCCACAAGGACATTAGAAGCCAAATCCAGCAGGAGCTACAGAGTATAAAAGAGGAGAGCGGCGCCTCTCTATCCAAATCGAATAAAAATGTTTTGGATTTTTTTCCTTTAAACCAGGGTGGATTTGATTTAAATGAAGTCGATTTAAATAACAATTTAAATCATGATTTAAATCACTATTTTTGGTAAAAAGAAAATTCGCAATAAGCGATTATTGATTGGTTTGCGCAGAAGTTATAGCGTTTATAAAATAGGGGATTATTGATTGGTTTGCGCAGAAGTTATAGCGTTTATAAAATAGGGGATAGTTATGTAGCGCTACCCCCAGTTAAGAGAGCCGCTGGTTTGTTTTGGGTCCCTGAGTACAGCTCCACCAACCCCCGGCAATTTGGCTCTACCCGCTCTGGCACAGTTAGTATAGGGGTATGTATCTATGCACATAAAACATATCTTATACTCTAAGTGCAATTGGTATGAACTCACAAGCAGACTGCTGAATAAGAATAACTGGCTTTACTTTGGCAGTAAGGAAAAGAAATAGTAACATGCATTTAAACATATGACTTACAACACATTAGCAGGTCCCTGCAATATGCACTTGAACATGTACACATATATGTAACAACTAGCAATGGGGAAACGGAGCGCCAAGTGTGGCGACCGTCTGCTATGCACCCCTGAGGTGCAATAAATCTATCTGCGCCTACCTAACGGACCAGGCCTGATCCCTAGTAATAGAGCTCAGTCCTTGTACTAGTACAGTGTTCTTCACCGGCAATAAATCTGTAGAGGTGGTGCACATGTAGCTTTAAATGCTGTCTTTGTAATCCACAGAAAGTAACATTTGCTGCTCTGAGGTAAATTGTGCCTAGGCAGTTCAATAGGCATAAACGTGTGTATCAATGCAGGATGAGCCTTCCGGCTCTCTCACCAATCCTGGGGTACCGTCCTCAGCTCCGACCGACCGACTGTAGGGAAAAGTCTCCGCTCCGCTGCTGCAGACTCTGAGGGGTGAGAGTCTCTCTCCACCTGCTGCAAGGCCCAGGCTTCAGGCCTTCAGCAGTCCCGGTCCGCACAGGTGTCTCTCTCTCAGTGATGTCTGTGTCTGAGTCACCAGCCCAGTCAGAACAGGAAGAGGCGGTCTCTCCTCTTCCTTTTTATATCCTCCCCCAGCAGCCTCTCGGGCGGAAACAGACATCCTCCCGGGAGCCTGGGGAATTATGGGAATTGTAGTCTCTTCCCCTAAAAGGGGTACGACCCCGCTACACACTCCCCCCACTTTGAATCTTTGGTCCCCAAAGACATTGTTCAAACTACAAGCTTTCTTGGAGACAACACGTTCACATAATTCAGACAGAGGAGCTTCCCACCAATTAGCATAAGATGGGGAGCTGTCCTGTCTACAGGTCACTTCAGTGTGGGCGACCTGTTTAACTGTGCCAGAGAGTGAGCTGGGGTTGCCCTCCACCAAATGAACAGTGGATGGGTCAGGGCGTTCAGCACTTCTCCTTGCTGTGGTAACAGAGTCCTCTGAACTTTCTCCCATCTTGGGGTAAGTTAACTTCTTGGGAGGCTTCACAACTCTGCGAGCTCTCTGTTCTCTTGGAACTTCTTCAGGAACACATTCTGGCAACATCTCTGGTTCTGGAACATCTACTTCTTCTTCTGAGTAGAGACCAGGGATATCTTCCCAGCACTCAGGCACAACACTGAATGGCACAAACTCTGTGGCTTCTGGGTTCAATGTGTTATCTTCCACATCTTCAGTAGGTGGAAGATCTATGGCAGAATTTCCTGGAGTTGAGGAAGGCCATAGCCATTCAAGTTCTCCTCTTTCTTCCTCAGGTTGGGGGTCCTGTCCACCCCTAACTTGGGATGTTTGAGACCTAGTGTTAGGCCTGGGGGTATCCAGAATGGAAACAGATTCAGGTAAGTCTCTTACTGGAGGCATTCTGACTGCTTCAGTGAGTGGGAGCAAATGATTCCTATGCCAGGTCTTCAAAGGCCCCAACCTTCCTTCTGGTTTCAACTTGTAGACAGGCAATCCTGGAAGTTTTCTACAGATGATATATGGCTCTGATCTCCATCTATCAGCAATCTTGTGTTTTCCAGGGATCCCTAGGTTGCGTAACAGTACACGGTCCCCAGGCTGTAGGTCCTGTACTCTAACTTTCAAATCAAAGTTCCTCTTATTTCGGGCCCCCCTCTGGTCAGAGGCCGCTTGAGCTTTCTCATAAGCTATCTTCAGACTGTGCCTCAGTCTGTCCACATATCCTTTGTGGGAGGCAGCAGAGGCATGGTCTAGGGATATGCCGAAGGCCAAATCCACTGGCAATCTTGCTTCTCTCCCAAACATAAGTCGGTAAGGGGAAAAACCTGTCACATCACTTGTGGTGCAGTTGTAAGCATGCACTAGAGCTGAAATGTGTTGACTCCAATGTTGCTTCTTCTCTCTGTTTCCAAAGTTCCCAACATGTTCAATAGGTCCTGTTGAACCTTTCAGGCTGGGCATCACCTTGAGGGTGATAGGGTGTAGTTCTAGTCTTCTCTACTCCCAGAGAATCTAGTAGCTTCCTGATCAGGCGACTCTCAAAGTCCCTTCCTTGGTCTGAATGGATTCTCTGTGGCAGTCCGTAATGAACAAAGTACTTCTCCAGAAGTACCTTGGCTACTGTAGAGGCCTTCTGTCCTTGGTTGGGAAAGCCTGAGCATAACGGGTGAAATGGTCGGTTACCACCAGAACATTTCCCACTCCACTCAAATCGGGTTCAAGGCAGAGAAAATCAATGCATACCAGATCCATTGGGCCTTGACTTTGTAGATGGCCCATTGGGGCAGCTTGATGGGGTAAAGTCTTCCTCTGAATGCATCTTGCACAGGAATGGCAATACTCCTCCACTTCGGCCCTCATGCAGGGCCAGTAAAACCGGTCTCTGACAAGTTGGAAGGTTCTCTCTGCTCCCAAGTGACCATGCTGGTCATGTAGGGCAATCAGCACAGTCTCTCGATGCTTTTCTGGGAGAAACAACTGCCACTTGTCTTCTGGGCCATCAGAGGGGCCCCTTCGGTAGACTACCCCCTGATGCACCTGTAACTTGTCCAACTCTCTCCTCAGTAGGCGAGCTTCTTTGGAAGGGTGAAGGCGAAGTCCCTCTGGACTCTTGTCTTCCAGGGCTTCCAGGACCAATTTCCCCATGGGGTCTTCCAATTGGTCACACCTTAACTCCTTCTTGGACAGCTTCGGTAGGCACTCTTCTGCTAGTTGAGTTACCCCACAGTAACACTTCGGGACTCCCACTGTGGTAACTCCCACCTCTTCAGCTCTGGATCCTCCTCTGGCTTGGAGTTCAGCCCCCTGACAAAGAGCTCGCACTCCATCTGGTGCCACTTGGGTCCAGTCTTCCCAGTCATCGACCATGACATGGGATCTTCGGGACAGGGCATCTGCATCCCTATTTCCAGCCCCTGGTCTGTACTTGAGGCTGAAATTGAATCCAGACAACGCCGCCAACCATCTGTGTCCAGTTGCATCCAGCTTGGCGGTGGTGAATAGATAAGTCAAGGGGTTGTTATCTGTCTTTACAGTAAACTCGGCCCCATACAGATAGTCTCTTAATTTGTCAACAACTGCCCATTTGAGGGCTAAGAACTCCAACTTGTGGGTGGGATAGTTCTTCTCGGAGGGGGTCAGGCTCCGGCTCACATAGGCCACTGGTCGTAGCTGGTCTTCGTACTCCTGGTAGAGTACTCCACCTAGGCCCTCATGGCTGGCATCAACATGTAGCTCATATGGTCTAGTGGGATCAGCGTAGGCCAAAACTGGGGCTGTGGTGAGACTTCTCTTCAAGGTTCTGAAAGCCTCTTCACACCTTGAGTTCCATTGGTCTTGGACTGATTCACCGGACCTCCTAGGCCCCAATCCATCTTCCTCTCCGTCTGTCTTCAGCAGTTCGTTTAGGGGTTTGGCAATGCGGGCAAACCCATCCACAAACCTGCGGTAGTAGGAGCAGAACCCCAAGAAAGACCGAAGTTCTGTAACTGTTGTGGGTCTTGGCCACGAAGTAACTGCCTCCAACTTCTCAGGGTCTGTAGCCACTCCTTTTTCAGACACTATGTGTCCCAGATAGTTCACAGAAGACTGATAGAACCGACACTTCTCGGGAGAAAGTTTAAGTCCCTCTTCACTGAGCCTCTTCAGTACTTTCTCCAATCTGGCTTCATGTTCTTCCAAAGTCTTTCCAAAGACAATGACATCGTCCAGGTACACAAGGACTTCTATGAGGTTCATGTCTCCAACTGTCCTTTCCATTAGGCGTTGAAATGTAGCAGGAGCTCCAGATAGGCCCTGAGGCATCCTGTTGAACTCAAAGAATCCTACTGGGGTTATGAAGGCAGTCTTTTCTCTGTCTTCTGGATGCATGGGGATTTGGTAATACCCACTCTTGAGGTCCATCACACTGAACCACTTAGCTCCAGATAAACTCTGTAAGGCATCTTCTATCCTTGGCGTGGTGTACTGGTCAGGAATGGTCCTCCTGTTGAGAGTTCTGTAGTCAATGCAGAGTCTCAATGACCCATTCTTCTTCCTGACTACCACAATTGGGGAGGCATAGGGGCTTCTGGACTCCCTAATCACTCCCGTCTTCTTCAATTCCGCAAGCTGCTCCCTCAGATCCTCCAGATCTGCTAGCGGGACTCGCCTCACTCTCTCTCTGAATGGCTTGTCCTCTTGCATGCGGATTCGATGGGTGGCACTCCTCGCACACCCCACATCAAACTCATCTTTAGAGAAAATCTTCTCCCATCTGGTCAGCTGGGCCTTGGCTCTCTCTTTCCAAGCTCCAGGTAGGTTTGGGTTTTCCATGGAGAGTTTCTTCCAAACATCTTCTCCTTCACCCGTCCCCTTCACTTCTGACCAGCCAACTGGGACAGCAGGACTCACTTGTCCCAGAAGCATCCTGGCAGGGATCTCCACGGGCTGCTCCGTGGGGTTCCTCACACTGACAGGGACTCTTCCTCTTGCCTTCTTCAGGTCCTTCAATGAGATTACTTCTGGTATCACTTCCAGACCTGAGTGACCCTCCATTGGGTCAGGTTCCAACATCACAAAGGGGCCAGGCTGCTCCCAAGTAAGTTTCACCGTGGCTCTCATGCAGGTCACCTCTCCAGGCTGTAACACTGCTCCTTCTTTTCCAAGCCTCCATACCCTTCCTATCCCCTCACTAGGGGTCTTCTGCTCTAGGACCAACCGCTGGTAGGCTGCCTTCAGCATGGGATGGATCTTGGGAGCTGAAAGATTTTCTTTCTTCACCAGGGGAGTCAGAAGCCTTCTGACTAGATCCGTGTTTGTCCCTATGATCAGGGAGGTCTTGCTGGTTCCTGGTGGGCGGGGACACACCACTGCCAAGGTGTCAAACACTTCAGACTTTCCAGCTACGGATGGGTCAAAGGTCAGCCGTATGGGTAGGTATCCATCGTAGGGGAAACTCTGAGTTCCCAACCCCCTTATCTCCAACTCTTCTATCTTCTGTATGGGCAGATGACTCAGGTATCTGTCATAGAAGTCCCTGTACAATAGGGTCACTTGGGCTCCAGTGTCTAGGAGGGCCTTCGTGTACACCCCTTCCACTTGGATGGGTACAGTAGGAGATGGGCCAACCAACTCTTCTGGGTAGGGCCGAGTTGATGCTGTCTTCTTCTTTGGACTCTTTTCTTTACCAGCACTGGATTTGCGCTTGATCCTTTCTTGAGCCTGGTATGCATTAATTTTCTCCCTCTTAGTGGGAGTGTGGACCCGTTGAGGGACATTGTTATCTCTCACTTTTGAGGGTTCACGCTTGGGAGTGCTGTGTTCCTTCCGAGGGGTCTGCTCTCCTCGCTTTCTCTTCCTGTTGTGCTTCTTGGAGCTCACTGAAGACGATGGGCACCCGGTTGACTCCTTCACCGGGGCCCTTTGGCGTTTCCCGCCGGCTGGCGGCTATCTGTTTTCTTCCTCTTGGGACTGGAACATACAGCTGCAATATGGCCAATTCCTCCACAATTAAAACAGATCATCTCACCGTAGTCAGGTGGGGATGCTGGTTCTGAAACAGCTGGAAACAATTCCCTCCTGCTTGTTTCTTTCTGGGGACTTGGCGTCTCTTTCGCCACTAGAGATGTCAGTATCTCCATCATCTGGGACATCTGCAACTTCAGGGCATCTACTTCTGTCTCCCTCTCAGGGGTTAAGGCCGACCTGACCGTGGCCACTGGAAGTTTTGTAGACCCCATTACTTGCTTTTCCCGTTTCTCTTCCAACAGGGCCTCTTCTTCTCTGACCACTCGAATGAGATCGGGGTAGTCCAGGCTCTTCCCATCCTGCCGGGTGCGTAGAATTAGTGCGACAGGGTCTAGGGGTTGGGCTCCCCTGACCACCTGCTGGGCACGGGCTTCATCTACCTTCCCCGGATCTATCCCCTTCTTCAGGATAATCCTATGCAGGATCTTGTCTATGCGTCCCATATACTCTGACAGCTTCTCCCCTGTCTTCTGGTAACAGTGTTCCAGTTGATAGGTAAGTTCTGTGATTTTTTCTGTCCCACCAAACACACTTTCCAGGATGTCTATGTAGTCCTGGGCAGTGCAATCCTTTTTGCTTGTCTTCAGATTGCGTATGGCCTCTAAGGCAGGTCCTTTTAGGCTCTCTACAATCCTTTGCTTCTTTCTGCCTTCTGAGACCTCCCATTCTTCTAAGGCCTGCGTGGCGCCATCTAACCACTCTTCAAATCCCTCTTCTCCCGAGGGCACAGGTGTCCTCCCTGAAAACATCCGGAGTTTCCTGTATCCCGACATTGGGTAATCCCCGGGGTCTCTTCTGCACTGAGTCACAATCTCCCCTAGGACAGCACACAGTTCTGCACTAAGAGTAGTTTGTGCGGGTGCGGGACTTTCCGCGCCCTTCTGCTCTTCCTCCTTTGGGGATAGCATGGCTTCCATAGGAGAACAGTCTCCCTTGCGCGGCAGCGCATGCAGCACTTGATAGGCCTGACCATTCGGTGCTTGTATGCTTTGGCTCCTGAACTGCTCTGGAGTCTCTTCCTGCCATTCTATTAAGGCATATGTATGCCCGGCATCATTTCTCATGTCCATTATCCATGGCTTTTGGCATGGGGATAGGGACATTATAAGCTGCTTGACTGCCTCTCTCTGCCATATCCCTGGCAGTTCAATGACTGATGCTGCGGCTGGGTCAGTGGCCCATAGTGTGTACCACTGTCCCACTTCTATCGGGTCCATGCCGGTACCTTCTGGCGGGTTTTCCCGCTGACTCAGGATCCCGGATTACGAGCCCCCACGTGTAGCGCTACCCCCAGTTAAGAGAGCCGCTGGTTTGCTTTGGGTCCCTGAGTACAGCTCCACCAACCCCCGGCAATTTGGCTCTACCCGCTCTGGCACAGTTAGTAAAGGGGTATGTATCTATGCACATAAAACATCACTTATACTCTAAGTGTAATTGGTATGAACTCACAAGCAGACTGCTGAGATAAGAATAACTGGCTTTACTTTGTCAGTAAGGAAAAGAAATAGTAACATGCATTTAAACATATGACTTACAATACTTTAGCAGGTCCCTGCAATATGCACTTGAACATGTACACATATATGTATCAACTAGCAATGGGGAACGGAGCGCCAAGTGTGGCGACCGCATGCTATGCACCCCTGAGGTGCAATAAATCTATCTGCGCCTACCTAACGGACCAGGCCTGATCCCTAGCAATAGAGCTCAGTCCTTGTACTAGTACAGTGTTCTTCACCGGCAATAAATCTGTAGAGGTGGTGCACATGTAGCTTTAAATGCTGTCTTTGTAATCCACAGAAAGTAACATTTGCTGCTCTGAGGTAAATTGTGCCTAGGCAGTTCAATAGGCATAAACGTGTGTATCAATGCAGGATGAGCCTTCCGGCTCTCTCACCAATCCTGGGGTACCGTCCTCAGCTCCGACCGACCGACTGTAGGGAAAAGTCTCCGCTCCGCTGCTGCAGACTCTGAGGGGTGAGAGTCTCTCTCCACCTGCTGCAAGGCCCAGGCTTCAGGCCTTCAGCAGTCCCGGTCCGCACAGGTGTCTCTCTCTCAGTGATGTCTGTCTCTGAGTCACCAGCCCAGTCAGAACAGGAAGAGGCGGTCTCTCCTCTTCCTTTTTATATCCTCCCCCAGCAGCCTCTCGGGCGGAAACAGACATCCTCCCGGGAGCCTGGGGAATTATGGGAATTGTAGTCTCTTCCCCTAAAAGGGGTACGACCCCGCTACAGTTATATAGCATTTTTATTAATAATTTCTTTTTTACTAGTAATGGCGGCGATCAGGGATTTTTATTGTGACTGCTACATTATGGCGGACACATTGGACATTTTTTACACATTTTTGGGACCATTGTCATTTATACAGCAATCAGTGCTATTTAAATACATTGATTCCTGTGTAAATGACACTGGCAGTGAAGGGATTAACCACTAGGTGGCAGTGTAGGGGTTACATGTTTTTAGAGGCGTGTTTCTAACTGTGGGGGGGCGTGGCTGTCAGCTAGTGAATGCTGATCTCTGCTCCAATCACAGGGAGCACAGATCGACATCACTATTTGCTAGGCAGAACGGGGAGATGCTGTTTATTTCCGCATCTTCCCGTTCAGCCTTCCCGTGAGACGATCGCGGGTATCCCTGCGGAGATCGAGTCCGCGGGACACGCGACCGGCCTCAGGGGGGTCCCGACCGGCGCGAGTGAGCGCCGCCGGAGACGCACGCTTGATGGCACGGCGGCATCTTAAAGGGGACATACCTGTACGCCCTTATGCCTGTCCATGCCATTCTGTCGACGTACATCGTCGTGCGCCAGTCGGGAAGCGGTTAAAGAGCAACTGTCATCTCTGTCCCACAGCTGCTCCTCCTCTGACCCGCTGTTGACTTACCGACAGTCCCGTTCACTTTAATGGTACAGCTGGTGATGTGGCAGTGACACAACAAGGTGAGGGACGTGGGGGCAGTAGGTGAGTGGATGTCAGGCGCTGCCATAATGGATCTGAAATGACAGGTGCTCTTTAAATGTAAGGACTTATTCTTGCTGGTAGTTAGAATCTTTAATATTTGCAAACAAAATGAAAGTTCCTATTTAGAATAATAAGCTGTCAGGTTAGTAAAACAGCGATATCAGAACCGATTTCAGGTTAATCACACATAGTTGGAGAACTACTCAAATTCTTTTATTTATTTAAAACAATAACATTATATTGCCTGCTTTACCCATAGGTAGAGGAACTTCATTAAAATATTCCCAAACCGGGTCTCTTACTGCCTGCTGCCATTTTGCTCCTCAAGGAAGGAATAAAGCACTTCAAGCTATGTACAGAAAGATCACAAGGTTTATAAGCTGCTTAGAAGGTTTCACTTTAATTTTTACTGCTTGCCCTTCCTCCTCACACTTGGAGCCTGGTACAGATGCATTTCTCTTCAAACAATCATACAGTTTGTAATGTACATAGATTTGCAAAACAATGGGATAAAGGAATATTCCTTGTTTTATCTCGGGGTTACTGTGAAATTGTGTGAATGCATCAATGCGGTGCATGTTATCTCAGCTTGCAGAACTTGGATTCATTAAATGAGTTTACCAAAAATGTAAATATTTCACAATATACAGCCTCATGCTACATAACTCCATTTCATGCTGAATAAACTAAATTATTAATGCATCTTAAATAGAAAACTATTTTTACTCCAAAAGCATTTTATTAAAATAAATTTGATAAAAAAAAAAAAAAATCTGATTTAAATAGGAAAAAAAAATCAGATTTATGAATATCTCAGGTTTTTGCGACTCAAAGCTGTACATTGTTTTACATAGAAATTTGGCGTTTTATATAGTAGGCCTGTAATTCTTAGGAATAACTTGAATCTGTCCAAACAAGAGTCTAGTAGATGTCCCGGGTATGATAAAGTTTGAAACACAAAATCATAAATTTTAATATAATAAATAACTATGAATAATTATCAAAAATAATAATATAATAAAATGTATTCAATAATGTAATCAAATCAAAAACACTGAAGTTTGCTCTGTCACACAATCGTCGCTGTCGTCACTTTCAGTGTCTGATGACAAATTTCCCCATGAATCACTATCGCACAATTCTGCAAGTGATTCTAATTCACTATCGCTGTTTTCTAGCTGGTCTAAAACCACTTTTGACGTAAAGGGACGCTTTTTGGATGCCATGGAAAAAATAAATAAAAAAATAAACAAATAACATTAGGAGCCCACTCCTGCACTCTATGGGGTTGATTTACTAAAGGCAAATAGACAGGGCACTTTGCAAAGTTGCAGTTGCACTCTGCAAGAGCAGTTGCTCCAGAGCTTAGTAAATGAGTAGAAACTTTGCTGACTTCCATCATCCAATCATGTGCAAGCAAAAACGCTGTTGTTTTTTTTCCCTTGAACGTGATTGGGTATTGTTTGCAAAGTGAAGCTTTACCTCATTTGCTAATCTCTGGAGCAACTGCACTTGCAGAGTGCAGCTGCACATTGCCAAGTGCATGCCCTTATTTCCTTTAGTAAATCAACCCCTATGTGTTATGTATTCCTGAATCCTGCATTCTGTGCATTACGTACTCCTCCCCTGCACTCTATGTGTTATGTACTCCTGACCCCTCGGGTCAGGAGTACATAACACACAGAGTGCAGCGGTCAGGAGTACATAAAGCACAGAGAGCAGGGGTCAGGAATACAAAACACACAGAGTGCAGGAGTACCTAACACACAGAGGACCGGCTGCGCACTGTGTCTTATGTACTCCTGACTAGGGATGGGCCCGGTGCTCGATTCGAACCCACGTTCGCATCGAGCACCGGGCGTTCGCTCGCTCGGCGAGCCCAGAACTATTTGGGCCGTTCGCATCACATTCGTGTGATGCGAGCGGCCCCGCAATGCATTGCGGCCGGCGCGGCCGGCGCAGTGCATTGCTGGCTGATGATTGGCCAAGCATGCACTGTGACCCCGCATGCTTGGCCAATCACAGTGCCGGAAACTCGGAGAGCAATAATTGGCTACAGGCAGGACGCCTGTAGCCAATTAAAGCTCAGGGGCTTTAGTACACGCCCCACCATTTAAAAGGCTGCCACGCCGTCGGCGCCGGTCACATGAGTTCCGGCTCCACCCATAGGACTTCTAGTGTGTTAGTGGCATCACACAGAGCTCCTATATTTTCTTCCCATATGGCGGCCAGGACAAGACATGACATTAAAGCCGCAAGTGGTTTTAAATGGCTTCTTTTTTTCCTTTACAAATGTCATTTTGTGCAAGGACAGTTCTAAACACGGGAAACACATGCCAGTTCACAGGCATACTTTAGACACCCCCCAGGTACCATATTTAAAGGAAAATTTCACTTTTTTTTTTTCACTTTATGCATCATTAAAATGACTGCATTTTTGCATTGATATATGTCCCCTGGGGCAGGACCCGGGTCCCCAAACCTGTTTTATGACATTAACATGCATATTGGCCGTTGTAATTAGCAATTTTGATTTCGAACGTTCGCGTCCATTATAACGAATAGGGTTCGAAAATTTGCGCGAACTTTCGGTCCGTTCGAAGGTTCTGGCGCGAACCGAACCCGGGGGTGTTCGGCTCATCCCTACTCCTGACTCCTGCACTCTATGTGTTATGTACTCCTCATCCTTGCATTCTGTGTGTTCTGATTTAGTAGCGGCTGGTGCTCAAGGGGGGGGGGGGTGCAAACAAACTGAAAAATACTGAACCCCCCCCTATCAATTGCAGCCTCACTGTGCCCATCAATTGCAGCCTCACTGTGCCCATCAAATGCAGCCACTGTGCCAATCAATTGTAGCCATTGTGCCCATCAAACACAGCGACTCTGCCCATCATATGCAGCCATTGTGCTTATCATATACAGCTACGTGTGCCCATCACATGCAGCCACTGTGCCCATCATATGCAGCCACTTGTGCCCATCATATGCAGCCACTTGTGCCCAGTATATGTAGCCACCTGTGCCCATCGGCTCTGGCAGCACCCCCAACCCCCCTCAGCACGCAGCTCTGACAGACCCCCCTGGCACTTACCGCCAGGCAGCAGCTCAGTACAGCGAGTGCACAAGAGCGGCGGCGACCTCCGCTCCAGCATGTGTCTCCTCCGCTGAGTCCGTTCCTCTTCCTAAACGCCAGGCATCCAATAGGGTGGCCTGGTGCTTTGGCCAATCAGGAAACAGGTCTGACACCCTGCCTCCTGATTGGCGGGGGGGGGCAGTTAGTATGAAAATAGCGAAAATTAATTTGTCACACAATTAGGTGGGATCAGGGCGCATTCCCTGCGCCCCGAGCCCACCCTATATTAAAGCCTATTAGCGCCTCTGGCTCTAATCAGGTGCTTCAAAAAGTACCACCCCCACCATAGGAATCTATACGTCCGGCGTCCTGAAAGGGGCCGGGCGCATGGATGGGGGGGCGGGGCCCGTGCGCCCACAGTGCACGGGCCGCCACTGTGCTGGTGCACAAAGGACATGAGCTCACATTCATTTGTGTCTTTTATATGTGCCTAGAGTTCAGCTTTAAAGTGGAACTAAACCCTCCTATCATTTGCAGCCAAGGAAGCTGCCATCTTAGCGTTGTTTAATCTGCAGTTCCCATGGTGGATCAGTTACAACATCAGACATTTCATGGCTTGACAGTTTGGTTGCGCAAGCAACTGTGACAATAACCATTCACAGCATGCCTTGAATATAAGTGTTTTGGGAAAGTTAAATTGATGGGTTTAGTTCCACTTTAGGTTGTCTATACCTGCTAGGTTCCTCTCATTCACAACCAGTTCACACTGTTGTGCTGTGATAATGCCCTGTAATGCCATTTAACACTCCAAACTCACTAAGATAACGCACCTGCGCTTCCTCAAGAAAGTGTGCGTTTTTTGCAGTAATTGCATGCATTGGCAGCCCATTCAAAATGAATGAGATGTCTTAACACAATGCACATGAACACATGATGTAACGTGTCAATGTCAATACACTGAATGCGTAAATGACCTTATGAAAAAGGCTAGCAATAAAAGACTTGGTAGAACAAGCATTGCTCTTGATAACTGAAATTGCTTGCCTATTTGCCCCATTCCCACTAGACGTGAGTTTGGTGGATCACTTTTTAGAAGTGGCTGTTCGGGAGGCGATACTGCCACCTTCTGAATGCTGTTTCTTTTTCTGACCCCAGGGGAGATTTTGGATTGCAATACCATGCTGCCATATGCCAGCTGCTTGGCAATGGTTACTGTATGGTCCTATTCACTTCAATGGGAACATTTTGAGAATTGGCCTTTGCCTTCCTAGTGTGTCATGGTGAGTAAAATTGCCAAGCAAAGCATCGTGGCCGCAAACACGTGAATGGACCTGAGCGGCCATCATGTTATTTTGTAGTTGGGTTGACTAGGGGTCTGTAAAAACTGCTTATTGATGATGCCCATGTAATCAAAGCCATTAGGCCATTTGTGATATCCTAGAGTTATATATTGAACACCTCAATTGGAGGAGCTCATCATTAAGCAGGGAGATTTTTCAATCTGTTCTTCCTTTAACCACTTCAGCCCCGGAGGATTTAGCTGGCCAAAGACCAGAGCACTTTTTTGGGATTCGGCACTGCGTCGCTTTAACTGACAATTGCGCGGTCGTGCGACGTGGCTCCCAAAAAAAATTGACGTCCTTTTTTTCCCACAAATAGAGCTTTCTTTTGGTGGTATTTGATCACCCCTGCGTTTTTTTTTTGCGCTATAAACAAATAAAGAACGACAATTTTGAAAAAAAAAGCTATATTTTTTACCTTTTGCTATAATAAATATCCCTAAAAAATATATAAAAAAAGTTTTTTTTCCCAGTTTAGGCCGATACATATTCGTCTACATATTTTTGGTAAAAAAAAAAACGCAATAAGCGTTTATTGATTGGTTTGCGCATAAGTTATAGCGTTTACAAAATAGGGGATAGATTTATGGTATTTTTATTAATATTTATTTTTTTACTAGTAATGGCGTTGAACAGCTTTTTCGTGACTGTGACATTATAGCAGACAGATCGGACACTTTTGGCGCTATTTTGGGACCATTCCCATTTATACAGCGATCAGTGCGATTAAAAAGGCATTGATTACTGTGTAAATGTGACTGTCAGTGAAGGGGTTAACCAGGAGGGGGCGCTGCAGGGGTTAAGTGTGTCCTAGGGAGTGATTCTAACTGCGGGGGATCTAACTGTGGGGGCTATGTGTGACACATCACTGATCACCGCTCCCGATTACAAGGAGCTGTGATGAGTGTCCTGTCACTAGGGCAGAACAGGCAAATGCTTGTTTACATTAGCATTTCCCCGTTCTTCCTCTCCGTGAGACGAGACATCGAGTCCACGGGATCTGCGGTCGGACTTACGGAGCTTGCAGCGGCGCGCGCGTGCCTGCTATCCAAGCCCAGCGGGATCACGTAATATAACGTGATAATGTAAAACTGCGGCAGCTGGTCCACAACCGGTTAAAGTGGTTGTAAACCTCAGACATGAAAGCATATCTCTCTATAGTGTGTACTTGTCTCATTTAAGAGCACTAAGTGTAATTTCTGTCTGCTGCTTCTTTCCTCTGCTATGATTATGAATCACTTCTGACAAGGTTTCCTGTCACCATGAGAAAAATGGTGACAAGGGACAGAGCTCCAGCTGATTGACAGCTTCAGCTCTGTTGCTATGCGTGGTGTGAAAGGGGATGCCCTCTGATCAGCTCTCAGAGCTCTCCTCACTGAGCATTGCAGAGTGTACCTTCAGCTCTCCACCCCCTTTTCTGGCAGCTCAGGCAACCTTTATAAATTCTGCAATTTGAAAGAATGTAGAGAAGAGAAGACCACAGATAAACAGGTACATCTTATGTAGGATGATTTGTTTAATCTTTGTGCATTACATGAGGCCAGTCACTTCACTGGGTATATATGAGGATTTACAACCACTTTAAGTACAAACAATTGTTGGCAATGCAACGAACCCGAGGAGTGGATCAGAGTTTCACTGGTGCACTGCTGTCACTGTTGAGGAGTAGGAACTCTTTGGAAGCCCACCTAAAGCCCCATACACACGGTCGGATTTTCGCATGGATTCTGTCCTATCGGACAATGTTGTCGAAAAATCCGACCGTGTGTAGGCACCATCGGACAGTTTCCATCGGATTGTCCGACGGACAAAATCCTATCTCCTGCTGGATAGATTTTTTGACAACAAAGTCCGATCACACCAAATCCGATCGTGTGTAGCGAATTCCGACGGACAAAGTGCTACGCATGCTCAGATCACATTACAAGACCAAAGCTATTGGCTACTAGCCTCTACGTAGTCCCGTCGTAGGCAACAAACGTCACCACGTTCAGAATGATCGGATTTTCCGACAACTTTGTCTGACCGCGTGTACGCAAAACCAACATCGGACAAAGTATGACAGACATGATCCGACGGACCTGGTCCTCGGATAATCCGCGCGAGTGTATGGGGCTTTAGAGTTCATGCCACACTCATAAGGAATAAGAATCTGGAACCATGCCCCTCCCTATCTTTATAAAGGCTATGCCCCCTTGCTGTAGTGGCAATTCTAGGTCTAGGCGACCTTTAATTTCTGCAATCTCAGGTCAGCGATAATATGCTGAATCTTGCAGTGCGCCATGTCATATTTTAGAAAAAAAAAAACAATTGCACACAAAGCAGTTTAAAAGTACACTTATCCTATAAATGTTTAACATTCTTTTTTATCTCAGCATAATATGGCAACTAAATCTTCTCCCTGGTGTTTCCAGCCTTCTTCAGTGGTATCATTTATTAGAAAACGATGTCATCCTCTCTCAGAAATCCAATGACTCCCAGCTGGTAGATGCAGAACCTGCCATGATATGCATCTTTGGATGTGCACCTCCTACGGTTCTCCGGGATCTGCAGAGCAATTGACTGAGTCTTTAATCATCTCTGACATTTAAGTAGTCAGCCTTTTAACCTCTGTAACCCACATTAGAACTTTTAAAATTCATTGCTGTCCTGTTTGTAATAGGGTTTCTGTTTGTGATACGATAATGCGTTTTTTAAGTAAAGAGACACACAGGAATGGAATGGCTGAAAAGGTTGGGAAGGCTCCTCCTTACATCTTTTGTTATTGTAGTGGGCCAGTGTTCTAAAACCTATCATTGCAAGCAGCCAACCATATTTTTTTAATCTCTTGGGACCTGTTCACACCATATGCGTTGCCAAACGCAGTTCCAATGCATAGACACAGCAAAAAGCCTTGTCCCCTATTGTGGCAGTTCACCCCAATGCACTGTGTTGGTGTGTGCTGAAAAAAGGAAAGCATGCGACGGTGCAACGCAATCCACTCCCTGCACTACGGTCAACTAAACTGAATGAAATGTCGCTTTGTGACAAATAAAGTTATTTTCTGTTTACCATACTTTAGCAAATCAGGGTCACTGCCTACTATAAAAGCATCAGATGGGCAGGCGCGCTTTCAGCTTTTCCATCTAGTGATGAAATGATCACGCTATTACCAACAACACAATATGAACAAGTTACCGTAAAGCTATGGCGGTATTCATTTCCAAAGTAAAACATGCAAATCACTCATTGTATTAAAATAAAGAACTTTCAGTGTTTCTGAGAGCTTATGAAGGAAGAAGGTCATATTATGACTCACCGAACAGAAGCTTGAAATGCCCAACCGGTTTAATGTCAGACACTTCATGCAGTGCTAAAAAGCTAACGTAATGTGACCTGTGAACCACTTTTCATAATGCCAGGTCTCCTTGATAGAAAGCACATGTGAAAAATACATGAGCAGCATATTCTTTGTATCTCTGATTTGTATTCTGTAGCGGATATATGTCTGACTATGATAGGATTATAAGTATAACATAAGATGGGGATAATGATCAGGACTATCTACAGTAGCGCTGGTGTACTGGATTTATCTTTCATCTGAAAAACTTCATCAGCTTTACTTCTGCATACCCAACACAGACCATGCTCTAGGGTAGTAGTAGAACTTCCAAAGTAATCAGGGCAGGTTGTTGTTGTAGTACATGTACAGTTTTCTACAATTGTATAGAGTGTATAATGTAGTGCATGAGTGAGGTACTTGCAGAATACTGAGGCTCAATTACCCTGACCTTATAACCCCAATAAAACACATCCCCATCCCCAAATAACCAAACAAACTCTCCATTTTACAGTAAAAAAAATGACCATGTTGTTGTTTAGTCATTTAGTTGTGGCCGACTCTTCGTGACCTGATGGACCATAGCGTGCCAGGCTTTTCTGTCCTCCACTGCCTCCTGGAGCTTGCTTAACTTCATGTTCATTGTTTCGATGATGCTATCTATCCATCTAGTTTTCTGTCGCCCTCTTCTCCTTTTTCCTTCAATGTTTCCCAGCATCAGGGTCTTTGTCCAATGAGTCATCTCTTCGCATTAGGTGGCCAAAGTTTTTGAGCTTCTGCTTCAGGATCTGTCCTTACAGTGAATATTCAGGGTTGATTTCCTTCAAGATTGATTGGTTTGATCTTCTTGCCGTCCACAGTTCAAAAGCATAAATTGTTTGGCGTTTAGCTTTCCTTATAGTCCAACTTTCACAGCCATAGGTTATTACTGGGGATACCATAGCTTTGCCCAGTGGTGGCCCATCCATAGAGGGCGCACGGGCACCACCCCCCCATCCATGCATCCGGCCCCCTGATCTACATATCAGGCCGCCCGACTATGGATTCCAATGGGGGGAGTTTTATTTTTTTTAAGTAACCGTTTAGAGCCAGAGGCTCTAATAGGCTTCAAAAAATGGATCCCACTCAGGTGTGTGACGATAGCGAATACATTTTCCCTATTTTCACACTAAAGTTCCTCCCCGCCAATCAGGAGGCAGGTGATGAGACCTGTTTTCTGATTGGCCAAAGCGTGAGGTGATCCTATTAGATGCCTAGTGCTTAGGAGGAACAGAGAGGAGACATAGGGCAGAGGGAGCCATGGGAGGAGCGGACACCAGAGCCGCTGCCCACACCCTGAGAGAGGAGGAGAGGACACTGCAGCCCGCCGCCCCAGATCTGGTAGGTGCCTGATCGCTGGCTGCCCAAGGGGGGGTGGGTGGTTGGGTGCTGTCAGTGCCACGTCGTCACTGGCTTTGCCTATATGGCACTTTGCCGGTAGGGTGTTGTCTCTGCTTTTTATAATGTTGTCTAGGTTTGCCATTGCTTTCCTCCCAAGAAGCAAGTATATCTTAATTTCATGGCTACAGTCACCATCTGCCATGATCCTGGAACCTAGGAAGATAAAATCTGTCACTGTTTCCATTTCTTTTTCTATTTGCCAAGGAGTGATGGGACTGGGTGCCATGGTCTTAGTTTTCCTAATGTTCAATTTCAGGCCAGCTTTTTCGCTCTCCTCTTTCACCTCCATTAACCTGCCTGGAGATTATGTCAGATTTTTGTGTCTTAGAGCGGTTCATTGTTTTGCATGGAAATTTGGCATTTTATATTGTAGCTGAAATTTTAAGGAATAACTTAAATCTGTCTAGTAGACATCCTGGGTATGATAAAGTTTGAAACATGAAATCATAAATTATAATATAATAAATAGATGCATTGGCTTCGCTAGGGGGTGGCTATTGGGGCTATAGCCCTGAATATGGGGCCCATAGCCCTGAGTCTCAGTAATTTGCTCCTATCCAGGCCCAAGGTCTTTGAAGGTACTGAGAATTCCAAATGTAGCCATGTTGTTGCGGCTAGTAACAAAACAATCCACCAATTCACCCCACTGCCACACTTCATACATAGCTTCCAGAGACAATGAACAGTCTTTTTCTGGTTTTGTTTTTGTTGTTTTATTGGGGGGGGGGGGGGTACAACTTGAATAGGGATTGGAATATGGGATGCCCATAGGATTTATCAAGTTATCATTGCCATCATTTTTATAATTTAAGCACAAAAGCACAATGTTAGAGCCAGAAGATTGATGTGCATGTGTGCATGAACATTAAATGTAAATTTCCTTCTTCATCTCCATGCTGACTGTTACTCCTCCTGCATCTCCATGCAGACTCCTGCACAAATTTGGTTCCTTCTACCCACACTGGGTTCCTCCTGCACAAATTTGGTTCCTTCTACCCACACTGGTTTCCTCCTGCACACACTTGTAGTTACTGAATTGAAGTATGTCACATCTTCTTCTATTGGGTAATAGGGGCCCACTCTGAATAAGTCCCTTTACAGGCTCTGATTGTTCGCTGCTACTAGGCCTGAGGCCTGCAGAACCTCTCCCAGAGACCTAGTAGTTTAAAACAAGTCTTTAGGTGGTGGACTACTGTTTTCAGCTAGCCCAACTTGCAAATCATGTGCCCTCAGGCCACACTGACTTGACACAGATCCCCACAGTCTCTTTTCTGATCCAGGACTCCCCATCATCCACCGTGTGTATAATGAAGACTCTGCTAATGATTGTGCAAAAGCAGAGTTCCCTCACAGACTTCCTGGCACTTCCAGCCCTCCACTGTGGTAACACTCACTGACCTTCCACAGCCCTGAGTCCTTGATGAGGAACCTTGACCGGACCATGCATTCCGACAGCTTCACCTGCCCCTCTGCTCCAGGAGTTCTCTGTCACCGACCGTGTGGTGGCAGAGACATTTCCAATGACCGTGTAGAGGCAATGTTCCCTCACAGCTCTCCCTGGGTCTTTTCCTGTGATCAGTGCACCCCCCCCCCCCAGTTGGGGATGGCCTCCTGCTGCTGCCTAGCATTCCATTCCTCACGTCACTCAGCCGACTTCTCTCCCCCAGTAGCATATCACCTCAGCTTATATAGGAGGCCGCCCCCTGCCAATACTGATTGGGGATTGGTCAGTGCTCCCACATGAGCTGCCTGCCACTCCAGTTCCAGGCCCAGCCCCTCTTCCAGAATCTTCTCTCTGGAAGCAGGGGAGGCGCCCTAGAACTAGAGCACAGGTGGCCACACCCACTGCTACTATGACCACTCCCAGCCCCCAGATCAAAACAGACAGGCCTAGCTTGCAGCATAGGCCTGCCTAAATTTGCCTGTGCTGACTGTCACTAGTAAAAAACCTATACTAGCACCTACCTACTGGTAGAGGGTGCTACACAAACAAAACCTTGCTGTATCTGCCACCCAATGAGAAGGCCCCCAGCTGCTACTACACCGCCTCGGGGACAATGTTCCACCTACGTACTCCCAGATACAACCCAATGAAGACAATGTTACCAATGTAACTTTATTGATGGGAAGGGATACCCATACCTAAGATGGGCCCAACTCATATTCCTCCAAAATATGAATACAACGTCCACCTTCAAAGACCCATAGTCCCCTGCCCACTGCCATGACAAAGGAGCAAAAGACCAGTACTCTGAAGTAGTTATTCAGGCAGTCCCTAGGTTACAAACAAGATGGGGTCTGTAGGTTTGTTCTTAAGTTGAATCTGTTTAAGTCAGAAAGTGTAGCTTAAAAATCTATTTTTAAGCTTTATGGATAGCATAGGAAAGGGTTATCACCCCTGTAACATTTGTTTTGCTGTCTGTGCCCCTGTTCAGAAGATTTCACCTCACTTTCTGTCCTAATGACAATTGGATTTTAAATTTTTTGGGTTGTGATAAAGCATCAGTGGAGACACCTTTTTCCCATATTAACTCTTACAGGAGTGAATTTCCCTTCCTAGGGGTAGATTTTCTTCTCACTTCCTGTTGTCTCCCTCTGTTTGTAAGTAATAGTTGTTTGTAAGTTGGATGTATGTAAGTAGGGGACTGCCTGTACTGTAATAAAACAAAATACCAGGGAAGTACAAAAAAAAGGAGGCAAAAAGGAAACCAACCAATCCTAAAAACAATAAGCCTTCGGGAGGGAGAGCATGAAAAGCTTCTCCAGTGCTGGCAAAGCTCCAATTGAAGCCGACAAAGTTCTGATCCCTCTCCTCATACTGCTGACCACCCCTTGATCCCTCCACCCACCAATCATGGTAAGCAAAATTCATTATTAAAAAATAAACACCCCATCCTCCGCACAACTCTGGCTCTTATGCATGCCCCACTCATGCTGGCCCTCCTCTTAGCTTTGCTCAGTTCCGGACCATATACAAACTTACAATTCCCCCACTATAGGGTCTTACCCTTAAAACTTAACTAGCAAACCTCCCACCCATCCCTGATTTGGAGGAACTGTCCCTATAGCGAAACCAAATTCCTCTGTCCCTCGTTATACTTGAAATGTCCCTTCTCCTGGTTTGAGGTATAAATCTCTACAAAAAAATACACTATGGGGTTGTATTTGTATTTGCAGAGCTATTCATTCTGCAAAACTGCACGTACATTTAGTCTTTGTGAATGGGGAGAAAACTGAATGTTATTAAACAATTTTCTCTCCAGGTCAAATGTTACCTATTCATACAGCCTAGCCTGAATCAGGAAAATACTGCATTATGGCTACTATATGGAGCTGGCGAACATAGTAAACAAGTATTTGTTTGATTGTCAGCTCCATCTTTCCTGATTCTCTCTATTTATTTTTTTGGAATAATAACATTTGACTTGTAGAGAAAATAGTTTAATAGTTTTTGATGGAAACATGTACATGCAAAATATATATAAAAAATGTAATACACTTCTATGTAACTACTAAAAGTGACTATCCTAAATCTCTCATACAACCCTGAAATTAATGAATATTGTTATTATGGGTAGTTATGTGTGGTTTTAACCAATATGCCCCACTCATCTAGCCATCAGTTGTAGATGTACTGATGTGGAGCAGACAAGCTGTCTCCTTCAGCCTCTCCAGCAGCAGTCTAAGCATGTTTTGTGTTGCTATAACATCCAATCTTGCTATACTGTGATACTAAATCTAGTAAATTGCAGTAGGAGGGTGGTGGCACAAAATAATATTCCCATTGGGAAAGCGTTTCCCCTCATGTTTTCAAAACCCAGAGGAATAATGGTTCTATGTTTCTTGTAAAGTGCAGTGAAATTTGTCACCATTACTATACATAAATAAATGCTAAATAAAATATATGTGGCCATCTTGGCAGAACTCTTAAACAGGGTTTTTTTTTTCTTTTGTTTTGATTTTTTCCCCATGTAAATGCATTTTAAATGAATGCAATCTGCCTGATCTGACATGATGATTGAATTACATGGCCTGATGTGAAGCATCACAAGTCACGTAGGTACACTGGAGAAGGAAGGAGCATGGTAAAGTGCATTCTGCCTATAGAACGATCTGTATAGTTTATGTCCAACATTTAAAGCTTACCATTACAATATGATTGTCCACTCTTTAGTCATTTTACAATCTCCTTTCTATTTACCAAAGCTATGCAATATTTGGCTCTGCTAAAACGATCCGGTCAATTTTTCAGTCAGACCCTTGTACTACATAGTCTATGGTAGATCTGAAGGAGAATGTACAAAATCGTAACATGTATTGTGAGCTATAAAGTACAATACGGTACAGTATAGTCTATACTACTGTAGCATATACAATACAGAACAATATTGCACCTGCATTCTGCCCCCTCTGCTGGCAGATATGTCTGCCTGTTGTCTGTCTTTCCTCTTAACAGACATACAGTATACAGTAGTATTCAGGACTGACATTTTGCTAAACTGAAGTATGAAGGTATTTAGCATATTTCAGGATCCATCATGGAGATCTATTGGGTATACGTAGGGTCAAAATAATGCACACAGAGCACAACTATAGTAGTTTCAATGGAGAAGATTTGTTTATATTAGTGATGATCAACTTTCTTAATGGGGGGGCTCAAGTGTCACTCCCGACATCACTAAAGGGCCACACATAAAATTCAGTGAATTTTCATTATAGACAAGAGACACACAACAGGATGAACTCAAAAGTCAAGACTGTGGGTACAACCCAAGAGATGGTTTAGAGGCTGTGGGCATAATACAGGAAATAGTCAGAGACTAAAGACAGGATACAAGAGATGGTCAGAGGCTGTGGGCATAATACAGGAGATTGAAGAAAGGATACAAGAGATGGCCAGAGGGTTAGGACAGGATACAAGAGATGGTCAGAGACTCAGGACAGGATACAAGAGATGGTGAAAGACTGTGGGCATGTTGCAAAACATGGTCAGAGACTGAAGACAGGATACAAGAGATGGTCACAGACTGAGGTCAGGACACAAGAGATGGTCTGTGACTGGACATGATACAAGAGATCAGTCAGAGACTGAGAAACAAAATACAAGAGATGGTCAGAGACTGTGGACATAATACAGTAGATTATCAGAGACTGAAGACAGAATCCAAGAGATGGTCAGAGACTGAGGGCAGGAAACAAGATGGTTAGAGACCGCAGACATGATACATAAGACTGTCAGAGACTGTGAACATGCTATAGGAGTTGTTGGAAACTGGGGACATGCTCCAGAAGATGGTCATAGACTAGAGACATGTAGCTCTGACATCCTTGTCTATTGATGTGTGTTTGCATACTTTAATATAATGTTAATGGACATTACTATGGTTCCGTATCTAGAGCCATCTAGTAACCAAATACTGGTAATGCACTTGTATATTATTACTTCAGAACAAGCCAAAAGACTTATACAGGAAATGACTGTTGTTTTGATCTGAAGGATGACCCTGTTACCCAGGAGTCTTGGTGACCTACCCATGAACACTCTCTTAACAGTGCATGCTGGGTAGAGTATAAAAGGAACCCGAGCGGCCATTTTAGGTCTCTTGGGATCTTGTGGCCAGCCTGTGAGGATCTGTGTGGAGGCTTTCCGGAGACAGCGCCTCACAGCCATTGGGGAGCGCAACCTCGTTTGTTTGTAGAAGTGACCTGACGGTACCTGAGAGACAGTGACCGGATTGAAGATCCAAAGACACTCATCCGCAAATCGGAGGACCGGGTTCATCCAGCGGAATGGAGCGACTGGCCTAGCTGACAGAGAAGCAAGCTGCAGTCACTGGACCAAAGTCACTACATGGAGCACCGATCCAGTTGGTGAGCGGGTCACTGCCCACCGTTTGTTAACTTTCACACACAGTTAGACTTGCATACAGGCCTCACTGGAATTTGAAGTTCCACGGAGGAGGAGCAAAGCAGCTGACACTGAGCACGCTTGAGGCCTATCTACTCTGGCACCTCAAGCATTGTAAATTAGTTAAAGAAGTTACACCAGGAGCACCTTCACCTCAACTTAACTTTTCATAGACTGTGGATTACAAATTACAAAGGAGTTACTTTAGCTAGCGAAGAAAGAAGATCACGGACTAAGTACTTTAAGTGAGATCTCTAAAGTAGAAGGAGCTCCCAGGTATAAATATATATACGTATATATACATACTGTTTAAAATGTGTTTATATTGGAACTTGTTGTGCTGTCGTCCTATATTGGGATGACAGCACAATTACTGTAATCACCTTTTGAATATTTCTACAGTAAAATATATTTCTGGTTAAAGTATCCAGTTGTGTGGCATACTGTTTTTCCCAATCAGGTGGAACCAGTGGATCCTGAGGTTACAATACAGGTACTTTGCATTTGTATTATATTGTATTGTATTACATTGCACCACAGCTGTGCCAAGGGGATTGAGCTGAGTTAGTGGGGTTATTGGTAGAGTGCAGGCCCAAATCAAACCAGCAGCTCCTTCGGGGGTCAGTGCTACAGACATATTACATGAAGCTGCTAGAAATCACTGCTATAAGAGGGCAATAGGGAAACAGTGTTTGCATTGACCCTGAGGGCCACACAGAACGTGCCAAAGGGTAGCATGCGGCCTGTGGGCTGCAGGTTGAGCACCAAGGGTTTAAATGATGCCCATGCAAAACTTCTGTGTCCAGTATTAATTTTGGCATTTGACAACAGTAAGGCAGGGAGTAGCCTAGCACAAGGACTAGGTGGGGCTTCATCTTGTCTTGGAGCGATGTCAACATTTCACATACATCTTGGATTTAGCATTCAAGGGACTCCCCAGGGACACAGGGATTCATTTAAAGACTAAGACAGATGACCTGAACAGCTAAATAAAACTTACATTTAACCAGAAGCCTTCAAAATGAGTTCACCTGCAATTGTTGGGGCAAGGGAGCATACTACTGATAAAATTTAGTTTGCAGCAATGGGACAAACAAGAGTGACAGCAGCTTAAAAAACTCAAAAAGCTATTCTGAAAACTCTTTAGGTCACCAAGGCTTTGGGTTCCCCTTTATGAAAGACTATTCAATCACAATATAAGTAAGATACAACCTTTTTTATTCTGTTTCAATCGTTTTTATTGTTTTTGAAGAACAAGTAAAAGAGATCATTTAATGGAGCAGCGAACAATCCTCGTATGCTCCAAGCATGTAATAGAGAAACATACATATGCAAGGCTTGGTAGAAACTGATGAGGTCCATAGCACATAGGTAAGGTCTGCCGTAAGGCTCTCTAACGTGCAGAAACTTTTATCTAAGGAAGACATCAACTTATTATAGACTACTAGTAAAGTGTTCAAATAACATAAATGCAAGAGGGTTACCATCCAATTAACCACCCAATGAAGCATATATAAACGAGAGATCATGGACTCGGATGCATAGCTTTACTATAACTTAATCACAATATAATAGTATTGATGGCAATAGTGGCTCTTACTCATATTGTGTGATAGTTAGGGCACTTGCAACCATCAAACTTTGCAACTGTCCCATATGAGGGGCAATATTCCCCACAATATGCGCAGGAGAATCTGGGTTACAAAAAAGGGCTACAAAAATACAATGCCAAGGTTGGCAAAGGAGAGTGAGAGGAAAGAAAAGAAGGAAGCGGAATAAGGGGAAGGAAAATTCATCTGGGAACCTAGCGTCGGTCGACTAGAAAAATAACTATGTGTTAGGGACCAGCAAGTAGGCAAGCCAGGGGGACTATGTTTTATCAAAAAGGGATTGTTTGTCGCATAGAACACTCACTATCTTTTTGTTCAACATGATCCACGTAAGTTTGCGTTTCATCAGTGCTATGTCTATAACTGGGGTAATTTCCAGGGCTTTTACATGTTGTGGCAATGGCAATTTTTGCCCCTAGGAACATAAAATGTATCAGTGTCTGGGTATGTCGAGGTATGTTTTCTACTGGTTTGTTCACTAGGGCGATCCTGGCATCCTTAACGATGTTAACCATTGTGACCAATAATATGAATGAATGAACCCTCATCCAAAAATCAGAGAATCTTGGGGCATGTCCACCATATGTACAGTGATGTGCCCGCCTGGCCACAACCCCTAAAACAGGAGGGTGAAGCTTCTGGATACATTTTGGACAGTACCATCTATCATCTACTTTGTATCCTGCCTTAATCAGCGCTACATTCAGGATACCTTTGTGGATTTGTGAACTCCATTTTCACCAGTCCTCCACCTCAGGGGCCATGTCCAAATCCCTCTCCCACGCCACCTGGTAAGACAATCTAATTGGGGGGCTAGTGAACAGTTTGTAAAGCACAGAGACGCCCCCCCCCCCCCATGGAGAGCAGCATCCTGCACTCACCTGTTTTTAAACATGGTGCATACTGTTAGATCAGAGCCATCTTTTTGTAATGAATTAAGAAAGTGCAAAATTTGTTGTGGAAGTTCTCCGTGGGGGGCATCTCCAAGCTCCCCACAAAGTATGAAGTGGGGCACCAGGGGTAACAGAGGATTGCGGAACAGAGGAGCCACTGGGGTAGGTACAGAGCATAGGGGCCATCTCCTGCAACTTGTATCCCAAATGTGTAATGAATGGGAGAGTGTGGAGCATAACATAAGGTTCATTGCCAGTGGTGAGCAAGCCTGGGTCTCCAGTGGGACCCAGTCAGGGCAATAATGTTGATTATGAAGTTGGCATAATTGGGATGCGATGTGGTATTTCCAAAAATTCGGGCACCCCCAAACCACCCAGGTCCTTAGGGGCGTGCATTGTAGCCCTAGCTATAGCCTTTTTTATTCTAATTAGAATAAAGAATCTTTAACCACTTCCATAACAAGCGAATTCCATCACTCCAATTCCAAATGTAAAAATCGCAATTTTTTTGCTAGAAAATTACTCACAACCCCCAAACATTAAATATATATATATATATATATATATATATATATATATATATATATATATATATATATATAATGTCTCTCCAGACAGAGTGAATGTGTCTCAGATGAGAGACATATTCACTCTGTGCTGAGACAGATTCACTCTGTCTGGAGAGATACAGATGGTGGGTCTACGTTACATTTACTGGCTCTGGCCTTAACACTGTTGGAGCTCTACTGGCCCCCATACACTTAAAGTGGACTTTACATAAGAATAGCCATATTGGGCTTCCCCTTTCCATGTGTATGGTACTAGTGCCTGGTTCAAAGTTCCCTAGTTTGGCAGTTGAGGATATGGTTATTACCCCCGTCCCACACAAGTTATAAGGACCCTTCGAGCTCTATATTGCTTAAGGCATGAGAAACTGCTGATTGGTGGATGATCCCGCCAGGTTTGCCTGCGTATATTGTTTTGTATACTATGCATCACTGCAAGCTCTTGAAGAAGTGCTTAAGGGCGCTTAACATGTAGAGTTTTCTTCACTACGTCTCTACCACCAACCAGCTGCTCCTTCCATTTGACATCATTTCCTTTTGAATCATTATTGATTGATCTGTTTCACTGTGGTAATAGTCGGTTGTGTAAGGTGGTGTGAGCATCGTTTAGACCAAACACCATGTTTTGTTTTTAACATGTCATGTCAATAATGTGAATTTTAAAGATTAATAAAAGTTCATTTTGTATTTCAACGCTACAGATGTGCCTCTAAAGTCCATGTTTCCTTCTTTTGAATAAATTTTGCAATATATTTAGGAGGTTGGGACACTCATACCTATCTATATCCACAACGCCATCTTGTGGTGATACATTTAAATTGAAACATTTTCTTTACTTTGAGGTTTGCACATAACATTGTGCCTGGATTTGGTACTTGTTTGAAATGTCATACAGTTGTGCTTCAAAGAAGAAAACCAAATACATATTTATTAGGCAAGGTTTCTATATTTCTATCAGAATTATATTTAATTCAACAATTAACATTCACTCGCCTATGTCCCTGAATCTTTGTAGTTCACGAGAAATGTAAATGTAAAGCCAAGAAATATTCAAATTTATGAGTGTTTTTTTATAACAGGTAAAAACGTTTATTAAATAATATATTGAATGGTAATATACAGCTCAGTCAGTATAACACAAATCATCACATGTAAAAAGGCCATAACTAATAATGAAGAAGGGGGAGGTCAAGGAAGAGGAGGCAACATGAACAGAGCCATAGTATAAAACATATTACAGAGCACCTTGGACATCCGAGCCATGTCACCTATCCAGACTGACCATATTTTTTGTACTTTTTAGGGTAGCTTCTACTCTCGTAAGTCAGCTAATAAAGTGGTAATACCAAATTCACTGCAATTTTCCAGCTAGCCACAGTAGGTAGAGTTGGCTGTTTCAACTGTATAAAGATTTCCCCAATATATGAGTGTTTTATATGTATAACATAAAATATATACATATATTTTATATGTATTATATTGTACTGTGCATTTTTTTTGTTTCAATAAATGATAATGACTTCCATGTCAGCCTCTATGGAGCTCTAAATATCTGAATTTTCAGGTGCAGTGTCTAAAGATTGAAAGGCATGTGTAGAAAACCCTATATTCTTAGTCTTCCTTCTTCATCTTTCACAAGTCTTCATCTATCTGTAATTTATGTGCATACTGTATATCTGTAAAAAGCAGGAACAAGTAAAGGTGAGTGACATAGAAATTGGTTGGGGGCAAAGCAGAAGGAAAGGAGAAGAAATATAAGGGATACTAAAGGGGAAAAGCAAGGAAGAGAAGAACTGGTTGGTTTGTGGTTATGCTGGACCCTTAGGAATTGGAATTACTGTTGATGTAAACACAAAAAGGGGGTGCACGCCTTGGAGGAACAAAACCTGTGATATCAGTAGGTATGTGTAGACCTGGAGGTCTCAGGCTTCTGCCTCTCTGGTCAAGATAGGGAGATCACTCATAATAAGATTAATTCCCAGATATGTGTGTAGCGGGGTCGTACCCCTTTTAGGGGAAGAGACTACAATTCCCATAATTCCCCAGGCTCCCGGGAGGATGTCTGTTTCCGCCCGAGAGGCTGCTGGGGGAGGATATAAAAAAAGAAGAGGAGAGACCGCCTCTTCCTCTTCTGACTGGGCTGGTGAGGCAGACACTTGCTATTAAAGAGACACCTGTGCGGACCGGGACTGCGGAAGGCCTGAAGCCTGGGCCTTGCAGCAGGTGGAGAGAGACTCTCACCCCTCAGAGTCTGCAGCAGCGGAGCAGAGACTTTTCCCTACAGTCGGTCGGTCGGAGCTGAGGACGGTACCCCAGGATTGGTGAGAGAGCCGGAAGGCTCATCCTGCATTGATACACACGTTTATGCCTATTGAACTGCCTAGGCACAATTTACCTCAGAGCAGCAAATGTCACTTTCTGTGGATTACAAATACACCATTTAAAGCTACATGTGCACCACCTCTACAGATTTAGGGCCGGTGAAGAACACTGTACTTGTACAAGGACTGAGCTCTATTGCTAGGGATCAGGCCTGGTCCGTTAGGTAGGCGCAGATAGATTTATTGCACCTCAGGGGTGCATAGCAGACGGTCGCCACGCTGGGCGCTCCGTTTCCCCATTGCTAGTTGTTACATATATGTGTACATGTTAAAGTGCATATTGCAGGGACCTGCTAATGTGTTGTAAGTCATATGTTTAAGTGCATGTTACTATTTCTTTTCCTTACTGCCAAAGTAAAGCCAGTTATTCTTATTTCAGCAGTCTGCTTGTGAGTTCATACCCATTACACTTAGAGTATAAGTGATGTTATATGTGCATAGATACATACCCCTTTACTAACTGTGCCAGAGCGGGTAGAGCCAAATTGCCGGGGGTTGGCGGAGCTGTACTCAGGGACCCAAAACAAACCAGCGGCTCTCTTAACTGGGGGTAGCGCTACACGTGGGGGCTCGTAATCCGGGATCCTGAGTCAGCGGGAAAACCCGCCAGAAGGTACCGGCATGGACCCGATAGAAGTGGGACAGTGGTACACACTATGGGCCACTGACCCAGCCGCAGCATCAGTCATTGAACTGCCAGGGATATGGCAGAGAGAGGCAGTCAAGCAGCTTATAATGTCCCTATCCCCATGCCAAAAGCCATGGATAATGGACATGAGAAATGATGCCGGGCATACATATGCCTTAATAGAATGGCAGGAAGAGACTCCAGAGCAGTTCAGGAGCCAAAGCATACAAGCACCGAATGGTCAGGCCTATCAAGTGCTGCATGCGCTGCCGCGCAAGGGAGACTGTTCTCCTATGGAAGCCATGCTATCCCCAAAGGAGGAAGAGCAGAAGGGCGCGGAAAGTCCCGCACCCGCACAAACTACTCTTAGTGCAGAACTGTGTGCTGTCCTAGGGGAGATTGTGACTCAGTGCAGAAGAGACCCCGGGGATTACCCAATGTCGGGATACAGGAAACTCCGGCTGTTTTCAGGGAGGACACCTGTGCCCTCGGGAGAAGAGGGATTTGAAGAGTGGTTAGATGGCGCCACGCAGGCCTTAGAAGAATGGGAGGTCTCAGAAGGCAGAAAGAAGCAAAGGATTGTTGAGAGCCTAAAAGGACCTGCCTTAGAGGCCATACGCAATCTGAAGACAAGCAAAAAGGATTGCACTGCCCAGGACTACATAGACATCCTGGAAGGTGTGTTTGGTGGGACAGAAAAAATCACAGAACTTACCTATCAACTGGAACACTGTTACCAGAAGACAGGGGAGAAGCTGTCAGAGTACATGGGACGCATAGACAAGATCCTGCATAGGATTATCCTGAAGAAGGGGATAGATCCGGGGAAGGTAGATGAAGCCCGTGCCCAGCAGGTGGTCAGGGGAGCCCAACCCCTAGACCCTGTCGCACTAATTCTACGTACCCGGCAGGATGGGAAGAGCCTGGACTACCCCGATCTCATTCGAGTGGTCAGAGAAGAAGAGGCCCTGTTGGAAGAGAAACGGGAAAAGCAAGTGATGGGGTCTACAAAACTTCCAGTGGCCACGGTCAGGTCGGCCTTAACCCCTGAAGGAGACACAGAGGTAGATGCCCTGAAGTTGCAGATGTCCCAGATGATGGAGATACTGACATCTCTAGTGGCGAAAGAGACGCCCAGTCCCAAGAAAGAAACAAGCAGGAGGGAATTGTTTCCAGCTGTTCCAGCACCAGCATCCCCACCTGACTACGGTGAGATGATTTGCTTTAATTGTGGAGGAATTGGTCATATTGCAGCTGTATGTTCCAGTCCCAAGAAGAAGAAGGCAGAAAGCCGCCAGCCGGCGGGGAAACGCCAAAGGGCCCCGGTGAAGGAGTCAACCGGGTGCCCATCACCTTCAGTGAGCTCCAAGAAGCATAACAGGAAGAGAAAGCGAGGAGATCAAACCCCTCAGAAGGGGCCCAGGGACCCTCACCCAAGGTGCACTCCAGAGAAAGGGGGCAAGACCCCTCCGAAGAGACACAGCACTCCTAAACGTGAACTCTTCAAAGTGAGAGATAACAATGTCCCTCAACGGGTTCACACTCCCAGTAAGAGGGAGAAAATTAATGCATACCAGGCTCAAGAAAGGAGCAAGCGCAAATCCAGTGAGAAGAAGAAGAGTCCAAAGAAGAGGACAGCATCAACTCGGCCTTACCCAGAAGAGCTAGTTGGTCCATCTCCTACTGTACCCATCCAAGTGGAAGGAGTGTACACGAAGGCCCTCCTAGATACTGGAGCCCAAGTGACCCTATTGTACAGGGACTTCTATGACAGATACCTGAGTCATCTGCCAATACAGAAGATAGAAGAGTTGGAGATAAGGGGACTGGGAACTCAGAGTTTCCCCTATGATGGATACTTACCCATACGATTGACGTTTGACCCATCCGTAGCTGGGAAGTCTGAAGTGTTCGACACCTTAGCAGTGGTATGTCCCCGCCCACCAGGAACCAGCAAGACGTCCCTGATTATAGGGACGAACACGGATCTAGTCAGAAGGCTTCTGACCCCCCTGGTGAAGAAAGAGAATCTTTCACCTCCCAAGATCCATCCCATGCTGAAGGCAGCCTATCAGCGGTTGGTCCTAGAGCAGAAGACCCCAAGTGAGGGGATAGGAAGGGTATGGAGGCTTGGAAAAGAAGGAGCAGTGTTACAGCCTGGAGAGGTGACCTGCATGAGAGCCACGGTGAAACTTACTTGGGAGCAGCCTGGCCCATTTGTAATGTTGGAACCCGACCCAATGGAGGGTCACTCAGGTCTGGAAGTGATACCAGAAGTAATCTCATTAAAGGACCTGAAGAAGGCTAGAGGAAGAGTCCCTGTCAGTGTAAGGAACCCCACGGAGCAGCCCGTGGAGATCCCTGCCAGGATGCTTCTGGGACAGGTGAGTCCTGCTGTCCCAGTTGGCTGGTCAGAAGTGAAGGGGACGGGTGAAGGAGAAGATGTTTGGAAGAAACTCTCCATGGAAAACCCTAACCTACCTGGAGCTTGGAAAGAGAGAGCCAAGGCCCAGCTGACCAGATGGGAGAAGATTTTCTCCAAAGATGAGTTTGATGTGGGGTGTGCGAGGAGTGCCACCCATAGAATCCGCATGCAAGAGGACAAGCCATTCAGAGAAAGAGTCAGGCGAGTCCCGCTAGCAGATCTGGAGGATCTGAGGGAGCAGCTTGCGGAACTGAAGAAGACGGGAGTGATTAGGGAGTCCAGAAGCCCCTATGCCTCCCCAATTGTGGTAGTCAGGAAGAAGAATGGGTCATTGAGACTCTGCATTGACTACAGAACTCTCAACAGGAGGACCATTCCTGACCAGTACACCACGCCAAGGATAGAAGATGCCTTACAGAGTTTATCTGGAGCTAAGTGGTTCAGTGTGATGGACCTCAAGAGTGGGTATTACCAAATCCCCATGCATCCAGAAGATAGAGAAAAGACTGCCTTCATAACCCCAGTAGGATTCTTTGAGTTCAACAGGATGCCTCAGGGCCTATCTGGAGCTCCTGCTACGTTTCAACGCCTAATGGAAAGGACAGTTGGAGACATGAACCTCATAGAAGTCCTTGTGTACCTGGACGATGTTATTGTCTTTGGAAAGACTTTGGAAGAACATGAAGCCAGATTGGAGAAAGTACTGAAGAGGCTCAGCGAAGAGGGACTCAAACTTTCTCCCGAGAAGTGTCGGTTCTATCAGTCTTCTGTGAACTATCTGGGACACATAGTGTCTGAAAAAGGGGTGGCTACAGACCCTGAGAAGTTGGAGGCAGTTACTTCGTGGCCAAGACCCACAACAGTTACAGAACTTCGGTCTTTCTTGGGGTTCTGCTCCTACTACCGCAGGTTTGTGGATGGGTTTGCCCGCATTGCCAAACCCCTCAACGAGCTGTTCAAGACAGAAGGAGAGGAAGATGGATTGGGGCCTAGGAGGTCCGGTGAGTCAGTCCAAGACCAATGGAACTCAAGGTGTGAAGAGGCTTTCAGAACCTTGAAGAGAAGTCTCACTACAGCCCCAGTTTTGGCCTACGCTGATCCCACTAGACCATATGAGCTACATGTTGATGCCAGCCATGAGGGCCTAGGTGGAGTACTCTACCAGGAGTATGAAGACCAGCTACGACCAGTGGCCTATGTGAGCCGGAGCCTGACCCCCTCCGAGAAGAACTACCCCACCCACAAGTTGGAGTTCTTAGCCCTCAAATGGGCAGTTGTTGACAAATTGAGAGACTATTTGTATGGGGCCGAGTTTACTGTAAAAACAGATAACAACCCCTTGACCTATCTATTCACCACCGCCAAGCTGGATGCAACTGGACACAGATGGTTGGCGGCGTTGTCTGGATTCAACTTCAGCCTCAAGTACAGACCAGGGGCTGGAAATAGGGATGCAGATGCCCTGTCCCGAAGATCCCATGTCATGGTCGATGACTGGGAAGACTGGACCCAAGTGGCACCAGATGGAGTGCGAGCCCTTTGCCAGGGGGCTGAACTCCAAGCCAGAGGAGGATCCAGAGCTGAAGAAATAGGAGTTACCACAGTGGGAGTCCCAAGGTGTTACTGTGGGGTAACTCAACTAGAAGAAGAGTGTCTACCGAAGCTGTCCAAGAAGGAGTTAAGGTGTGACCAATTGGAAGACCCCATGGGGAGATTGGTCCTGGAAGCCCTGGAAGACAAGAGTCCAGAGGGACTTCGCCTTCACCCTTCCAAAGAAGCTCGCCTACTGAGGAGAGAGTTGGACAAGTTACAGGTGCATCAGGGGGTAGTCTACCGAAGGGGCCCCTCTGATAGCTCAGAAGACAAGTGGCAGTTGTTTCTCCCCGAGAAGCATCGAGAGACTGTGCTGATTGCCTTGCATGACCAGCATGGTCACTTGGGAGCAGAGAGAACCTTCCAACTTGTCAGAGACCGGTTTTACTGGCCCTGCATGAGGACCGAAGTGGAGGAGTATTGCCATTCCTGTGCAAGATGCATTCAGAGGAAGACTTTACCCCATCAAGCTGCCCCAATGGGCCACCTGCAAAGTGAAGGCCCAATGGATCTGGTATGCATTGATTTTCTCTGCCTTGAACCTGATTTGAGTGGATTGGGAAATGTTCTGGTGGTAACCGACCATTTCACCCGTTATGCTCAGGCTTTCCCAACCAAGGACCAGAAGGCCTCTACAGTAGCCAAGGTACTTCTGGAGAAGTATTTTGTTCACTATGGACTGCCACAGAGAATCCATTCAGACCAAGGAAGGGACTTTGAGAGTCGCCTGATCAGGAAGCTACTAGATTCTCTGGGAGTAGAGAAGACTAGAACCACACCATATCACCCTCAAGGTGATGCCCAGCCTGAAAGGTTCAACAGGACCCTATTGAACATGTTGGGAACTTTGGAAACAGAGAAGAAGCAACATTGGAGCCAACACATTTCAGCTCTAGTGCATGCTTACAACTGTACAACCAGTGATGTGACAGGTTTCTCCCCTTACCGGCTTATGTTTGGGAGAGAAGCAAGATTGCCAGTGGATTTGGCCTTTGGCATTTCCTTGGACCATGCCTCTGCTGCCTCCCACAAAGGGTATGTGGACAGACTGAGGCGCAGTCTGAAGATAGCTTATGAAAAAGCTCAAGCGGCCTCTAACCAGAGGGGGGCCCGAAATAAGAGGAACTTTGATTTGAAAGTCAGAGTACAGGACCTACAGCCTGGGGACCGTGTACTGTTACGAAACCTAGGGATCCCTGGAAGACACAAGATTGCTGATAGATGGAGATCAGAGCCATACATCATCTGTAGAAAACTTCCAGGATTGCCTGTCTACAAGTTGAAACCAGAAGGAAGGTTGGGGCCTTTGAAGACCTGGCATAGGAATCATTTGCTCCCACTCACTGAAGCAGTCAGAATGCCTCCAGTAAGAGACTTACCTGAATCTGTCTCCATTCTGGATACCCCCAGGCCTAATACTAGGTCTCAGACATCCCAAGTTAGGGGTGGACAGGACCCCCAACCAGAGGAAGAAAGAGGAGAACTTGAATGGCTATGGCCTTCCTCAACTCCAGGAAATTCTGCCATAGATCTTCCACCTACTGAAGACGTGGAAGATAGCACATTGAACCCAGAAGCCACAGAGTTTGTGCCATTCAGTGTTGTGCCTGAGTGCTGGGAAGATATCCCTGGTCTCTACTCAGAAGAAGAAGAAGTAGATGTTCCAGAACCAGAGATGTTGCCAGAATGTGTTCCTGAAGAAGTCCCAAGAGAACAGAGAGCTCGCAGAGTTGTGAAGCCTCCCAAGAAGTTAACTTACCCCAAGATGGGAGAAAGTTCGGAGGACTCTGTTACCACAGCAAGGAGAAGTGCTGAACGCCCTGACCCATCCACTGTTCATTTGGTGGAGGGCAACCCCAGCTCACTCTCTGGCACAGTTAAACAGGTCGCCCACACTGAAGTGACCTGTAGACAGGACAGCTCCCCATCTTATGCTAATTGGTGGGAAGCTCCTCTGTCTGAATTATGTGAACGTGTTGCCTCCAAGAAAGCTTGTAGTTTGAACAATGTCTTTGGGGACCAAAGATTCAAAGTGGGGGGAGTGTGTAGCGGGGTCGTACCCCTTTTAGGGGAAGAGACTACAATTCCCATAATTCCCCAGGCTCCCGGGAGGATGTCTGTTTCCGCCCGAGAGGCTGCTGGGGGAGGATATAAAAAAAGAAGAGGAGAGACCGCCTCTTCCTCTTCTGACTGGGCTGGTGAGGCAGACACTTGCTATTAAAGAGACACCTGTGCGGACCGGGACTGCGGAAGGCCTGAAGCCTGGGCCTTGCAGCAGGTGGAGAGAGACTCTCACCCCTCAGAGTCTGCAGCAGCGGAGCAGAGACTTTTCCCTACAGTCGGTCGGTCGGAGCTGAGGACGGTACCCCAGGATTGGTGAGAGAGCCGGAAGGCTCATCCTGCATTGATACACACGTTTATGCCTATTGAACTGCCTAGGCACAATTTACCTCAGAGCAGCAAATGTCACTTTCTGTGGATTACAAATACACCATTTAAAGCTACATGTGCACCACCTCTACAGATTTAGGGCCGGTGAAGAACACTGTACTTGTACAAGGACTGAGCTCTATTGCTAGGGATCAGGCCTGGTCCGTTAGGTAGGCGCAGATAGATTTATTGCACCTCAGGGGTGCATAGCAGACGGTCGCCACGCTGGGCGCTCCGTTTCCCCATTGCTAGTTGTTACATATATGTGTACATGTTAAAGTGCATATTGCAGGGACCTGCTAATGTGTTGTAAGTCATATGTTTAAGTGCATGTTACTATTTCTTTTCCTTACTGCCAAAGTAAAGCCAGTTATTCTTATTTCAGCAGTCTGCTTGTGAGTTCATACCCATTACACTTAGAGTATAAGTGATGTTATATGTGCATAGATACATACCCCTTTACTAACTGTGCCAGAGCGGGTAGAGCCAAATTGCCGGGGGTTGGCGGAGCTGTACTCAGGGACCCAAAACAAACCAGCGGCTCTCTTAACTGGGGGTAGCGCTACATGTGGATAAAAAAAATAGTCAACATCATATATACCCAACACATTTTGGGGGAATGACATGCAAAAAAGAATAGAGTATAAAAAAAACATCAAAGACACAAAATATTCATATAAAACATGTTATCCACCACACTTTGTATGATACTTTACATACCTTCAATAACAAATGGATACACTGGAATACAACAACATTGTGATGAGAAAAATGCCATATATCTACAGAGAAATATATTGTATATTGAATGTCTTTTTTGCAACATTCCTTACTCTTTATGTCCCTATTCCCCATCATGTAGCTAAATACCTTATCTTGTTCTTGTTTTTGAACTTTGTCTGACACAGTTACTGTTTTCCTTTATGATTTTTCAATAAAAACTTTTGTAAACAAAAAAAAATAAAAAAATAAAACATGTTAAAGACAATAAAGGTATAATAAAAATACATATCATGCCAAATGAGATATAGAGGAATTATAGAAATATAAATAAAGCCGACTAATTTTACAGTAGTAATAGTAGTATTAAAAGATACAATTAAATGATAATATAATTTGTTTCACAGGACAAATCTACTGAATTGCAGGTTTTTATATGAAGTATATGCTACTTTATAATCACTTATATACATTTTGTCATCTGGCAATTTTATTATCAAGGTTGTCTATTATATAGTTACTGTAAAAGATCCATTATAAACTATAATATTTTTATATATCCTATAAATTATACTGAATTTATAAAAAAATAATTAATTAGTGAAAAGAGTCCAAAGCAATGAAATACATTGGATGAGGATGACAGGAAAAAAAGACAGTACACTGACCTTGTAAAGGAATCTGGAAGAAATGCACTTTATAGCCTGAATTAGGGCTGTATTAGTGCTGTGTAGCATACAGAAATACAGTAAGTGTTAATAATAGTGTTCTAACACTACATCTTCATGCTTCATGGCTCTAATTCAGGCTTTAAAGTAATTTCTTCCTGATTCCCGTTAAAATAGTTGTTGAAGGTCAGTTTACCAACTTTCTTCTTGTACCCTCTATGGTAATATTTTATTTTTGTTCAATAAACTATTCAAACAAGCCTCCAATCGAGATGACCATTTTTGCTAGACGCTCCTCCTAACCACATTTTAAGAAAAAGAAAGTATGGAGGTAAAAAAGAAAAGGTGTTGAGGCAGTAAAAAAAATAAAAAAGTAAAGGAGAAGAAAAGAAGGAATAAGACAAAAAAAGAAAGGAAGGAGGAATAGACATTAGAGAAGAGGAGAGGAGGGAGGGTGACTGTAAAGGGAACAAAATATAGGATGCAGAATGAAAAGTATAAATTTAGAATATATCCTGAAATATAGGATGGTAGGACTAGAGAGGATTATTGAATTAATGTTAAACAAGAAATAAAGAGAAGAAGGAATAGAAAGACTAGTGAATGTAGGGAAATGGCAATAGGGAAGGAAGAGAAGGGAGGAAAGAAAGAGTTAGGAAAAAGGGAATGATAGCGGCGAAGAAAAGGAGAAGCAAAAAAGACAGATGGAAGAGAGGAAAAGAAAAGGCAGAGGGAAGGGAGAGAAGGATAAAAGGGGAATTGGAAGAAAACGAAGGAAAAGGATGAAAGAGAAGGAGGAGAGTTAAAGAAGGAAAGGACACAATTAAAAGAAAAAAAGAAGAAAAAGTGGGGGTGGGTAAAAAGGAAGGGAAGGAGGAAAGATTTTGAGGTAAGATGAGAGGAAAGAATGTCATGAACACAAAGAATGTAAAAAGAATGTAAAAAAAGAGTGGCAAGGGACACAGGGGTGTGGAATTTTTTAAAAAAAATACTTGTTCAAGGGACTAAATCAGGGTCCCAATCTACTTGTCCCTTGTGACAATCTACTTGTCCTGATAACAAAAAAATATATATATTTTTTCCCAGGATGGAAAATATGAAGGGTTGCCTGGTGCTTTTAAAAATGAAATGGGCTTTATGGCGACTTAAAATTGTAATGTTTTTTATTTTTTGCTAGAAAATTTCTTAGAGCCCCCAAACATTATATACTGTTTTTAAAGCAGAGGTCATAGAGAATAAACATTTTTTATTCATGGGGTTCAAGTCGAGTAGATGACGAAACATGTCGGGAGCGTGGCTAAGCGGCAATCATCAACAGTGAGAGCATAGCACAGGAACCCAAACGAGGAGCGGGACTTTTGAATCGCTTGTCCGGATAGCGAGGAGAGGGTGAGCCATACACAGGCTGTGCATGATACACCTCGAGTCCGCCGTGACCATAGAACAGGCAGTGTGTCATTTGAAGTTGAGCTTGCAGTGCAGTGCAGTGCTGAGTGCTACTTTCTTTGCTGGTTTTTACTTTGAAAAATGTGAGTGGATCTTTTGGAGTGTTTTTATGTGATTCGCAATAAAGTGTTTACTGATTTACACTATTGGAAGCACCTCTTTTTCATTCACATGTGGAGTTAACCTGGTATACAACTGGTCTGTGGAGAATTCAACTGAACCCCTTGGTGGGACCCTTATGCGCAGTAGCCTGTCACGAAAGTGTAGGCACATTTATTTGGTGAGTGCGTTTCTTTTGGGAGAGGAGGCACGTATCACTGTGGTGTGGTGGAAGATTACAGAAGATTTATATATGTGGAACTTTCACTGATCTTCATCCAATTAGTTTCCGGCTCAGCGACTTCTTTTGAACTTTAATTAATCGCTGACATATGATTTTCCCATTATTTTCACTTATTAATTATTTTTGATTTATATTGTGTCATACCGTTATCACTGGACACTGAGAGGTGTTGTTTGTTTTATATATAGAGTTTTAGGTTATTTGTGTATTTTATATATTGGTTTGCACTGTATTTGCACAGATATATGATATACTTTACAGCGCCACTATTTGCTGTGAATCTTTTAAGGTTTAAGATTTATTTGTAAATTCACCTAAATATCCTTTTTTTTGTAAGTGGCAGCTTTAGACAGGGAGATCTTTTTTTTTTTTGTAAATTGTTTTTATTGAATTTTAAATAACACAGAACAAAACAGCCTATTGGGCATACCCAGGCTCAAATCACAACTATAGAACTAAAACTAGCAGAGAGAGAAAAAAAAAAAAAAAAAAAAAAAAAAAAAAAAATATCAAAAACATCATACTAAAGCCATTGTACGCTCAACCACCTATGCAGGATATGCAGAACCATCTTGTACTTTCATCTATACCCTACGAAGCTTTCGGTAGATACTCATAGGATGAAGTGCATAATAGTCATTCACCGTCTACTTAGTTTCACTCCCGCTCCCCCTCCTCCCCACAGAACATTGACTCAGGAGCCTAGGAACGTTTAGGAGATCAGAAGTGCCACCTATGCTGTTCCTGATATTTACTAGAGTGTTACTAATCCTCATTTGAATCGGCATTAGTGGACTGGGATTCGGTCCATATATCCCATATTTTGTGAAATTTTTTCTCACACCCACGTGACAGGTAAGTAGCTTTGTATAATGGTAGAGCCGTATTTACTAACCTCTTCCAGAAATTTATGGTGGGAGCGGCTGAGGCTTTCCATCTGAGTACTATAGATTTACGGGCATAGTAAAGCAATAGTCCCAGCAGGGTTCTAATCGCCCGACTTGGGGCCATTGGTTCGACCAGTCCCAGCAGACATATCTCTACGGACAATGGCACAGGAATGGTGGTGATAGTCAAAATAAAACTGGTTATCTCAACCCAAAAAACTTCAATCTTAGGACAACTCCAGAAAATATGAATGAAGTCCGCTAAGGGCGAACTGCATCTCCAGCAGGAGTCGGGCACAGATGGGTAAATTCTATGTAGACGTACAGGCGTGTAGTATACTTTATGTAGTATTTTAAATTGCACTAACCTATCCCTAGCTGATACTAACTGTGAAAAAGGATACTCCCACATTTCTTCCCAATCCTCTGTGTCTAGTGTAGGGAAGTCTACCTCCCACCTTGCTCTGAGGTTTTCCAGCCCCGTGTGGACATTAGGGAGTAACGCTTTGTATATGGTGGATAAGGGCTTAGATAGAACTTCATCTCTGAGTAGAGTTTCTATAGTCGAGGTGTAGAAGGCCACAGGAGCATTGTCAAATTGGGTATTAAAAGCGTGTCTAAGCTGTAGGAATCTAAACAGGTGTGAGTTAGGTAGATTAAATTGTTGTTTTAACTTGTCAAACGTCTGTAATTTTCCCTCAAGACAGATCTGATTTATATATTTGATGCCCCTGCTAGCCCACACCCCGGGGTCGGGAATGGATCCGAATTCTGGTAATTTTGGATTGAACCAAAGAGGGTTGTGTGGGGAAATGTGGACAGGGAGATCTTTAACATCTGAGCGCAGTGGGAGGCATCTAAATAGGGGCGGTTATTTGGATTCCTGCGGTAAGTGTTGTATTATGCCTTGTACGCACGATCGCACATTCCGACAACAAAATCCATGTTTGTTTTCTGACGGATGTTGGCTCAAACTTGTCTTGTATACACACGGTCACACAAAGTTGGTTGGGATTTGCGAACGTTAAGAACGCGGTGACGTACAACATGTACAACAGCACTAGAAAGAGGAAGTTCAATACCAAGTGCACAACCCTTTGGGCTCCTTCCGCTAATCTCGTGTTAGTAGAAGTTTGGTGACAGGCGATTTGCGCTTTTCAGCCTCCTGCTTTTCCGATCGTTACTGCTCTCCAGTTTGTGCTTGTGGGTTCGTATTTCTTTTACGCATTTGATTTTCAGTGCGTTCTTGTCCGCTCATATCTGATTTTCAGCTCCAGACATTTTTCAGTGCTTTCTGTTAGTTCGTTCTGACCAGCCGACCATTTTGAAGCCATGAGGACCCTCAGCCTGGACCAGAGGGTTTATAACTACCGTCTGGCCAGAGCCAGTGGAGAACGCTTTTGGGATAATGACCAGCCGGTTCCGCCTATTCCTTACATCAGTCAACATGGCGTGGATTTTGTGGAGTCATGAAAATGGGATGATTGTGGCAAATTCTAAAGCACTGTGGGAGTTATTTACTAAAGGAAAATCCACTTAAAAGTGCACATGAAACTGCACTTGTAGTGCAAAGTGGATTTGCTTTTAGTAACTAACCCCTATTGTCACTGTAAACACCAACTTACTACAAAAATTGCTATTGAGCATTGAAAGAAGAAGCCACACATTGTTGAGTAGAAAACATTTTACTCAAAGCACATTCACATGTGCGTTAGAAAAGGGTTTTTGAACAAACCAACATCTTTGGTGTATATTTTTTTTTCACATTGTAATTATCCTTTTTTTGGTTAAGCAGGCATGTTTCAAAGCATAACATACACAACTCAGGAACTTACAAAGTTCAACTTTATTAAAGTGAAGGCAATATCAGACATGAGTATGTCCAAACTGTTTTGATATTGCCTTCATCAGATGGGGTGATGTCACCCCTGTAAAAGCCAAATTTTGAAGATGTACACAAATTGGGATTCAAACTGGGGATTTCCCTCCTGATCCCATGCCTAATGTCAACATGTGCTAGCTCCCAACATGGGGGATCAATGGACGTGTTTTTGGGGGTGCAACCCCTTCCTCTCACCTAATTGAGTTGGGAGGAAGGGGTTGCACCCACAAAACGCGTACATTGATATCCCGTGATGGCAGATAGCACATGTTGACACACTGTGTGCATCTTCATAATTTGGCTTTTAAAATACTTTAAAAAAATTTGTTAATTAAAAATACACGAGAAAACGGTCCAATTTTTGTGTGTTTTAGATTCTTGAACATCAGTGATGTTTTCCTTTATATTTTCTAAATCATGATTGCACCCCATTCTCTCCCCGATGAGGATCTGGGCACTTTCACTGGTGAAATTAGATTTTTCTTCCACAACAGCCACATCACCTAAAATAAAAAATACACCATGCATTTTAAATATGCAGGAGTAGATCTCTTACCTGAAGCTGTGGTCTCAGACACTCACCTGTTGTGGTGACAATTTCGCCCACTTCATAAACCTCTCCCTCCACATCCTCTGCTTGTGGTGTGGGGATTTCCCCTTCTTTAGGAGGTGGGGGTCCCTGGTGTCCTCAGATGTCCTGAGTCTTTTCTCCCCTATGTGAATAAAAAATAGGTCTACTTAGCACACAGATATTGGAGGGCAAAAATAAGAATATGAAACATTGGTTGGAAGTGTCATACAATTGTCTGTTTTGGCAGAGTTCCAAGCTGAAGAACATTTTATTTCCTTTCTAAAGCTGGAATACTTACCTTTTTTGTTAAAGTATCACACATGTAGACACCCCTATAGTATCCACTGGAGCACCTGTGTGGGAAACCGTAAAAAGTTTGTTCTGGTGTCCCACACTAGTGCTCCTGCGTCCAGATGTGTAAACAGCTGCTGAGTGTCCTCCCCTTACACTGAATCAAGTTTGCATTTCATTCTAGTTACAAACCCATCTAGACAACAAACTTATTTTAATACAAATAGGCATGAACAAATGTAGTTAACCTGTATCTGCCCAAAACATCTTATAAGTGGGCGAACAAACAAAGTTTCCTAAGACAGATTACTGTGCCCATGAACATGAAAGTTGCCATTTTAAAATGTACAACAGTAAAGAAAAGCACATGGAGCAGCACGAACGTTAAGAAGAATAGGAACACATGACAAAATACTTACTTTTTTGCAGCACTCTCTTCATTCTTCTGTACTGATCGTGCTCCCTCAATTTGAGGTCTGACCAGTGTTCCCTCAGTTGATCCTTGGATCGCCGTACCCCAAAATTCCTGTGCAGACTCTTCACAACTTTAGGCATGATCTTGGCCTTTCTCACATTTGGGTTTGGGTACGGCCCATACTTTCCCATCATAGAGCCCTCTAGAACATGTCCACCGTCACCACCCTCTCTATAAAGGCCATAATTGAGGCCTTCAATCTCCTCCGGGATAGGGAGGTTCGGAGCTCCGGCCTTTAGTCTTGCACCTGTTGTCTCTCCATGTGCTCTCCCACTGTGCCGAAAGACAAGGGGCGGGGAATATACTAGAAAGAACTTCAGGGGGGCGGAGTTTCACGCATGCGTAGTGTATATAAAGCGGAACACACACGCATTGTACGTACGATCTGTGAGCGGAGGATGAAGTAACGGAAGCAACGATCATTATAACGAAGGTACAATTTTAAGTTGGTGCATCACTGGCCTATACTGCTTATAGATTAAGGCCTATATTGGGTCAAGATTAGGAGACTTTCACCTGACATTAGAGTTTGTCTTTCAGAGAAAATGGATCTATTCAACGATGAGGACTTTATCCCCATATTCATTGATATGTACAGGGAGCTGCCCTGTCTGTGGCAGGTAAACAACCCCTTTTATAACAATAAACCTAAGAGGAAGGCAGCGCTGGATCAATTGCTGGAATTTGTAAAGCTGGTGATCCCCACGGCAGACATCCCCTATTTGAAGGCCCTAATTGGTGGCATGAGGAGCACTTATAATAGGGAGCACAAGAAGGTCCAGGATTCCCAGAGATCAGGAGCTGCTGCAGATGACATTTATGTCCCCAGACTGTGGTACTATGACAGACTGTATTTTATGCCAGGCCAGACTGAACCCAGGCCAGCACTCTCCAGTCTTCCTTCAAGGCTTCCTTCCCCCCCAGCTGAGGCTTTCGACGACCAACCTGGGCCTTCCACCCAGCAACATGTGGAGGAGCCCAGCTTGAGTCAGGTATAGCATTATTCAAAATATTTCTGTTTGTCAAATTAATGATGTTAAATATGTTAGTTTGGATAAATAATTTCTGATTTCACAAAGTGTTTTACATATGAAAAGACAGTAGTGGCCACAAATGATTGGGAGAAGAATGAAAAATGCTGGGGTCAGAATGATAGTCTTTTCTATTTATTAACATTCAATTTGCAACAGTCATGAGCTGAAAATTGTGTGTGATTGATAAACCAAAAACTAAAACTATGTCCCTTTTTCAGACACAGGAAAGCCTCAGCCAGGCCGTGGAAAGTGGCAGCCAGGAGGTGGCCAGGCCCAGTAGCCTGCCCGAATCCCAGGTCCCTCCCTTTGGCCTTCCACAAAAAAGTGCCAGGAAGAGGAGTAACCTGTGGGAGGCAGCAATTGGCATATTTCTGAAGGCTACTGTGGCCCTCTTCAAGAGGACTATGCCTACATGACAGCCTGCAAAATGCTGGAAATGGAGGAGGGCCAACGCCTGTTATGTGAGGAAGTTATGTTACAAGCCCTAAATAAGGGGTTGAGGGGAAAACTCACAAGCCAAAGCAACGTTTGTGAGTTGAACCATGGTCCTCCTCCTCCTCCACCTCCTGCCACAACTTCAACACCAGAGCCACAGCCTGGAAGGAAGCATGTAAGGAAGACAAGAGAGTGATGGACTGGGTTCAGTCTGGTCTGACAAAAGACGCAGGCTGTTGTAAGACCACAGCCTTGGGACAGATATGTCATCTGCTGCTGTTCCTGATCTCTTGTAGTCCTGGACCAGATTGTGCTCATTATTATAAGGACTCCTCAGGCCACCAATTTTGACTGTAAAGTAATTGATGTGTGCCCTGGGGTACAAAGGCTTCGCAAATTTCACCAGTTTCTCCAGCGTTGTCTTCCTCTTTATTTTGTTATGACCCAGAATAAATGGCTATTAATTTTTCACAAATACTTGGCTATGTGTTTTAGTTCAAAAAGGACAGTTTGTTTGTGAGTAGGCAGCTACATTTCAAAAATACAATGTCAAATTAACAAGGGGCACCAACCAACCTCCTTGAGGTTAAAAAATACAACATAATGGTGTTGTGGTAACTTGACACACAAAACGAGAAAGAAAATGATGGAGAGCACTAGAAAAAAAAATGCAGATCTTGATAAAAAAACAAGAAACAAAAAAAAAGTATTATGGAGATCTGACGAAAAAACAAAATTAATATTATTCATGAGATCACGAGAAATAATAAAGAAAGAAGTTTGTGAGAACTCTGTGTGAATTTGAGCAGCAAAAAAGCGTAATTCTTCTAGCATTCTAAAGAAGAAGAGAATGCGCTGCATTAAACTATTTAAAAAATTGCAGCGTGGCGAATGTGCTATCTCCATTATGAACGCTAGTTTTACCAGACTGAGCGCTTCAGTGTCGTAATTTTTTCTGAGCATTCGTGACACTTTGTGCGTCGGGAATTGTGTACGCACGATCAGAATGTGCGCAATTTATGGAAACTGTCCGATGGAGCCTACACACGGAATTTCCGACAAAAGGCTCCCATTGAACATTTTTTGTCGGACAATCCGACCGTGTGTATGAGGCATTAGAGTGAATTATTTAATTTGCAAGCGCTGTTTAACACACAGAGCCATCACTCTTGTGGGTTACTTTTCTGAAGCAAATGCCCTAGCAGAGTGCAACTGCACTTGCAAAGTGCACAGTCTTTTTGCCTTTAGTAAATCAACGCCAATGTGTCAAAAAATAAAACAGTGCTACAAGCGTCCTTAGAAATACTTAGCAATATGCATAATGTGTAACTAATCAATTAAACACCCACAAATAACTCTATAAATAACACCAATGTGTCAAAAAACAAAACAGCGCTACAAGTGGCCCTGGAAATACTTTACAATATACATAATGTGTAACTAATCAATTAAACACCCACAAATAACTCTAAAAATAACATAAAACAATAATGTGGTGCTCCAAATGTGAATAAATAAATAAATAGTGTCCAAATGTGGACCTATGAAGTCCAGAGTATAAATGAATATATGATAAATAGTCAATGACGTAAAAATAGTAATAGGTATAAAAAAACAACACAACCACACATAGTGTCACATTATGGGGGTTATTTACTAAAGGCAATTCCACTTTGCACTACAAGTGCAAAGTGCATTTGAAATTGCACTGAAAGTGCACTTGGAAGTGCAGTCGCTGTAGATCCGAGGGGGGCATGCAAGGAAAATAAAAAAACAGCATTTTAGCTTGCACCTGATTGGATAATAAAATCATCCCCTCATTTCAGATCTACCCCTCAGATTTACAGCGACTGCACTTCCAAGTGCACTTTCAGTGAAATTTCAAGTACACTTTGCACTTGTAGTTTGCACTTGTAGTGCAAAGTGTATTTGCCTTTCGTAAATAACCCCCTATGCGCAGTTGTGTTGTTTTTTATACCTACCACCATGGATCACTTTAACATCTGATGAGGTCCACCGCACATTCTGGAGCCTGTCTTTTGATGTGGGAACCTTTCCTGCAATGCTGGATGGGGCTCATCCTCTAAACATCAACCTTCCTTGCTGGTTCTCATTGAGGTACTCCCTCACGACTGCCTGTTTGACTCACATGCTGTACAATATATCATTCCACCATTTCTGGTAAGCGTGCCAACCTTATCATTTGTTGATTGCACCTAAAGATCAAGTTTTCATTCACTTTGAAAAACACAGGACTTTTTTATGTACATAATTAATTTCTTATGATGGACCATCCCGTGATGTTTATCCATGAACTTTGATTTATTCATTTTGAACAGTTTTCTTTTTTATTCTATACATTTTTTCACTTATTATTACTATTTTCACGTTATTGACTGTTTATCTATCATATATTAATTTATACTCTGGACTTCATAGGTCCACATTCGTACACAATTTTTTATTTGTTCACATTTGGAGCGCCACATTGTTTTACAGGGGGTCCCCGGGTTACAAACAAGATAGGGACTGTAGGGTTGTTCTTAAGTTGAATCTGTTTGTAAGTCGGAACAGGTACATTTTTTACGTGTAGCTCCAGCCAAAAAATCTATTTTTACGTTTTTTAGATAACATAGAGAAGGGTTATCACCCCTGTAACATTTGTTTTGCTGTCTGTGCCCCTGTTCAGAAGATTTCGCCTCCCCTTCTGTCACAATGACAATTGGATTTTGAAAATTTTGGGTTGTTAGGGAAGCGTGGACTGGTGATAAAGCATCAGTGGAGACACCTTTTACCCATAATAACTCTTACAGGAGTGAATTTCCCTTTCTAGGGGTAGATTTCCTCTCACTTCCTGTTGTCTCCCTCCGTTTGTAAGTAGGAGTCGTTTGTAAGTCGGATGTTTGTAAGTCGGGGACCCCCTGTATATGTTTTTTTGGTCTAGTGGAGTGTTGGCAGCATAACAGTTTTTATGCGCAATTTTTATATTTTTCAATAAATCTAAAAAATAACACTAATGGTATAAAAATATATTAGTATACAGTAAGAGCCTAAAAAAGTGTTTTTATTAAAAACATTCCAAAAAAAATCATGAAGGTTCACATTTAGCTGTGCTACGTTTTTGAACAGCAGTTTTAAACAGAAATCTCACAAGTTTGGGGAGGGTGGAAACACGGAACATATAGGGTCACGTGACTTTCTCAGCCTTGAGGACACCATTGATCCTGACCAAATATCCAACTCCATTTCCAGAAATACAGCCCTAAACTTGCAAGGAACCTCCATCATGTTTCACTGTTGCTTGTAGACACTCATTATTGTACCACTGTCCAGCCTCTCAGTGAACAAACTGCCTCTTGCTACAACCAAATATTTCACATTTTGATTCATCAGTCCAGAGTACCTACTGCCATTTTTCTGTACCCAGCGCTATAACAAAGGTATTTGGCACAATTATATATTTTTTCATGTATAGGACATGGAAACAAGGCTAAACAACTCAACTATCCATTAAAGCATATATATAGTACAGTGTATGTATATACTGTGTTTCCCTGAAAATAAGACCGGGTATTATATTAATATTATATTATTTGGCAACAAAAGACACAGTAGGGCTTATTTTCGGGGTAGGTCTTATCATATAATGTGCTGTCTTCTCTTCCCCTCTCCCTCCCTGCCTGTCAGGAATCCCCAGTGTGAACCGAGTAAAAGTGGTTGTAAAATCCAAGAATCCACTCCATTACAGTATTATATAATGTTAAATGTGTGTGTTTCTGTAATATAATTGTGCCAAATACCTTTGTTATAGCGCTGCTCAGCGCTTCCATGACCTGCCGGAGATCTCTTCCTCGCTCCGAGCACTGCAGTGGGGGGGGGGGGGGGGTGTTATTCGCCGCTGACAGCTGGGAGAAGAGGAGGAGAGCAGCGGGAGGTCAGCTGAGCGCCGCTGTACCAAGGGTATTTGCCACAATTATATTACAGAAACACACACATTTAACATATAATTCTCTACTAGAGTGGATTATAGGATTTTACAACCACTTTAAACCATGGCTTATTTTCGGGGTAGGGCTTATACTGCAGCCATCCCCGAAAATCAAAGTAGATCTTATTTTCAGGATAGGTCTTATTTTCAGGGAAACACCTATATATATATTTTAGCCTGAATCTGTACGATGTACATTATCGGTTATTTGATGATATTTTGGTTTTGGCCTGTTTAGAAATGCTTTCTATGGCTCATTGTACACAGCTCATTCTCTGTTTTACTTTACAGAAATGTATTAAATAAACATTAAAAGCAGGGGAATCTGAAGATCATCTGGGTTTAATGCCATTAATGACATCGGAAAGAAGCAAATATAAAAAACACTATAAGATTATCCTCTTATTATTTTAGGGTTTTTAGCTCTAAAATCGTGTCTCTTTAAAATTAATGCATCCTATGCATTAAGGTGAAAAAACATCTTGTGGTTGCAGGCCCCCCCAGCCCCACGGTTTACTTACCTGAGCCCTCGAAAGTCCTGCATTGAAAACACGCTGGCTTCTCGGCTCTTCTCGGCCAGGTCTTCTCGGCTATTCATTGGATAGATTGATAGCAGCGCAGCCATTGGCCAGGGGGGCGGGACCGAGACATACACTCTGTGTCTATGGACGCAGAGTGTATGAGACGGGAGCACGCCCGCAAGGTAACCCCCTTGAGAGAGAGCTTCCTGAGGGGGTTATCTATTGCGGGAGGAGCAGAGACAGCTGCCGTGGGACCCCAGAACAGCGGAATCGGCCACTCTGTGCAAAATGAACTGCACAGTGGAGGTAAGTATAACATGTTTGTTATTTAAAAAAAAAAAAAATGAACCTATACAACCACTTTAAAGACCATTATAAACCAAACATTTCACATTCATGATATCTGCTGTACCATGTACTTGTATGAAAAAGTATCCTGTTCTCTTTGTATTGCTTCCTTTGTGTGAAATCCCTGGTGTTCCTGCCAGACCCTCTGCTTTGACCACACTAAGCAGGAGAGCACAGTGTGGTCAGTTCTATAGCTGTGCTGGGAACTTAGCCTGCTCTCCACCAATGATGCACTAGTATGCCCCATATACCAGCATATTATGACAGACTTACCTGGACACGGAGCCCTCCATCGCAGCACTGTCATGGCTCTCTGGTGCTTCCATTTTCACCTGGTCTTCCTTCCGGTTTCATAGACTCCTGCTGTATGAATGGCCGGGGCATGCATGCGGTGACGTCACCGGCTGCATGCTGTGTGAATATCTCCTAAACAGTACAGGTTTAGGAGATATTCACTGTGCCTACAGATAAGCCTTATTGTAGGCTTACCTGTAGGTACAAGCTAAATAGTGGACTTATACCCCACTTTAAGCTAGGGATGTAAGTAAGCGAAGAAGTGGCTTTAGGCACAGCAGGGTCAAAATCTTTGCCTTTTTGTTTGATGGCTTAAATGAAGTGAGGTTTCCCACTTTTCTGATGAAATTAAAAAAAAGCCCTTTAATCTAAAAGCCGGATCGGATTGAGATCCTTTTGTTGATGCACTTGGAGCCGTTAGGCACAATTATTGGAAATTTAGAAAGCAATACCTGTTTGAGTTCACAGCTAGATTTCTTGTTGAGTGTGAGTTGTTCCTTTAAGAAGAAAAGGCTTTCAAATAGCAATATTTCCTGTCCTTAGTAAATATATTGTGCGGAGAAATCCCACAATAGAGATCCTGAAATCTGACAACCCAAAACCACAAAACTATTTAAACTTTTATCAATTTTTTTTGACTACTGGCAATTAAATAGCCCAATGTCACTCAGTTACGCACGACATGTATTATCTGTACAACCTGTCACTTTTAGAAGTCAGTGCTCTCGACAGAAAGAGGAGCGTTTGTTCTGTAATTGCATCCACTGAGTAGGGCTATGTCATGTAACCTGAAAGATGGGCTCTTTGGAAAGACATGATGCCTCAAATAAGAGTTGCATACTTTTTTCTAAAAGCTCAGGGAAAAAAAAATACGCTTTAAGAATAATGACAACCTCATAACATATGGAGGATGGAAGCAGCTGAGAGACAAATGCATCTGACAGAGATGGCCAAGGCTTCTTACTATATTTGTCAGAAAAGTAACTCCATCAGTTGGTGTTTATTCAAACTAAACTTTCTATTCAAAAAGGTGCAAAATTGATACCAGGAATGAAAATGTTGTACCTTTTAATGTGTTAATGTTTTGAGAGTCCTGGGAACCCCTAAACACATGGTGTTCTGATCTGCACATACAGACTTGAGAAAGTAAAGTCAAATGATGGTCTTGGTCTTCCTCATTCATTGGTCTTTCAACATAATTGGACAGCCCCCAAAATACATAATAAAATACTGAAGACAGTAGAGTGCATGCCTTCAGTTAGCATGGGTATTTTACAGTTCCCCTAGGTTCCAGGGCTCCTGGGGCATTCAAAAAGCCATTAATAGCCATGTACTAGAACCTGAAGGTGCCTTTCTTGTAATTCCTGCCATGTTATTACATGTCTTATGGGGCCATCTAGAAATTTTAGTTGTGCCTAAACAGTACCATGAAAAATAAAAATTTCCTTGAAATACTCCTGAAAAATAGCAGTTCACTTCCTGGTATGTGAATGTGCCTAGGCACACTTAAAGTTGTATTAAACGTAAAAGCAAACTTTTTTTGCATTGTAGCTTACCAATTCTTAGATGTGATGTCGGCATTAGGTTTCTTTTTCAGGCTTTATTTTCTTTTGGTGATCCATTCAGTAAGTCTGTTGTTTTTCAAAAGAACAAGCTCTCCTGAAAATGTAGCAATTAAAGGGTTGAGATTTACCACTATTCCACCATTTACCAGGAGTGCTTACAATGATCACCTTTTATTTATTCATGTAAAACCTTTATCCCAAAAAAAAAAAAAAATAGCTGTAACAAGCTTGTGTAACTGCAGTGTGAGCATGAGCTTGGCTTAAATTTCTTAGTGTATCTTAATCTGCTAGTACATCTAATGCCGCGTACACACGAAGGGACTATCCCGCGGGATTGTCCGCTGGACTCGAGTCCGCCGGACAATCCCCTCGTGTGTGGGCCTTCGACTGACTTTTTTTCCCAAAAGTCCAGCGGACTAGGTTTTAAGTTTTGTTTTAAAATTATCCGCTGGACTTGGCAGTCCGGCGGACAATACGGCCGTCTGTAGTATGGTCCGGCGGACCAAAAAGGACGCATGCTCAGTAGCAAGTATTTTTCTAGTATTTTTCTTTTTCTAGTCCCGTCGTACGTGCTGTACGTCATCGCGTGAACCGCCGGACTTTTAGCGTGATCGTGTGTGGTCAAGTCTGTTCGCTTTCAAGTCCGGCGAAGCCCAGCTGGAAAGTCCGGCGGTTTGTCCGCTGGACTAGGTCCGGCGGACAAAGTCCCTTCATGTGTACGCGGCATAATATACTCTCCCACCCCCCAGACTGATAATGCTGCTGTCCAAATGTGACTCTGTACTCCTTCATCCAGAGTGTAGGCACTCTCATACAGGAGGTGTGTTACTGGCCAGATCACCAGGTGAAAACAGGGTAAAAAAGAAAAAAAAAGAAAAATGAATGCAGCCACCACATCTAAGGATTAGTAAGATGCAATATGTTAAATGTTTGGTTTTGAGTTTAATATCGCTTTAATCGCTGTATACTGTATCTGCAGTGTAAGTTTGTCTAAGGCACTGACTTTTGAGTGAGATTTGTTGAAGTCACTACGTTGCTGCTCATGGTTCTCCTTGCTGGAGACGAAGCTGTACCTGTGAAGCTGCAGCGCATGGATTTTTCTGCTTCATTTATTTTGTGTATTTGTGCGTAAAGCGGTAGTGAACCAAATCAAATAATAAAAAATTAAAAATTAAAAAAATCTGGCCCAAAAACAAAGCCCTACAGCGGCGTGCTGTCACCGCTAAAAACGCTTCCATCTTCACCTGGTCTTCTTTGCGGGTTTGCGGGCTTCAGCGATATGAATGGCTGAGCTGGTGATGACGTCACTCCCGCACATGTGCGTGGGAGTTGCTTCAGATCACCAGTCGGGAGGCGGCTCTGACCTATGCAAACAAAGCCCTGGTACTCTACCAAGTTGGTTGCCAAGTTGGAAAAGTAAAGCTGGCCATACATCCTTAGAATTTTTTTTGAACACTCATATGAAAATTCTAAAAAAAAACTGTTCAGAAGACCATTCAATTTTGCCATTATTAAAAATGTGTTTAAAAGCCCTTAAACATTTGTCCAGACTTGCTACTTCAATCCCAGATGCATTAAATAGGTTTCTTTTGTGCCTAGAATATTCACATTTCAATATGTATGCTTTTTCCTGAACAAAAAACACATTCACAGCTAGATCCGTTAATGCGAGAAACATATTCCATCCTGCTCCTTTGAATTTTCTTGTCACTGCTGTTGAAAACTTTCATTGATTTCACCCCAGTAGCCATTAGAGAATCAAATGAATGCTCAAAATAAAAAGCTTCAATTTTACTGGTTTATGGGAAGCTTAAAGTCCCTCTCTGGGATAAAACTTTTCTTACTCACATTTATTCCCCCCACCCCCTCTAATTGGTTGCTTTAGCAAATAGAACCCCCCCCCCCCCCCCCCCAAAAAAAAAATGTAAATCCCTAAATGCCTTTTTTACTGACCCGAAGATGCAGTCATGTGACGTCGCCAGCCCAAGCTTCTCTTCACCCCCCTTTCACCAGTCACAATGCTTACCGATTCAACATCAATCATAGCACATCTCACCCTAATCAACCTGCATCTTCCTCCCCCTTCCCCCTCCAACACACATACATAGTTATAATAAATCCCTCCTGAGAAACCTGTATTCACCACTGTTCATAGCACCCTGAACACCCCCATGGTTTGGCAACATGGAAAGAAAGAAAGAAAGAAAGAAAGAAAGAAAGAAAGAAAGAAAAGAAAGAAAGAAAGAAAAAGAAAGAAAGAAAGAAAGAAAAAGAGATAGATAGATAGATAATAAATAGACAGATATACATAGATAGATAGAAATAAATATAGATAGATATATAGATAGATAAAGGGAGAAAGACAGATAGATAGATAGATAGATAGATAGATAGATAGATAGATAGATAGATAGATAGATAGGAGGGAGAAAGACAGATAGATAGGTAGATAAATGGAGATAGATAGATAGGCTTTGACTATTGAAAATGAATTTTTGTTTTGTGCTGCTCAGATGCAATTTACCGGTAGTTAGGCTTTAAAAAAATGGGAATACAATTTATTTTACCTGACGTATCCTGCACCTTTTGCGTGAAGCCTCCCCTGACCTCACACTTTAGTATGACAGACCTTATAATGCATCTAAAGCTGGTACTTTTTGGAAAGACTAGGGAAAGGTTTTTGGGCACATTTTTTTGGTGACAAGAAAAGATTTCACTCACTTTGTAGAGCTTTCCTCTCATTTGTTGATGTGTCGATGAGACAGGAAGTGAAGGGAACTCTCCTCATCATAAACAGATGGCCAGAAAAACAGACAAGGGTTTTAACCCTTTTAACGGAAATATATATATATATATATATATATATATATATATATATATATATATATATATATATATATATATATAATGTTTACATCAATTAATTTACAGTTGGCTCAAGGAACTTTCACTTTTCTGCAGGTCTTTCCCTTTTTGGCTTTCAACAGACAGGATCAATCAGATTCTGACCGATCTCTAGTAGGATAGCTGGCTTTCACAGACCTACCTCACCCTTCTCAATAGGCATGACTATGAAAACTCGTCTGATATAAACTTGCATTTTTGTATAATGATGATTTCTAAGATAGTTTACTCAGCAGTTGGATAATGTATGCATGACTACCCGCTGTGTAATTTGCGTGGGCAGCTTTATATTACATGGGCTTTCCACAAACCTTTCACTATACAGACTACTGAAAGGTTTATTGTCTTTGTAAAATGTTTTTTTAAAACATTTAAATTTTATTTAAAAAAATAAACACATAAACAGTCAACAAAGCATTGTATAGACTTTTCAAAGTGCATATAAAACTGGTACACGATAATGGAGTTTATACCATGAATTTTGAACATTGGATGTCTCTTTCACGTGGAAAAAATTCCTATGCCACCTAATCAGTGGTTTTACTGTAACTTGAGCATCCTTTATATTTGCTTTACTTGGTTGTAAGTAATCTTAATACATCAAGGTGAAGATCAAGAGAGAAAGAAAAAGGAGTGACAGTCCCTAATGGGGTGCCACCATGGAAGGAAGAGAGAGAGAGAGAGAGAGGAGATCAGGGGTGGGATGGGGGAAGGGTGACCATTTTCAGTTCAGGTCTTTGCGTTCAGGTTATCTTTACATCCGCATCAGCGTGTCATGTACTGTTGAGTACTTGAAGATGAGCCAAGGTTGCCAAGTGCTATTAAATTTGTCTATCTGTTCGTGTGCTATTGCCCTGAGCTCTTCTAGTTTGTACAGGAGTTGAACTTCAGTTAGCCATTCTTTGAGCGATGGGGCAGTGGTGCTTCTCCAGTGTCTGGGTATAAGCGATTTGGCCGCAGTGAGCAAAAATCTCGTCAGTGAGGATTTGTATTTCTTCATGGTACAGTTGGTGATGTGTAGCAGGCAGCATGCCGCATCTAATCTAATACGAGTCTCTGTAATGTGTTTTATCTGGTCAGTCACTTGGGTCCAGAAGGTCTGTATTAGGTCGCATTCCCACCATATGTGCTGTAGTGTGCCCCTGCCTTGGTTGCAGCGCCAGCAAACCTCAGGAACCGTCGGGAACCATTTGTGCAGTTTGGTAGGTGTGTAGTACCAATTTGTCAGTAGTTTAAACTAAGTTTCTTGTAATCTTGTACTAATCGCACACTTATGTGCAAATGTACAGGCTTGTAGCCATTGATCCTTCGTGAAGGATAAATTTAGGGCAGTTTCCCAATACACCTTATGTTTGTTCGGTTCCTGGAGGTCAGAAGCCTGCAACCATGCATATGTTAAAGATATATTTCTCGTGGAAGTTCCGGCCAGATAGCAGACAGTCTCAAAGGGTGTTGGAGGCCGTATGAAGTGTTTGTATGTCTTTGTAAAATGTTGCTCCCAAGAGCAACTAAATAGAATTTGGTCATTTTGATAATGTATACTATGTATATTTGTAAGTGTGTATAAAACACACATCTGTCTTTCCAGATGCAGACCGAAACGCACTTAGATCTTTCATAAGACTTTGTTGCAACTTTATTTTAAGAGATACTGCCAGGAACATTAAAACAACCAAAAAGTAGCCATGCAAATAAAAATTTAAATACTTACCTTCACCATCGCAGGACATAGTAGTGACATGGAGGTTGGTGGAAAGAACCAGTGAGTGCAGTGGGCAACCAGGAGATGGACACTCCCAGAAGTGTTGGCTTCTGCAGCAAACTTCAGATGTTTCCTCTTATATGGAGTAACTTTCAGCAGAGAAAAAGGTAATACTAGCCATACACACCAGTTGAAAAATCATTCAAACGTGTTTTCGAAAAACTAACACCCGATTGTGAGAGCAAACAATATTGCCATCATGTATTGACCAGCTTTCGAACAATATATGATTTTTATTATTGCATTATTTTTGTCTACTTTTCTTAATTTAATTTTTTCAGGGAATATTCACAGAAAAAAATAGGTATCAAAAAATTGCCTATCTTGATGGATTGCCTATCTTGATGGTTGTATGTTTCTTGTGTGTAATGATGCTCTTTATTTTAGACATGACCGTTCTTTGACACAAACTTTTATCTTCCGGGTTAACGTTTTTTTCACACATAAGCAGTACCAACAGTTCATTTTTTATTGGACGAGAAATACAGTACCTTACAGCAGAAGTTTTCCAACGTTTCCTTCAATTTTTTGTCTCCAAAACATCAAAACCGATTATCGATTTTTGCCCATTAACTGGATGAAAAAAAAAACAACAAACTGTCCAAATGACAGATTTTCTAGCGATTTTTCATCTAGTTTATGGGCACCATAAGTATTTTCATTCTTCAGTAACCTCTTGGCGCCGGCACCTCCTGGCCCTTTAGGAGGTTTATGAAGCCGGGAGGCGGGGTGTGACTTAAGATCATGTGACCGCTGTGATTAGCTGTGATGGTGGTCACATGGTCTGAAAACTCGGTTAGGCAAAGGTCACTGTCCCGGGAGCGTGCAGTGCACGCACTCTCGGCACAGGTGTATTGGGGGCAATTCATGCAAAGGACCAGGTGCAGAGAGGCTGCATATTTGCGTAAGGCCCGCGCCAAGGGGTTAATGCAGTATTCGTTCATTTTAACAAACTATATTCTTGACAGGGTCTTTTAAAAACTCAATGTTTTGCTTTGGCATCCAAATAACCTTAAAAAGAAAAATGATATACAATAAAGTAGAATGATGATCATATATACTGTTATGACGAATGGTGCCATGTATAGTATAATTGTAGTCCACAGGTTCATTTGCCATAAGTATACTGTACATTGTAAGAAAAATCTATTAAAGTAGATGTAAACCCTGATTGAATGATATTTTATTTGCTAGAGCAGTATATAAACATTTAAAAAAAAAAAAAACTTTCTGCAGCCACTTTCTGTTTACATCCATGTACAATAGCAATTGTGCAATGGCATTTCTAAGGGCAAGTTTCCCAATGGTGACTACATTGGATCGTGCCTGTGTGATGTGTGTTGAAATGGTCACTTGAGATCTTCATCAGAAGCTCATGTGAAAAGGTGACAATGCAAAAGAAGAATTGGGAAACAGGGCCAAGTAGAGTATTTTATGGCAGGATCACTATAGATTATTTTAATAAAAGCTGAAGATGTAAAATAATTCTAAATAACATTAACATGTTAACCACTTTCAGACCGGACCAATTTGCAGCCAAAGGACCAGGCCCCTTTTTGCGATTCGGCACTGTGTCGCTTTAACTGACAATTGCGCGGTCGTGCGACGTGGCTCCCAAACAAAATTGACATCCTTTTTTTCCCACAAATAGAGCTTTCTTTTGGTGGTATTTGATCGCCCCTGCGGTTTTTATTTTTTGCGCTATAAACAAAAAAGAGTCAGTTTAGGCCGATACGTATTCTTCTACATATTTTTGGTAAAAAAATCGCAATAAGCGATTATTGATCGGTTTGCGCAGAAGTTATAGCATTTACAAGATAGGGGATAGTTTTATAGCATTTTTATTAATAATTTTTTTTTTTTTATTAGTAATGGCGGCGATCTGCAATATTTTTTGTGACTGCGACATTATGGCGGACACATCGGACATTTTTGACACATTTTTGGGACCATTGTCATTTATACAGCAATCAATGCTATTTAAATGCATTGATTCCTGTATAAATGACACTGGCAGTGAAGGGGTTAACCACAAGGGGGCAGTGTAGGGGTTAAGTATGCCTAGGGGTGTGTTTCTTGCTGTGGGGGGCGTGGCTGTCAGCTAGTGAATGCTGATCTCTGCTCCAATCACAGGGAGCAGAGATCGGCGTCACTAGTTGCTAGGCAGAACGGGGAGATGCTGTTTATCTCGGCATCTCCCCGTTCAGCCTTCCCGTGAGACGATCGCGGGGGTCCCCGCGGCGATCGAGTCCGCGGGGCCCGCGACCGACTCACGGGGGTCCCGACCGGCGCGGGAGCGCGCCGCTCCCGATGGCACGGACAGGCATTAAGGAGGGACTTATATATACGCCCTCCTGCCTGTACGTGCCATTCTGCCGACGTATATCTTCGTCCGCCGGTCGGCAAGTGGTTAAAGTAGAACTATAGGCAAAACTTTTTTTTGTCATTTTGGATAGAGCAAGGGAGGGTTATAACCCTTTTCAGATTTTTTCTCACCACCTGTGTCCCATTGCGGAGATTTCCCTTCACTTCCTGTCCCATAGCCAAACAGGAAGTGAAAGGAAATCCCTGCAAATGAAGGGAATTCCTTGGGGACCCCAGATCACCAGAGTTAGGCCACTTTCACACTGAAGCGCTTCTAAACTGCCAATAAAAACACTGAGCGCTTTCGAAGAGCTTTTCAGGCGCTTTTGAAGAGCTTTACATTAATTTCAATGGGGAGGGGAGTTTTTCACAGCCCTGCCAGCGCACTGCCCCAGTGTGAAAGCGTTCATTGATTTTAATAGAAATAAGTTTTCATGAGCTTTTTAGGCGCTGTTTTTAGTGTGAAGGCGGCTAAAAAGCGCCTCAGTGTGAAAGTGGTCTTAGGCCACTTTCACACTGAAGCGCTTCTAAACTGCCAGTAAAAACACTGAGCGCTTTTGAAGAGCTTTTCAGGCGCTTTTGAAGAGCTTTCCATTCATTTCAATGGGGAGGGGAGTTTTTCACAGCCCTGCCAGCGCACTGCCCCAGTGTGAAAGCGTTCATTGATTTTAATGGAAATACGTTTTCGTGAGCTTTTTAGGCGCTGTTTTTAGCGTGAAAGCGCCTGAAAAGCGCCTCAGTGTGAAAGTGGTCTTAGTGTTACCATTGAAAGATTTCCCCTCTATTACTTTTCTGGGGACAACCCAAAATTTGGGATTGTCTTTTACTTCTACTTTCAATGATTCTCCTTAACGGGGGCACAGACAGCAATAAAAACTGACAGGTGTTCCAATCCCTCTCCCCTCTATCCAAAACTAAAAAAAATTTAAGTTTTGCCTTTAGTTATACTTAAATATGTTATATGAATGCTTAGAGATACAGTTCGCATCTACATTAAAGTTACTTTTTCATTTTAACAAAATTGTGTACCTTGTGATGGCGTAATTATTGGTTTGGGGAAAGCTACGCGCCTCACTCAGCTGACCTAATGAAAACAAAGAAAGACAAGCTGTGTTCTAACAATTGTTTTGCAGAACATACTGTATATTTACCAGTAGCACTGAGCCAGGTTCTTGTGACTCTTGGCAGCAGAGGGAGCTCTAGAGTAAAAATGAAGAGTATCCTAACCTTGAATTGTACTGCCTAATGGAACACCTCACATTAGGGTATTCCAAATAAGAGATGACCAAACAAAAAGAAAAAAAGAAAAACATAAAAGATGAACCAAAAAAGGAACAATAATGTGTATGTCCAGCCAAAATTGTTCTTTAACTTTGGATATAGTGGGGAAAAATTAGAACCCGTCTGGTTTTATTACAGTCTGGGCTTGGGCAAGAAACATTTTCCCTCACTTCCTGTGCCACCAATAGGAGTTGCACTAGACAGGAAGTAAGGGAAAATCTGCAACAGCAACACAGCCAGAAAAAGTAATACTTTTTTTTTTTAGTAGAGTAGGGAAGGTTGGATCCCTGTAGGATTTTTATTACTGCCTGTTTAAATTTAGCTTGATAAACACTTTTGCTAAAGCTGATATAACACATATAATTGCTATAAAAGACATTTTTGTAATTATTATTATTTTCTTAAAGGAGAAGTACAACCAAAGTTTTTTTGGCTGTACTTTTCCTGTGGGACACAGGAGTGCAGTTCGTTTGGCACTCCCGTGACCTGTTTTCAGCAGACAGCGGGCTGTCTGCTGACGTCACAGAGCCGGTCCAGACTCGGGAAAGATTGTGACACTGGAGTCAGGACCTTCTCATATGTCTTGGCCGGCACCCAGCTCAGCCTCCCAGCGAACCCCAGAGCCGGCCACTCCCGCCCCTCTACAGCCCAGCACTCCAGTGAGTGTGTGTCCCGGGGGGGCAGAGAAGAGAGCTGCGACTGACAGTCACCAGCTCTCTGCTTGGGGAGCTGTGAGAACCGAGCGATCTGTGGTGTTAGATCACTCGATTCTCAGTGTTAGAGCTGGCAAGGGACAGATGCAGCATCAGACCAATGCTGCACCCACCTAAGTATAAATCGGCAAAAACCCCAAACCCCATACTTCTCTTTGAAACAGTTCTAGGCATGGATATTATATTTTTTACAGGTAAATAGAAGAGCCGGCAACTCGGTGACTCCGGAGAAAACAGCAATCTTTATTATCTTCTATAAAGGTCTGTGAAAACCAGCATACAAAAGTGTTAATGGGTCAGCTATGACTAAGGCCCTTGTGGGCTGAAACGCCTTAGTACTTTTGTATGCTGGTTTGCACACCCCTTTATAGAAGTAATAAAGATGTCTGTTTTCTGCGGAGTAACTGATTTGCTGGCTCTTCAATTTACAACTTTGTATCTGTTGTGGCTTGTGGAGGCTAAAAGCCAGGTACAGGTGCAAAATAATTCCTCTAGATGAGAGTGGGGAGGTTGGAGCACTGTTTTGTTTTCCCTGATGGATATTTTATACATATTTACACTAGCCCCGTTATGACTATATACACTATATTACTAAAAGTATTGGAACGCCTGCCTTTACATGCACTCCCATCCCCGCCAGGCATCCCAATCTTAGTCCATAGGGTTTAATATTGAGTTGACCCACCCTTTGCAGCTATAACAGCTTAAACTCTTTTGGGAAGGCTGTCCACAAGGTTTAGGAGTGTGTCTATAAGAATGTTTGACCATTCTTCCAGAAGCGCATTTGTGAGGTCAGGCACTAATATTGGACCGGAAGGCCTGGCTCGCAGTGTCTGCTCTAATTCCTCCCAAAGGTGTTCTATCAGGTTGAGGTCAGGACTCTGTGCAGGCCAGTCAAGTTCCTCCACCCCAAACCCGCTCATCCATGTCTTTATGGACCTTGTTTTGTACACTGGTGCGCAGTCATATTGGAACAGAAGGAGGGCATCCCCAAAGTGTTCCCACAAAGTTGGGAGCATGACATTGTCCAAAATGTCTTGGCATGCTGACGCCTTATGAGTATTCACTGAAACTAAGGGACCAAGCACAACCCCTGAAAAACAACCCCACACCATAATCATCATTAAATGCTGCCAGTGTGCCCCCCACCCGGTCTGCCCAGAACTTTGCCTGTGGGGCAGCGGATGACGGCGACAAGCGGGGTCCACCATGCGTCTCCTGCCTCCTGATAGGCATCCAATAGCGGCGCCTGTCGTTTCAGCCAATCAGGTGACAGGTAACAGACCCGAGCACCTGACTGCAGGAGAGGCGGTTCAGTGTTAGAAAAGTGAATAGTCATTCGCTTTCCTAACACAGCTGAGAGGACTGCGAGCGCCAAGCAGCCTTAGAGCCATACTCACCAGCTTTGCTCGGGCCATGCATTCCACGGAGCTTCTGACGTCACTTCCGGTTTCCCTCTGGCACAGGGAAACCGGAAGTAAAGTCTTAACGCAAAGAACAAAGCACCCGCTTTTTTAAAGGGCCTTGTTTTATTTATTTAGTTTAATTATTTATTTTTTTTACTGCTGGGGGGGTGGCGCCCGTGCGCCCCTTATGGATGGGCCACCACTGCTAGGGTGGGAAATGCAGCAGCTACTGGTAAATTAACAAGGCACACACACACGTACACAGACACACACATGTACACAGACACACACACTTGCTTGTAGAACAGCCCTTACTTGTTAGGTGGTGTTCCTTGTCCCACTCCCAGCTCTTGTGAAGGACACACGAGGGGTGCACCTGCAGGAATTTACCAGAGGGGACAGCAAAGACCCCGATGTCAGCTCAATAAAAACTCTCAAAGCCGTCACAGCCATGGAGCTTTCCTGCACCCGCCCCTGCTTTGTCCCATCCCCACCAGACAGCCGAGCCCTTCTGCCTCACTCGAGTATAAACCGAGGGGGGCTTTTTCAACATAAAAAATGTGGTGAAAAACTCGGCTTATACACGAGTATATACGGTACTTTACATAATCTTATTTACTAGGAATAACCATTTGGCTGTATAAACTCTTCTGTGTTACAACCCGTGACCAGCGCAAACCTCCCAGAAATCAATAAAGTTATAAATACTTTACTGCCTTCATAGTTCAGCCAAGAGTACATGATGTGTGATGCCAAGAAGTCCGAATACAAACAGTAAGAGTTATTTATGATACCTGGAAAGAGGAAGCTGGAATAAAAGTGGATCTATTCCCCATAATCAAGTTTACTATTTTAATGCAAATAAAGAATTTTTAACAACCAACAAGATTTAAATTGTATCGGAACTCCCAAAATAAAAATCAAACAATATTTACCACCGTTAGACAAATCTTGGCCAGGGCAAGGTGGACAGGCAACTCCATGATAGCACACATAAAACAGTAAGGCTGCTTTCACACTGGGGCGGTGCGGGGCGGCGACGGTAAAGCAGTGCTATATTTAGCGCTGCTTTACCATCGTTTTACCCGCGGTATGCGGCCGCTAGCGGGGTGGTTTTAACCCCCGCTAGCGGCCGAAAAAGGGTTAAAAACCTCCGCAAAGCGCCGCTGCAGCGGCGCTTTGCGGGCGGTATCCCCGCGGTCTCCCATTGATTTCAATGGGAAGGAGCGGTATAGGAGCGGTGAACACACCGCTCCTTCACTGCTCCAAAGATGCAGCTAGCAGGACTTTTTTTACCGTCCTGCTAGCGCACCGCTCCAGTGTGAAAGCCCTCCGGGCTTTCACACTGGAGACACAGCAACAGCTGTTTCGGGTCGGTTTGTAGGCGCTATTTTTAGCGCAATAGCGCCTGCAAACCGCCCCAGTGTGAAATCAGCCTAAAGGTGCACCTAAGGGGCAAGATTGCACTGTGAAAGGACATGTTTGGTCTTTTATTCACTCCCGTAAAAAAAGAGCCAGAAAAGGAAATTATGTACCTCTCCGCTGTGAGGCTGGGACAGAAGTTTACCTGTTTACTACTAAGGTAAGAAAAAAAAAATAGGTATCCAAAAATCGAGGGGTGGAGGGCTGGTCTTTCGTTTGAGACCAAATAGTAAAGTTGGGTGGAACTCCGCTTTAATAAAATATATTCTTTAAAAACAAAAACAGTAAAGCTGGCTATACACTAGTAGATTTTTTAATTTGTACAAAAATTTGTACGAAAATTATCAGTACATTGGATGGCTTGGCAAGCGTAATTCGAAAGTAGTCCAAAAAGTTGTTTGCGTATGACATTCGATTTTGGAATGAATGTAATTTTCTGAACAAAATCTACATACACTGTTAGAAATGTTTGTCTGAGAAAAAATTTGCATGATACTCTTTTGAATTTTCTCATCGCTGCAACATCATTGAGACCCCACTAACGATTAGGAAACCAAACAAACTTTCTTAAAGCGATTTACATTTTTTTAAAAAGTAATAACAAACATGTTATTCTTACCTGCTCTGTGTAATGGTTTTGCATGAAGCAGCCCTGATTCTATTCTTTTTGGGTCCCCTGTTGGTGGGCTTGGCTCCTCCCCTGCTGAGTGCCCCCAGTAGCAAGCCTCTTGCTACTGGGGGCACTTAAACAGGCTTGCTCCTGAGCCGCACTCTGCATGTCTACTCACACACACAGCATGGCCCTGTCTGCCCCCGCTAACTCCTCATTGGCTCAAACTTCAGCAGGAGTCATCGGCTCCTGCTTCGGTCAATCAGCCAATGAGGAGTTAGCGGGGGCAGACAGGGCCATGCTGTGTGTGTGGCTGATTGACCGAAGCAGGAGCCGATGACTCCTGCTGAAGTGTGAGCCAATGAGGAGAGACCCAGGATATACGCTGCTCTCATGTACATCACTGGATCAAGATCGGGCTCAGGTAAGTATAACTGGGGCTGAAGTGGGAGCTGCACCCAGAAGTGCAAAGTGTAATTTCCCTAGCAAAGTGAACAGCCTGCCTATCAACCTCACTATCTCCTGAAGGATCCACACAATAATTTGTGGACCGTTTAAGGACAGAAACAATTAGATCCGGTGGTGCCTGCATTTGTCTACCTCCAGCCTCCGTAGTCTCTCTCTCTCTTTCCTGATTCCTCCACTCCCCTCATCTCTCCTGATTAACTTTCTCTTTTCTTACTTTTCATTGTATCTCTCTTTAGTTTTGTTTTGAGTCTAAAGAGGGCCCTCTATTCTTGTTTACCCAAATGCCCTTTCCAGACAGGTGCCCCTGCTACATTACAAAACTTTCAGGTCCCGTACCGATTGGCTGCCCTGCTGAATTCTGAACATAGGAAGTTTTGATGTGCATATAACTTTAGCTGACAGCATCTCACCTCTCACTGTTTTCGCATGTGTTTTTTTACTGAATGGAACCTCAACGTATGCCTTTTTCCATTATGTGTTAAAGTAGTTGTAAAGCTGCTGGCGCTGTCCCCATCTTTTTTTCTTCAAGTGGCCCCAAAGCAAACCAGCTACTGTGGGGGCATTCATGCAGGTGTGCTCCTGAGCTGGGCTGTATGCTTCCATAGACACTCACAGTGCGGCTTAGCGACACCCCCTGCTCCCTCCTCACTGGTTATGACTGACATCAGCAGGAGCCAATGGCTCCCACTGCTCTCAGAGCCTCCTGAAAATTCTAAAAGAGGTGCACCTGTGCTGCAGAGAGGCACAGCTCTAATTTGAGAGAGTTTTTTTTACCTTAATGCAGAGAATGCTGGTTTGTGAAAAGAGCCAGTGTACCTTAAAGCAAGCCAGTCCCCAGACTATGCACACTAAAGTATTTACATATTTTGAACAAGCAGAAAAAAGCATTATAATACAAGCTCTCATTTACCTCTGTAGCTATAGGCATTGTGGAGAAATCTGTCTTCCAAATCTTATTTACTAGGAATAACCATTTGGCTGTATAAACTCTTCTGTGTTACAACCCGTGACCAGCGCAAACCTCCCAGAAATCAATAAAGTTATAAATACTTTACTGCCTTCATAGTTCAGCCAAGAGTACATGATGTGTGATGCCAAGAAGTCCGAATACAAACAGTAAGAGTTATTTATGATACCTGGAAAGAGGAAGCTGGAATAAAAGTGGATCTATTCCCCATAATCAAGTTTACTATTTTAATGCAAATAAAGAATTTTTAACAACCAACAAGATTTAAATTGTATCGGAACTCCCAAAATAAAAATCAAACAATATTTACCACCGTTAGACAAATCTTGGCCAGGGCAAGGTGGACAGGCAACTCCATGATAGCACACATAAAACAGTAAGGCTGCTTTCACACTGGGGCGGTGCGGGGCGGCGACGGTAAAGCAGTGCTATATTTAGCGCTGCTTTACCATCGTTTTACCCGCGGTATGCGGCCGCTAGCGGGGTGGTTTTAACCCCCGCTAGCGGCCGAAAAAGGGTTAAAAACCTCCGCAAAGCGCCGCTGCAGCGGCGCTTTGCGGGCGGTATCCCCGCGGTCTCCCATTGATTTCAATGGGAAGGAGCGGTATAGGAGCGGTGAACACACCGCTCCTTCACTGCTCCAAAGATGCAGCTAGCAGGACTTTTTTTACCGTCCTGCTAGCGCACCGCTCCAGTGTGAAAGCCCTCCGGCTGATTGACCGAAGCAGGAGCCGATGACTCCTGCTGAAGTGTGAGCCAATGAGGAGAGACCCAGGATATACGCTGCTCTCATGTACATCACTGGATCAAGATCGGGCTCAGGTAAGTATAACTGGGGCTGAAGTGGGAGCTGCACCCAGAAGTGCAAAGTGTAATTTCCCTAGCAAAGTGAACAGCCTGCCTATCAACCTCACTATCTCCTGAAGGATCCACACAATAATTTGTGGACCGTTTAAGGACAGAAACAATTAGATCCGGTGGTGCCTGCATTTGTCTACCTCCAGCCTCCGTAGTCTCTCTCTCTCTTTCCTGATTCCTCCACTCCCCTCATCTCTCCTGATTAACTTTCTCTTTTCTTACTTTTCATTGTATCTCTCTTTAGTTTTGTTTTGAGTCTAAAGAGGGCCCTCTATTCTTGTTTACCCAAATGCCCTTTCCAGACAGGTGCCCCTGCTACATTACAAAACTTTCAGGTCCCGTACCGATTGGCTGCCCTGCTGAATTCTGAACATAGGAAGTTTTGATGTGCATATAACTTTAGCTGACAGCATCTCACCTCTCACTGTTTTCGCATGTGTTTTTTTACTGAATGGAACCTCAACGTATGCCTTTTTCCATTATGTGTTAAAGTAGTTGTAAAGCTGCTGGCGCTGTCCCCATCTTTTTTTCTTCAAGTGGCCCCAAAGCAAACCAGCTACTGTGGGGGCATTCATGCAGGTGTGCTCCTGAGCTGGGCTGTATGCTTCCATAGACACTCACAGTGCGGCTTAGCGACACCCCCTGCTCCCTCCTCACTGGTTATGACTGACATCAGCAGGAGCCAATGGCTCCCACTGCTCTCAGAGCCTCCTGAAAATTCTAAAAGAGGTGCACCTGTGCTGCAGAGAGGCACAGCTCTAATTTGAGAGAGTTTTTTTTACCTTAATGCAGAGAATGCTGGTTTGTGAAAAGAGCCAGTGTACCTTAAAGCAATTTTGAACAAGCAGAAAAAAGCATTATAATACAAGCTCTCATTTACCTCTGTAGCTATAGGCATTGTGGAGAAATCTGTCTTCCAAGTTTACAACAGAGGCACAGAAATTTTAACTTAGTGATTAAGAATATGTAAATAATTGAATGTACAAATGTAAATCCTAGCTTGATGACATTTAGCTTGCTAAGGCACTGTGTATCATAGAATAAAAAACTTAGAAAAATACTGTTTTTACCTCTCTCATCTTTTTTGAAACCTCAGTGCTCCTGATCTTCTTCACCCTCTTTGCAGTCACTTCCTGTCACCATGCTCTTCTTCAGCTGCTGCATATCACTACTTAGGGTGGGCTTCTTGCTGGTGACAACAGCAGAACATGCCTATGCAGTGAGCATCAGCACAATACAAGAGAGCCATAGGGCGACAGGGACAATGCGTTGCCACCCAATGACAAGAAGTGTCTGAACAAGGACCTTCATGGTAGGATCAGCAGATATTTTAATAAAAGCTGCCGATTTAAACAAAACTGAAATAGACCTAAGAACCGCTGACAGCTGACTTACCGTATTTATCGGCGTATAACACGCACCCCAAGTTTAGGAGGGCATTTTAAGGAAAAAAAGTTTTAGGAGGGAAGTTTAGGGAAAAAAAAAAACCTTACATTTAAGCGTCATTTGCAGCTTGCCCCAGCGTCATTTGCAGCTTGCCCAGCGTCATTTGCAGCTTGCCCAGCGTCATTTGCAGCTTGCCCAGCATCATTTGCAGCTTGCCCAGTGTCATTGCAGCTTGCCCAGTGTCATTGTCAGCTTGCCCAGTGTCATTGTAGCTTGCCAGCGTCATTTGTAGCCTTGCCCGCGTTTAAATTTCCCCCCCCGCGAGACAGACCGCGCATGCGCTGTCGAAAAGACCGAAGCGCCGCCGAAAAAGACCGAAGCGCCGCCGGAAAAGACCGAGCCGGTTCCGCCTCCCTGCTGTTTCCGGAGCGAGCGCAGGGAGGTGGGACTACGAGCGGAGCCGAACAGTCGGCTCGGTCTTTTCCGGCAGCGCTTCGGTCTTTTCCGGCGGCGCTTCGTTTTTTTCCAGCGGCGCTTCGGTTTTTTACGGCGGCGCTTCGGTTTTTTACGGCGGCGGTCGCTATTTTTCTATTTTTGTCACTTTTTTGGGGGGGTATCGGCGTATAACACACACCCACAACTTTCCCCCGATTTTAGGGGGAAAAAGTGCGTGTTATATGCCGATAACTACAGTATTTTACAAACACGGAACTTGATTAGATGCTAAAATACTAATCTCCACTTTTGTTTAAAGTAGAACTATAGGTAAAACATTTTTTTTTCATTTTGGATAGAGTACGGAAGGGTCACCAAAACTAGTGTTCCCATTGGAAAATTCCTTATCTATTACTTTTTTGGGGACAACCCAAAATGTATAATTTATTTTCACTTTCACTTTTAAATGATAATATTGAACAAGACAAATAGGGTGAATCTCCATAACATGGACACAGACAGCAATAAAAAACTAACAAGCATTCTAGTCCCTCTCCATTCTATCCAAAACTGAAAAAAAAAGCTTTGCCTTTAGTTATACTTTAATTTTCTTTTGTGCTAATTTTTGTTATTCAGCTCCAGGCATTGCATTCTTCCTCCTTTTTCTTCCTTTCATCAGCCATTAATTTAAAGTTGTTTTTCTCCCATCCTCCCTAGTGGCCACTACTACTCTGGCTGTCTGATGAAGTTAGACCAGCGACAAGCAAATGATTCAGCTATAAGGAAGCTTGCCTTGGTTTGTCAAAGGGGAGCTGGCGAGGGACTGGTGCGTTATAATTCTGTTAAATCAAATTACAGAGGGTCTCCCATTCCCAAGGTTAATTCAAGAGGTTCAAACACAGATCTAAAGTGGAAATGAAGGTGACTGATGGATTGAAGATGACAAAGGGCACATAGGAAACTGGAATGATACGCGTGTTCTGCTTTATAAAAATGGACTTTAGGTAAAACCATAAAATAAAATAAATCTCAGACCTTTCCTATAAGCTTGTAATATAAATATCTATATATATTTTTGTAATTTGTTTAAACTGTTTGCATTTTACATGTAGTGCTACTCCCATAGGGACCGCTGGTGAATGTGGTTTATCTCCCACCTTGCACAACCAGTCACATGAATTTCCAAACACACCCAGTCAAGAAGAAATCCTTGCACTTTGTTTTTTTTGTTTTAATAGGGGAATTAAACTTGGATGGGGATGGGGTACATATGGGATTTGATTGATTGAAGAAATATACATAGGGACTGAACTATATACTCTCCGGTATATACAACCTCTTCTCCTCAACCTCCAGCACATACACTTGCTTGCAGACTATCTCTTCCACGACCAGCTAGCACTGATTTGAGAACCTGACACTGACTCTGTCAGGCAGGGACTGCGGGCCCCTATGATGTAGCAAAAATATGGTAGTCCTTGGTGATAGCTGTCCTACATGTGGCTACTGCTCCCAGTAACACCTCTTCAGGCAGTGCCAGCCCTCCTGCCCGCAGCTGCCACTTTCCACTGCCTGTGCCACCCCAGTCCTTCTGACTGGCTCTGCACCCATCCCAGACTGCTCTATTCCAGTCCTCTCAGTGCAATTTCTGCTGAGAGCAAATCTGCAATTTGCAAATATTGAGAGAAGAAATATTCTTTCAAATACTACAAGGGTGACAAAACACAACCTGGCATGCCAGAGGAGCCTTAAAAATATTTTATGGAATCAAATGAGGACCAGAATGAAAATGTAAGTAGCTTTTCAGTCCAGAGTTCTCATTCCAGCAACATTTTCTGTACTAAAGAATTTTTATAAACCACGACCCCCTAAAAATTTATAGAGAAAATTACACCTGGAATTCAGGAGAAAATAGATGAAGCTCTTGCAGGAGCAATATATAGATTCTGGATCAGCACTGTCAAGAACGGAAAATGCATATTGGCAGGAAGTTTTTAAATTATTATGCGTGAAGGGGAGTGGTTACCTGTTCTCATGTATATGAAATGTTCTTAATATATACAGTTATTCCAGTTGTAATTTTTTCATTTAAAGAAGTTTAGTTTATTTACTGAATAGGTTGTACTTTTATTTCAAGGATTACACTTTTTTGTACACTGCATTTCATGTTCCCAGTGTAACAAAACAACTTCAAATTTGTAAAACTACTCCACATTGAGATTTGTTCTAAATTTTTCAAAAACATTTTTCTTCCAGAAAAAAAAAAAGAACAGGGAAAAAATGTTTTCCCATGGCTTCAAAATTTACAGAAATGTCACATCTCTAGGTAGGCCCCTGCAGCCTCTTCTGCAAAGCTCTTTGATGGCACTATAATGCCACAAAGAACAATGGCGAGCCAAGGAAACCCTGGTGGATGGATAGTGAGGGATCGGATAGATAAGCAAAAAAAAAGTGCTTGTTATGGATACCCTGAGCATAAACGAACATTTAACATTTGCAGTGTAGGGGAAAGCCCCACTTTCATGGGAATATTTCCCCCCCCCCCCCCCCAGAGTTCAGCTTTAATGTGTACAGTGGGGATCAAAAGTTTTGGCACCCCAGGTAAAAATGTGTATTAATGTGCATAACGAAGCCAAGGAAAGATGGAAAAATCTCCAAATGGCATCAAATTACAGATTAGACATTCTTATAATATGTCAAAAAAAGTTAGATTTTATTTCTATCATTTACACTTTCAGAATTACAGAAAACAAAAAAATGGCGTCTGCAAAAGTTTGGGCACCCTGCAGAATTTATAGCATGCACTGCCCCCTTTGCAAAACTGAGACCTGCCAGTGTCATGGATTGTTCTCAATCATCGTCTGGGAAGACCAGGTGATGTCAATCTCAAAGGTTTTAAATGGCCAGATTCATCTGACCTTGCCCCAACAATCAGCACCATGGGTTCTTCTAAGCAGTTGTCTAGAAAACTGAAACTGAAAATAGTTGATGCTCACAAAGCTGGAGAAGGCTATAAGAAGATAGCAAAGCGTTTTCAGATGTCAATATCCTCTGTTCGGAATGTAATTATGAAATGGCAGTCATCAGGAACAGTGGAAGTTAAAGCAAGATCTGGAAGACCAAGAAAAATATCAGACAGAACAGCTCGCAGGATTGTGAGAAAAGCAATTAAAAACCCACGTTTGACTGCACGATCCCTCCAGAAAGATCTGGCAGACACTGGAGTTGTGGTACACTATTCCACTATAAAGAGATATTTGTACAAATATGGTCCTCATGGAAGAGTCATCAGAAGAAAACCTCTTCTATGTCCTCACCACAAAAATCTGCGTTTGAACTTTACAAATGAACATATAGACAAGCCTGATGCATTTTGGAAACAGGTTCTGTGGACCGATGAGGTTAAAATAGAACTTTTTGGCCGGAATGAGCAAAGGTACATTTGGAGAAGAAAGGGCACAGAATTTAAAGAAAAGAACCTCTGTCCAACTATTAAGCATGGGGGTGGATCAATCATGCTTTGGGGTTGTATTGCAGCCAGTGGCACAGAGAACATTTCACGAGTAGAAGGAAAAATGGATTCAATAAAATTTCAGAAAATTTTGGATGGTAACTTGATGCCATCTGTGAAAAAGCTGAAGTTAAAGAGAGCATGGCTTCTACAAATGGATAATGATCCTAAACAAACCTCAAAATCCACGGGGGATTACATCAAGAGGCGTAAACTGAAGGTTTTGCCATGGCCTTTACAATCTCCTGACCTCAACATTATTGAAAATCTATGGATAGACCTTAAAAGAGCAGTGTGTGACAGACAGCCCAGAAATCTCAAAGAACTGGAAGACTGTTGTAAGGAAGAATGGGCAAAGATACCTCAAACAAGAATTGAAAGACTCTTGGCTGGCTACAAAAAGCGTTTACAAGCTGTGATACTTGCCAAAGGGGGGATATTAACTCTGCAGGGTGCCCAAACTTTTGCATACACCATTTTTTTGTTTTCTGTAATGTTGAAAGTGTAAATGATGGAAATAAAATCTAACTTTTTTTCACATATTATAAGAATGTCTAATCTGTAATTTGATGCCATTTGGAGATTTTTCCATCTTTCCTTGGCTTCGTTATTCACATACACATTTTTACCTGGGGTGCCCAAACTTTCAATCCCAACTGTATGTGTAGTAGTTGTGCAGATATTTTTCCATTGGCAATTATGAAAACATAGCATGTTAACATTTGTATTTCCTTTTTTGAGGCATCCGGTGGAGCTTTAGGCTCCATTTGACATGCTTCCTTGAACTGCTTGGCCACTTTGTTGAAACAACCTGTTCCCTACAAAGCTCATTAGCCAAAGCTGAAATGTATGCACACAAATAAATGAATCAGAGGAATATGCTCCCTTATTGTACAGATAGCATGATAAATAAGACAGAGCAGAATCAGCCAGAGGTGCAAGGAATCAGCCAGAATGGGGGGAAAGTACATCGGAACAGGAACAAGCAAGTGGTAGCAGGGGCAGGTGCAGGATCACTGTTACAAGTTACAAAGAACAAAGCACATGGGGCACACAAGCAAAATACTGAGGCTCTGTGGGATGCTAGTGGTTGGGGTTTAATACCCTCCCAGTAGCCAGCATCAGATAGGGGCTAATTGAAGGCTACTGGGAAACATCTGCTGGTGGACTATAGCTTTTAGATCTAAGAACCTTAGTGCCACAAGTAGACGATTCAGTTCTAACAACTATAGTTTTCCTTTAAAGTAAGCTTGTCCTGATGAGAAACTCCAAACGTTCTTTGCTGACTTTGATTATTATTTGCTGTCTTTGTGCCTCTTTTCTCAGGAAAGAAAAGAAAGTGAGGAGGAATCTAAAATGGTTCAGTGGTCAAAAAAGAGTAGAGGGAACATCTCCCAATGGGGCACCTGGTAACAGCTGTCAGTGTTGGTATTTTACCACTTTCCTCTTACTTCCTGCTGTGTCTCTGGCACAGGATGCACACAGCAGTCTTCCCAGTGGGAACACAGAAAGGCAATAAAATCCTAATAGAGATGCTAAACCTTCCACTTCTAGCTATGTGCTCATTCCTCATTTATGCTGCTGCATTCATCTATAATGCACAATATATGATGATGAGTAAGAACCAGAAATCCATATAATGGTTGCATCAACTGGGCAGTGTTGAAAACCTATGTGCAAAGACCATAGTGGTGGGGACACAAGAGAAGCCGGTGAATGATTTAAAGCCCCAACATCTATCCAATGCTGAAATATCAGTTTAGATCCAGTTTAAAAGTTCTTATAGATAGTTAAACATCCGAAGACTTCAAGCAATTAAAGAACCAAACAATAGAAGACATTTTATATCCTTTTAGAGGTGCTGCAAAACCTTTCAGTTATTGAAACCTGATGAATATAAAATAAAGCACTTTAGAACATCCTAAAGCCTCTATTAGGTATAATCTGTTCTGCAGTTAAACACTCACACATTACATTATTCCAGGTATGACTAATTTGTTTGATTACTGTTAAACGAGACACTGAAATGCCCATCAAGAAACAGGACTAACAAATAGATGTCCACATTGTGCCAGTAAATTTGAATAGTGTTTTTCTGCATTAATAATAATCATCATCATCAATACTTGGACAGCCATGTGGAATGCAGTAAAACATTATAGACTCATAGGGCTGTCATTCTCCCTGTTAGTTTCAGGGCCCATTTACACCATAATCCAGTGTGTTGCGATGCACGCATTTGTGTGTTGAGGCACATTGCATTGGGCAGTCCATTTGAAATGAATAGAGAATAACACAGCTCCTGCCTTGACTATTGTTGATTTAACCCTGGAGCTCTATATAACACATTATGGTGTGAGCAAGCCCATAGAATTCTGTTACATAGAATATTAGAAAAGGCTAATATAAAGGCAGCTTCAGATACGTAAAGAGGAAGTAAAGTCTTCCTTTTTAATTGCATCTACAGGTAAGCCTATAATAAGGCTTACCTGTAGGTACTGTAAATATCCCTAAACTTGCACTGTTTAGGAGATATTTACTATATACGCTGGCATCATAGGCACATGCGCTCTGAAGAAACAGCCGCCGATGCAGGGGCGGATCCCCCCCGATCTGCGGCGACGAGAGAGAGAGACTCTTATTACGTCGCCGCACTGAGGAGGTGGGTGGAGCCGCGCCGCTGGCTTGGCCTCTGTCTGTATTCCCTACACTGGTTGCTAGCGCCTAGCAACCAGTGACCTCAGTGAGTCACGTTGCCGCTGCGAAGGAGGAAAGCGAGAGAGCACCACAGCATTCAGAGCGGAGTCTCCTTCCGACCGCCTCCGTCCCTGAGTGAGAGTGTTGGCTCCACCCCCCGGCTCCTCCTCCCTCCATCTTCTCCACTGTTCAAACTGTGGGCCTCCGCCCCTCAGTGGGTGTTGGCTCCACCCACCTCCTCACTCCATCTTCTCCAAACTGCAGGGCAAAGCAGCGTGAACCCAGGACATCTAATGTCATCTAATGCTGCCTGTGGAGTGCGGACAGACTAGTGCAATTACCGGATCCCGCTCATCTCATTGCTCCTGCGACCTGCATGGAAGCCCCTCCCCCCACCAGAGGTCCAGAGCAGCAAAATATTTGACTAAAAGTGAGTAAAAGAATAAATGAATGTGTCAGATCGCAAAATAGATTTGTGCCATAACTGTCATTATGTATGAAAAAAATGGCCTTAAAACTTGTTCAATGTTAACCCCTTCAGCTCCGGAAAGTTTTACCCCCCCCCCTTCATGAACAGGCCATTTTTTGCGATACTGCGCTGCTTTCATTTAACTGACTGACAATTACGCGGTCGTGCGACGCTCTACCCAAAAAAAAATTGATGTCCTTTTTTCCCACAAATAGAACTTTCTTTTGGTGGTATTTGATCACCTCTGCGGTTTTTATTCTCTGCAAAATAAACAAGAAAAGACCAACAATTTTGAAAAAAACAAACAATATTTTTAACTTTTTGCTATAAAAAAATGTCTTCATCAGTTTAGGCCAATATGTATTCTGCTATATATTTTTGGTAAACCCCCATTCCCCCCCCAATAAGCGTATATTGATTGGTTTTCACAATAGTTATAGCGTCTACAAAATAGGGGATAGATTAATGGCATTTTTTATTTATTTATTTTTTACTAGTAATGGCGGTGATCAATGATTTTTAAGTAAGCAACACCCAATTTTCTGTCAGTGCCCCTCCCGAAACTAGACTCTGGATCCGCCCCTGCGCCGATGCCATTTCTTCAGGACCCTGTGCTGTGACCAGCGGAGTGATGTCATCGCAACTCCGGCCAATCACAGCTCCGGAGACCTTGAACTCGGAAGAAAGTCTGGGGAAAATGTGAGCGGTGTGCGGCCACCGCTGAGAGAGCTTCGTTCTAAGGTAAGTATTCCATAATGAGCTAGTATGTAATGCATACTAGCTTATTATTATGCCTTTGTCTTGCAGGTTTTTTTTGGGGGGGGTTTATAACCGATTTAACCATCTCAGCCCCGGAATTTTTTACCCCCTTAACCACTTCTGGACCTCCGCATGCCGATATACTTCGAGATGAAGAGGGATATCTTTGTTATGGCAGCAGCTAGCGGCCATAACATTGGTATCCTCTTCTTCAGCGGGCGGTCCGGTTTCTGATAGTGGTCTCTGTGGCGGATTTGCCACAAGATAATTTTTATCGGCGGCGGGAGAGGGTCCTCCATCCCGACGCTCTCCGCCACTTACCGGAGCAGTCGGCAGGCGATCGGGTCCTCTTCCGTGTGTGGTATAGAGACGAGTGAGGGGATGATGGACCCCACCCGTCTCCATACCATTGCAGGGCGGAAGCGACGTCAAAATGTCACTTCTACCCATAGCTCTTAAAAGGCATTTTTTTTTTTTCAAATGACAAAAATGTTATTGCATTTTTGTGTAAATATGAGATCTGAGGCATTTTTGACCACAGATCTCAAATTTAAGAGGTCCTGTCATGCTTTTTTTCTATTACAAGGGTTGTTTACATTCATTGTAATAGGAATAAAAGTGACATTTTTTTATTTTTTTTAAAAGAACAGTGTGAAAGTGTCCTGCCGAGCTCGCATGCAGAAGCGAACGCATACGTCAGTAGCGCCCGCATATGAAAATGGTGTTCAAACCACACATGTGAGATATCGCCACGATTGGTAGAGCAAGAGCAATAATTCTAACCCTAGAACTCCTCTAACTCAAAACATGCAACCTGTAGAATTTTTTAAACATCGCCTATGGAGATTAAGGGTAAAAATTTGTCGCCATTCCATGAGCGGGTGAAATTTTGAAGTGTGAGATGTTGGGTATCAATTTACTCAGCGTAACATTATCTTTCACAGAATAAAAAAAATACATTGGGCTAATTTTACTGTTCCCTTATTTTTTTAATTAAAAAAAAACATATTTTTTTCCAAAAAAAGTGAGCTTGTAAGACCGCTGCGCAAATACGGTGTGACAGAAAGTATTGAAACGACCGCCATTTTATTCTCTAGGGTGTTAGAAAAAAAAAAGTATAATGTTTGGGGGTTCTAAGTAATTTTCTAGCAAAAAAAAATGTTTAACGCAAACAACAAATTTCAGAAAGCGGCTCGGTCCTTAAGTGGTTAATGACCAGGCCATTTTTTGGGATACGGCACTGCATTATTTTAACTAAAAATTGCGTGGTCGTGCGATGCTGTACCCAGATAAAATTGATGTCCTTTTTTTCCCCCCACAAATAGAGCTTTCTTTTGGGGGTATTTGATCACCTCTGCAGTTTTATTTTTTGCACTATAAACAAAAAAAGACCAACAATTTTGAAAAAAAAGCAATATATTTTTTACTTTCTGCTATAGTACATATCCCAAAATTAAAAAAAAAATATCTAATTTCTTCATCAGTTTAGCCCAATATGTATTCTGCTACATATTTTTGGTAAAAAAAAACAAACAATAGGTGTATGTTGATTATAGATGCTATAACTTTTGCGCAAACCAAACTATGGGATAGATTTATGGACGTTAGTTTTTACTGGTAATGGCAGCGATCAGCGATTGTTAGCAGGACTGCGACATTGCGGCGGACAAATCACCAAGTGATACTTTTTGGGGACCAGTGACACCAATACAGTGATGTGCTAAAAAAAAAAAATGCACTGACAGGCGACTCGACCCCCTGGGAGAGCGTTTCTCCTAGGGGTTATCTGAAATGAGGAGGAGCCACGAGAGCCGCTGAGGGACCCCAGAAGCCGAGGATCGGGGCCACTCTGTGCGAAACGTGCTGCACAGCGGAGGTAAGTATGACATTTTTCCTAAAGACTCTCATAGGAAGTGCAGCCTCAAGTACTGTTGTTGCGTCTCCATCATCTCGCAACAGCCAGCGCCTGGCAACCGCCATCTGTCCTGATAGAAAATACTTAGGTGTGGTAGAGCTAATCCTCCCTGTCCAAGGGGTTCCTGTAGTGTACGAAGACCTATTCTGGGGTGACCTGAAGACCATAGGAAGGACCTAAACAGACTATTTGCACACTGAAAGAATGAGCACGGGATCCAAACTGGAGCGTTGTGCAGAAAATACAAAAAAACGTCGTCTTAATGGAGGTTCACCCTACCAATCAAGGAAAGTGGTAAATGCCTCCAGGCGTCCAGCTAAATCTTAAATTTGGTGCGGAGTGGCGTTAAATTAAGTGATGGATAATCCCCTACGTTGAGAGATAAACGAATACCCAGATAGTTGAATTCAGATACCCAAGCTAAGGGGACCAAGCTCGACACTCGAGCCCGAGCCCCATCATCAATAGCCATGACATTGGACTTCTCCCAATTAACTCGTAGACCTGAAAAATTAGCAAAAGTGCCCAAAATCTTGAATACCGCCTCTAAGGATGATCCCGGATCCTCTAAAAAAAAAAAAAAGGAGCATATCATCCGCATATAGGGTAGTACATTCTCAAATACCTCCTACCTCAAGAGCCTTCACCTCTGTAGATGTTCACAAAGCAAAAGGCTATGGGTTCAATGGCAAGAGTGAATACGGCTGGGGAGAGTGTACACCCGACACGTCCCCCTACCCACCGAAAACTGCGCAGAGACCGACGTGCCTATCTTTGTTGCCTTGGGCCTACTATAGTGCATGGAGATCCAGATGAGAAACACATTTCCAAACCCCATGTACCGTAGGACCGTGGACATATAATGCCAGTCCATGGAATCAAATGCCTTAGCCATATCAAGGGACAATATCACCCTAGCCCCAGGGTTAGTATGATCAATTTGTAAGTGTGCAAATAGCCTGCGAAGATTGGTGTCTGTAGATTTCTGGGGAATGAAGCCCGTTTAATCCACGTCCACCAGCGTGGTGATTACCTTCGATAGTCTTGTGGCCAGTACTTTCGTTTAGAAGATCTATTGGTCTATAAGAGGAACAGCTCAAGGTTTAGTTTCCTTGCCTGGTTTAGGCAGCAGAACCACCTGAGCCTCCATGAGAGAATCCAGAAGAATCTTATTTTCTAAGCAGAAGTGAAACAGAGTCCTAAGTCTCGGGACAAAAGCTTCTAGATGCAGAATGTACCACTCTATGCAGAACTCGTCTGGACCTGGGGATGTGTGTGGAGGGAATGATCTAATGGCAGTTTCAAATTTCCTTCTCGGTGATCTCTACATCTAAGCTGTTTTTGTTCGTCTCAGAGAGCACTGGAATGCTTAGAGTGGAAAGTAGGGATTCCCGTTCATTATAAGCTGGGGTAGGCGCATAAAGTGCTCTATAATATTCTACAAAAGGTGTCTAGAATGTCATTCGGGTCAGTGACAGGGCCAGATTAAGAGCATCATGGGCCTGGGGCTGAGGATTTCGGTGGGCCTTTTTATGGAAATAAATAAAATGAAGATGCAAACAATTTTTTGTTAAAACAAATTAAATATTTTAATTACCATTAAAGTGCCAAAACAGAAATATATTGAAAATATTTATTTTTGTAAACAATAGAAAACTTGTTAATTAAATAAAACCATTATAAATAGAACAGTCACAACAACCATTTTTGAAATAAACGTAAACCATATAAACAATTTAAATATACGTGTATGATGTTTGGCTCATGCAAATATGTTCCTTAAAGTATTATTATTATAGCATCATAATCAATACAGCCTGCTGTTATGATTATGGTGCAGAGAGTAACTCTTGAAATAAATCACAACCACTAGTTATAAACACACAAACAGGTTATTCACTGAACTCTAAACTGCGTTTAACCTATATGAATCAAGTTGGCAGATTAAAAATAAAACTACAAATTAACTTTTCTTGCAAATTCCTCAATTGTAGAATCAAGATTAAGCTCGTTCAGCAACCCATTTTCAATGCACAACAGAGAAAGCGCATTTAAATGCTCCTGACCCATGGAAGATCTTAGTTCATTTTTTACACGTTTTAATGCTGAAAATGAACGCTCACCACTGCAGTTGCTGATCATTAAACACAAACACATGCGGAGGGTCACATATGTATTTGGAAATGCACCGACTAGGGATTGTGCAATCATAAACTTATACATTTGAGTTTCTTGACTCCCATGAATGTCTTTATTTGCAGGGGAAGATTGGTACATTTTGAAAATAGAGGAAAACTGTACAATTTCTTCTGCAAACAGGGATTCAAGATCTTCAGGATATATTGTCACTAGTGTACTGGCTCTGGAATGTAGACTATCAGCTGCTAGAGTGCATATTTTTGATAGAAATCCAAATCTTTCTTGAATTATGCTGTATGCGGATTGCCTGTGCCTCAGTGATTCTGTCAGTTGGTCAATTATAGGATAAAAGGTATGCACTTTAAACCTTTCAGAGTGTGTCATATCAGCATCAGCATCTTCTGAATTACCATAATCCCACCTCCTATTTCTTTTCACTTTCCTTCCACGTTGTAGCTGGTACTCCTCGCAGCCGGAAATATTTTTACCCAGCTCTTCAAATTCAGAGAATCTAGACCGGAGAGACTGCACAAAATCCTTCAGAGAGTTCAGCATGTTTGTTGCTGTATGCAAATCTAAAGCCCCATACACACGGTCGGACTTTTTCATCAATTTGGTCCGATCGGACAAGGTTGTTGAAAAATCAGACCGTGTGTATGCACCATCGGACAGTGTTCGTCGGTTTGTCCGTCGGACAAAGTCTTATCTCCTGCTGGAAAGATTTGCCGTCAACCCGGTCCGATCACACCAAATCCGAGCGTGTGTACGCTTGTCCGACGGACAAAGTGCTACGCATGCTCAGAAGAAATTCTGTGACGGAAGCGCTCGGTCAGGTAAAACTACCTTTCCTAATCGACACAGCACATTCGTCACGCTGCAATGTTAAAATGTCTTTAATGCAGCGCATTCTCTTTTTCTTTACAATGCAACAAGAATGACATCTTTTAGCTGCTCCTATTCACCCGCACTTCTCACAAACTTACTTCTTTATTACTTTGCAGCATTTATACACTACATGTTTATTTTTACTCTGAACGGAAAAGAATCTTTGTTATTTTTTTACCATGATTTGTCTTTTTTTTTTTTTTTGGGGGGGGGGGGAATACATATTTGAATGTTTTTTTTTTTTTTTTTTGGAGGGGGGTTGTGTGTCTCAAATTACCAAAAACACATTATTTACATTTGTATTTCTTGCTTAAATTTACTAGGAGGTTGTTTGTTGTTGTTGCCCCTTGTTAATTCTACTTTAGGATTAGTGAAATGTACCAGCCTACTCAAAGAAAAACTGTCATTGTAGCAAAGTAAAACACAATAGTCAATGATTATTTCAAATCAAAAAAACCTTTATTTAGGTCACACCAACAAACCAAAGAGGAACGCAGCCATGGTGAAACTTGGGGAATTTGCAAAGTCTTGGCCCCCCACGGCAACCATCATTGTCCAAGCGTAGAAAATTGGGGGCCTGAGGAGTACGTATATTAAGGGGAGTGCAATCTGGTCGTGAAGTCCAAAGTATCCGGAACTGCAGCAGATGCCATCTAGGTCCCCAGGCTCTGGTACTACAAGAGGCTCCATCTTCTCTCACACCAGACTGATCGCAGGTCGTCACTCTCAGGTCTTCCTTCCACGCTTCCTTCCACGCTGTGGCTGTCGTGCAGGTGGGGTGGCAGAAGGAGGAGGAGGAGGAGGAGGAGGCGGAGCATGGTAACTATGGCAAACATGTGTGACTGGGGTCATCTCCCCAGCCCTACCCTTATTTAGGACATGGAGGATGAGCCCCTCACACATGTTGCGTTGCCCCACCTCCATACCCATCATTTTTGTGACAACCACCGAGCCAAAGGTCTCCTCGTCGGCGGGTGTGGCATGTAGGGAGTCTGAAGCCTCTCTGATCATCCGGAGCGCTGACTGTGCCGCATAACCCCCCCTTCTCGCCCTTTTGTACGGAGGGCGGAGGGGAGGGGTTTGGGTGTCAGTCAGGCTCCGAGGCCTAGCCCCCTCTTGGCTGCCACTACCCAGCTGGTGGCTGCCACTAACCCCTGCCTCCTCCTGACTGCCACCTTCCACAGCCACCTCCTGGCTGAGGTCTTCCTGTGTAGGAAAAAGGGACATAGTTTCAGTTATTTGTTCATCAAACACACACAATTCTCATCTAGTGACTGGTGCAAAATGTTTACAAATAGAAAACCATACAATTCTCAGCCCTGCAGTTTAGATTCTGGCCCCAAATGTCTCCCACACCACTGTCTGTTGATATGTCAAACACGTTAGGAACTAAGCAATTGGCGATCCTGAATTAAGTGAACATCATTCATTATTCCCATAAATGGTAACAAAACTACTATAGCTGGGCTCCTCCACCTCTTCCAGACTGGAAGGCCCAGGTTGCTCCTCGGAAGCCTCATCAGGGGTGGACTGCGCGCAAGGAAGCGTGGAAGGAGGAGTTGAGGTTGGCTCCGTGACATCAGCCTGGTCCTTCAGAAAATGGAGACTCTGATAGTACCAGAGCTTGGGGACATAGACCTCATCTGCTGAAGTTGCAGTTTCCTCAGACTTCACGACCTTCTTCCGCTCCCTGATATACGCACTCCTCAGGCTGCCAATTTTCTTTCTAATATCATCAACAGTTGCCGTGGGGAACCTTGGCTTGACAAATTCCACAAGTTCCTCCAGGGCTGCGTGCCTCTTTGGTTTGTTGGTGTAATGTGGGTGTATACCCTGCCACAATATGGGAAAATCCCTGTATTTGGCAATGAAGAGGGGGAGAAAACTCATGTCGTTGAATCCCTTCATATCAATCTCTGCAAGACACAACAACACACCAAACCCTATAAATTATGTCAGGCTAAACTCTCCTAATCTTCTCCATAAAGAAGCCTCAAGTTCAAATCAGTCTAGGCTAGTTATGTACCAACGTTAAATTGTACCTTCGTTTGTAGCGATCGTCTCGTGTGAGTTTTCTCTCCCCTCGTCTCCCAGATCGTGGCTACGACACAGGCGTGTGACGTTTTATATACACTGCGCATGCTTCAAACTCCGCCCGCCCCTGACGATCTTTCTCGTCTATTCCCCACCCCTTCTCTTTACGGCGCAGTGGGGAGAGCACATGGCGGGGACACAGCAGGTGCGCCACAAATATCCCACCAACGAGGAGGAGGACGAGGAAAGTCCGGAGGCAGAAACGTCCCGATCCCGGAGCCTGAAATTCAAGGCCTCCAATATGTCATTTGGAGAAATGTTGGAGATGGTGGACATATTAAAGAGGAGCGACTATGATGGGAAGTATGGGCCTTACCTCAACCCCAATGTCCGCAAGGCCAAGATCATGTCTAAAGTTGTGAGAAGGCTGTACAATAATTTTGGGGTACAACGATCCAAGGAGCAACTCAGGAAACGCTGGTCAGACCTGAAACTGAGGGAGGCCGATCAGTACAGAAAGATCAAGAGAATTCTTCAAAAAAGTAAGTAGTTGTGTTTTGTGTTTGATTTCTTGCTTGCATACTGCTCCATTGTGTTTTGATTTTTACCAAGTTGTACATTCCAAAATGGCCACTTTCAGGTTCGTCTGTGCATTCGATCGTACTCAGCCTCGATCTTTCTGCCACTGTCATGGTCGTGTGTGTGTGCATTCGATCGTACGCAACCTCGATCGTTCGGCCACTTATAATACGATGTTTGGTGTTTTTTTGGGGGAAAGGAAGTTTGTTCTCACTAGAAATGTCATCAAGAATGTAAAGCCAATTTATTCAATGTAAAGGAGAGGTCACTCAGTAGCTGTTTACCCATCTGGACTCTAGAGCACTAGTGCTGGGACACCCAAACCCCCTTTTTATTATGCTTTTCCACACATGTGCTCCAGTGGATACTAGAGGGGGGTCTCCATCACACAAACTTCTACCAAAAAGCTAGTCAGTTTAGCACCTTTACAAAGTGACTTCATTCATGTAGTTGACATTTGTAACTGGCCAAACTAAAATAGTGTCCGTCACTTTCAAGCAATGTTTGTCATTTCCTATTTCTGCCCTCAATAGCTTGTGTTGCTAAATCTTCCTTTTGGACATTCTCATAGGGGAGCGAAAACTTGGGCCGTCTGAGGAAACCCCCAAACCAACACCTCCCAAAAAAGGGGAAAGAGCAGAAGCAGAGGAGGAGGAGGAGGAGGAAGGAGAGATCATCGAACTTGGAGAAATTGTCACCACAACAGGTGAGTGTGGGAGAACACAGCTACTGGTAAGCTAATCCATGTATGGCTGCCTCATTTCCAACACCCCATTTTTGTTTGTTTGTGGTTTTTAGGTGACGTGGATGTTGTGGAAGAAAAATCGCACTTTACCACAGAGAGTGCCCACGTACTCATCGGAGAGATAATGGTCTGCAATCGAGATCTAGATTACATAAAGCAAAACATCAATGATGTTCAACAAAAATTGAAGAACATCATTGATGTTTTAGGAAAAATATGAAAACGCACCAAGTAATTTACACACATTTGTGCCAGCTTCTGAACACATTTGCAACTTAAAAACTGTGTGAAATTTGGAACATGCACACATTGTGTCCACATGTGCTAGCTCCCACCATGGTGGATGAATGGCAACGTTTTTTTGGGGGTGCAAACACTTTACGAACTACGAAAGTGGTTGTGGTGAAGGGGTTGCACCCCCAAAAAACGTCCATTCATCCCCATGATGGAAAATGGCACTTTTGAAGCTTCTAGGCATGTGTTTTCCCATCTAATGACCATTTTCCGACCCAAATTGTGTGCATGTTCCAAATTTACACTTTTCGTGGGTGACCCCCCCATGTGATGAAGGCAAGATCAAACACACTTTGAACATATAGTCATGTCTGATCTTGTCTTCACTTTACAAAGTTGAACTTTCAAAGTTCCTAGGTTCTGTTTTGCTCCATGCCTGGTTTTACCAATTGCGGAATGTTTGTAAACAATGTTGTAAATAACCAAGATGTTGTCAGTTTTGGCGTGAAGATTGTAAACGCACTTGTGCATGTTTTCCTAGTAAACTTTTATTTTTCTAAATGTGTGGCTTCCTTATTTAAAAAACACAATGCATTATGTATGTAAAATGAAAAGGATATGGGGGGCAATGGGTGTTATTTACTAAAGGCAAATCCACTTTGCACTCCAATTTTCTTTCCCTGGGAACTTTTTCAATGCACTTGTAGAGCATAGCGGATTTGACTTATGTAAATGACACCCACAGTGCTTTGTACGAAAACACGGAGCACAGCATTTTGGAGAATACACACATGTCAGACCTGGTGATGAAAAGGAGTATTTTGGGTGTCAGTTATGCAGTACAAACCTTCTCTAGACCAAAGATTAGGTAGCAAACACACAACATGAGAATAATCTTTTTGGGAAGAAGAGACTGTTACCTCCTTTTGCCCAGAAAGTGCATTCCCACTGTCGAAGGCAAAGGGAAAAAATGTCAAAGTAAAATAAGCTAAAAAGAACACTGAAATGACAAGAAATCATAGGTTGGTTAAAATATCAGATTTATTAAAAAATGCCTCTCACACATCGTCAGGCAGAGCAATGGCCCCCCTACCCACAAAGTACTCCATATATTGGTCCCGGACCACACGGGCATTTAGAGGGGGCAAGCCTGGACGTGCCACTCGAAGGGCTGTGAGTTCGGCATTTGGAGGGCCCTCCACATCTGGGCCAACGGGCACCACATAGTTCCTGTTATGTCTTTTGAGGAAGTTGTGCAATATGCAACAGGCAAGAACTATGTGGTTCAGTTTGTATTCCGCCAAGTTAAATGCTGTCAGGAACAGGCGGAAGCGGCTGGCCAGGATGCCAAAAGCGTTCTCCACAACTCTTCTGGCTCTGGACAGCCTGTAGTTGAAGACCCTCTGGTCCGGGGTGAGGGTCCTCATCGGGAACGGCCTCATCACATGGGGAGTCAACGCAAACGCTTCATCTGCGACAAAGACGAAGGGGAGTCCTTCGGCATTCTCCTCTGGAGGTGGCAAGCACAGACTGCCACTTTGGAGACGCCAGTAGAACTCCATGTGCGTAATGGCCCCACCATCCGATATCCGGCCGTTCATCCCCACGTCCACATACATAAACTCGTATGTTGCCGACACCACCGCCAACATCACTACACTATTAAACCCTTTATAATTATAATAGTAGGACCCCGAGTTGGGCGGTGGGACGATGCGGACGTGTTTCCCATCAATTGCCCCTCCGCAGTTAGGAAAGTCCCAACGGCTGGCAAAGTGGGAGGCCACAGTCTGCCATTCCTGTGGCGTGGAAGGGAACTGTGGAGTGAAACAAGAAAAAAAAATTAGTCACTTTGCACCTAAACATTGCAAGCAGATTAGACAATCAACATCTTGGAACAAGAGCATTGTATAAAATTGGAGGCTGGAAAGTATTTGCACAGAAAAGTAGAGGCTCCCCTTCACAGATTACTCACCCCCCCATCAATCCCCCCACTTCTGATGGGACATTGGCAATAACTAGGGTTTTGGGGGGGGGTGGACAGCTAACCCTCTGCACTTCATTGATTGGCAAATGGCTCAATAATGTGGGCTAGTTTGGCCAGACCCTCTGTACTTAACACTATTGGCAGGCCACAGGAAAGATCAAATAACATTTCAACCCCCCCCCCCCCCCAAAAAGGCAGGCACAGTGTGACATTATTAAATTACCAAGCAAGCTAATAGGAGGGAAAGAAGACAAAAAAATAGGAAATGGAATGTATGGAGGCAGCCCCTTGCACTACATGCTTTGCTGAATTCATCCCTAAAGATGCCCACTATAAAGAGGTAGGTATATAGTGTGTATGGACCTTGGGAAAGCCAGCAGATAAAGGATTGGTACCATCTGACAGAGCAGTTGGGGGAGGGGGTTCCTAATGAGTTTGCCCCCCCCCCCACCAAAAGAAAAAAAAAAGGGGGCTCTACATGAAGTAAACCACAAAGCAAACATTTGTGCATATTTTAGGGGGTGTTTTGGGGCAAACAATACTATGCAGCAGACAAAAGACATTGCTTAAGTGACTAGGCCATAGGTGTCTATTGGGGCAGAAGAGCATGCTGGGGAGGTAAGTGAAGGGAAAAACGCATGAAGGAGAAAAGGGGCACAGCATATTAGAACATATTGCAATCATGATAATTAGGGAAGGAGGTCAAAAATAGAAGACATTAGCAAACAGAGCATACATAGAAGGGAATAGTAAAGTAGAAATGTTACCTTAATATAGTCCTCCTGCAGGACCTGAATGATGGCAGAACAGGTCTCTGGAATAATGATTCCCAGGGCCTGGGGAGAGATACCCGAAGAGAACTTCAAATCCTGAAGACTTCTCCCTGTCGCCAAGTACCTCAACGTGGCAACAAGCCTCTGCTCCGGAGTAATGGCTTGTCTCATGCAGGTATCCTGCCGGCTGATAAAGGGGGTCAGCAAAGCCAAAAGACGGTGAAAATCGGGGTCCGTCATCCTGAGAAAGTTCCTGAAATCATCAGGATTATTCTCCCGGATCTCACGAAGCAAAGGCATGTGCGAGAACTGGTCACGCTGAAGCAACCAATTCTTGGTCCACATACTCCTCGTCACTCTGTTCATGGACGGGTCTTGGCTCAAAGCTAAAAGCCCGACACCAATTCCGCGTACAGCACGAACTCGGCGACGAGTACGCACGGGAAACATCGCTCAGAAGGTCACAAAAGGTCGGCTGGTCAGAACGGACAAACAGAAAGCACCGATAAACAGCAAGGCCTGAAAGAACGAAGTGAATACCAGCAACGAGCAGACAATAAGCAGTGCAAATCAAAGCGTCCTATATCAAGATATAGGCCGCAATGACCAACAAATGCGAACTGACTACACGCACTAATAAACAGATACGCACGACAAGCACAAACTGAAGAGCAGTAACGATCTGAGTCAGAAAACTGAGAAGCGCGAATCTTAAGTCACCAAACTTCCACTAACTCTCGATAAACACGGGATCAGCAGAAGGAGCCCAACGGGTGCCTGACGTGGTGCTGAACTTCCCTTTTGTAATCTCGTGGACGACGACTTACGTCACGACGTTCTTCCGGACCGGATATTCCGACAACGTAGTCCGACCGTGTGTACGCAACGCCAACATCGGACAAAGTACGTCGGACAAAGTCCGACCGACCTGGTCCGCGGATTGTCCGAGCGTGTGTATGGGGCTTAATTTTGTATCTTGGAGACACTGACTGGTTCTGCGAAACCAGGGTAAAATGACAGACCATACTTCAACCAGTATTCCAGTTTCCAGCTGATCCATGACATTGCTTAGGCCCTTTGCTTGTAAACAGATCTCTCCCTTTGTGGATTCATCATTTAATATATTTGAAAGGACATCTTTGATGGTACTAAAGCCTTTTTGTAAGGCGTTCACAGCATCATGGTGAGCAGACCAATGTGTATCAGCTAACCTTTTTAATGTCGGTATACCACATGGTTTGAAACTATTTGTTAAAAGATTCAATCGATGACTTGAAGCAGAAAAAAAAACAATACTGCTGTACAAATTTAAAGAACAAAACTGCAACTGGACAGCTGTTTACGGCATTTTGTCGAATAAGATTAAGTGAATGTGCACAACAAGGAATGTATTCAGCAAGTGTTTTTTTTTCCTGAATTAAGGCCTGCATGCCATTATATTTGCCACTCATATTCGATTATCATAAGACTGACCCCTGCAATCTTTGATGGAAATTCCATTTTCATCCATAAATTGAAGAAGAGTGTTTGTTAGCTCCATACCAGTGTGTCTATATATTGGAATGAATTTAATTAAACACTTCACTGGACCACTAAGTAGTACATAGCGAAATATGATTGTCCGTTGGTCAAAATGTGCTATGTCAGGGGTTGAGTCAACAGAAGTTGAATAATATTTGGCTTTATTTATCTCTTTTACAATCTGCTGTAGCACTTGCTGACCAATTAGTTCAATAAACTCATCACAAATCATTGATGATAAGTACGATATGTGATCTCTTCCCTTGTTGCCATGCCTTTGAATATCCTCAGCAAGAAATGGATCATATTCAGCTAACAGCTCAAGACAGCCCAAATAATTTCCATTATGTACGGATCCAATAATTTCATCACTTCCTCAAATAGGAAGACCTCTTGATGACAGTAGTTTTATAACACTCAGGATATGGCAAAGTATTTCATACCAATATTTTTTCTGACTCTCAAACTGTTTAACAAGACCTTTGTCTATTCGTTGGCCAGAAGTTTTTCTCCTGATGAGGTTTTCAATTGCTTTTCCATGGCCAGCACTATTTTCATGCCTGCTTAAATCTCTTGTGGCATGTAGCCGATCTGAATACCCTTTTGAATCCAAATGGGTTTCCTCTTTTGAAAATAGTTTGCAAAAAGCACAAAAAACGTTGCCAGTTTTCGGAGAATAACACAGTCATTAACGCTTAATTTTTTATTGTAGCCAAACCCCCCATACAAGATATATGTACTAGCTGTTAGTAAAATATGAGCATAAATATGTAAACCAAAGTGTAGTCACCAGTCCATTGTGGAGTAAGACGCCGGTGTAGTGCAAACAGCCGCGTTGTTCCTCCCTGGTGATCTCCAACTGACTGACACGCAAGCGTCACTTCCGGTCATATTAAAGATCACCCACTGGCGCGTTTCGCCACTTCCGACTTCAACTGGGGGCGTTATATGTTATTGCCCAATTTTAAATTAAATTACAACACTATATACTCTTGTGTGGGCTCCATGATGTGAGCTTTATATGCAGAGGAATGATCACCTCCATCTGGGCTTTGGATTCTGAGGAATACCTGGCGATGTAGATTGGATGTGTATTTACCTTAATATCTCATCTATCTGGTGAGTGGATTTAGGAGGTGGAGGTTTGGCACAATGCTGGTGACAGAGTGCACTTTGGGACTTTTGCATGCATTTACTGAGAGAGAAAGATCTTCTATATACCATTTTTGGTACTGTTTTGCACTACACGCACTTTCTATAAGGATTGTTGTACTTTCAGTAGGGATAACCCCTTAATGCATGAATTGTTTATAGTTTTTTGTTTTCTTTTAAGCCACTTTTGAATATCATTCATTTTAACATATTATATATACGACTTTTGTATGACGGATTTGTGTACTGACCATACGAAATCTGACGTCAAACCGTTGTCCGCCGAAAATTTGCTAGCCAGCCATTCAACATTTGTTTGCCAAAAGCTGGACAACAATTGTCAAAAGGAGCATACTAACGGTAAGATTTTAGGACAACAGTCTGTCAGACAATCCCCTGCCAACAATCGCATCATGTGTACGAGGCTTAAGGCTGAAAACCAATAGTCCATCCAATAGACAAAAGTAAATAAATGAAACACCTGCATCCACAAAACCTATGCCTAATGAGTCAATTGGCGTAGGAGGGCAAAAAAAGAGAAAGTAGGGGAGGAAGACCAGCTTGCAGATACTTTAGGATGAGTTTAATAGCAAAAAAGAGAGATCAGACTTGTGTTTTTATAAAAGAAAGGATATTTGCGTTTTGAGGTGCGTCCCTGCTGTATAGCAACCGTGGCAGTATAGGATTGTTCTTCATTCCACAGTATATTTATTCATAATTATCCCAATCTATCACAAGTTTCAGGAACGAATTATATTGTTAGATTCCTATTTCCGTTGAAGAACCTGTCTTGTCCAACTGAGACCTTCCTTAAATAGCACACACAAATGAAACATCTGCCTGCAATTAAAGACATTTATCGGCCTTCAAAGGTTGTCAAAAATACATCTGAGTTAATTACAGCATTTTAATATTATAATAATCCTGGAAATGGGCATGTTTGACAAGGCCAGCCACTGAGATGACACGGGAAGGGGAGCTGTTATTATTGGAAATGATTTATAAGAATGGCAGGCAAAGTGTATACTTGGTGAACCAATCAGAATACATCTGTAATATTGCTGGTGCAAAAAAAATAAACAGAGCTGATCATTTCCTACAGTATTTATAAGTTAAAGCATATCTAAAGTCAAACCTTTTAAAAAGTTTTGGATAGAATTGGAAAGTCTCATAGAAACAATGGGAAGGGAAAGGAAATTACATGTTTCCCTGTACAAATCAACATTTTGGACTTTACTTAACTTGATGTCCTGGAGACAATAATCACCAGGACAAATAGGGAGATGAATCTCATAAAGACATAACAATAAAAACCTCATGGGATAACCCCTCTCTGCTCCATCTAAAATAAAAAAAAATGGCTTTAGATACACTTTAACCACTTAAGGACCGAGCCTCTGAGATAAAGTTAAAAACATATTTTTTTCTAGAAAATGACTTAGAAAAAAAATATATAATGTTTAGGGGTTCTAACACCCTAGAGAATAAAATGGTGGCCTGTTGCCGTTGCAATACTTTATGTCACACCTTGTTTGCGCTGCGGTCTTATAAGCGCACTTTTTTTTTGGCAAAAAATACACTTTTTGAATTAAAAAATAAGACTGCAGTAAAGTTAGCCCAATTTTTCTTTATTTGGTGAAAAATAATGTTACGCCATGTAAATTGATACCTAACATGTCATGCTTCAAAATTGCGCCCGCTCGTGGAATGGCGACAAACTTTTACCCTTAAAAATCTCCATAGGCAACGTTTAAAAAATTCTACAGGTTGCACGTTTTGAGTTACAAAGGAGGTCTAGGATGAGACTTATTGCTCTCGCTCTAGCGATCGCAGCGATACCTCATGTGTGTGTGGTTTGAACACCGTTTTCATATGCGGTCGCTACTAAAAGCACGACAGGACCTGTTAAATATGAGATCCGGGGTCAAAAAGACCTCAGATCTCATATTTACGCTAAAAGTCCCAAAGTTTTTTTATTTTAATGTATTCTATGCATTAAGATAAAAAGCCTTCTGTGGGCAGCAGCCCCCTAACACTTACTTGAGGTCCCTCTGTCCAGCGATGTCCACGAGCGTCTCAGCCATTCGAGATTCTCCTTCCTGATTGGCTGAGACACAGCAGCGGCGCCATTGGCTGCTTCTGTCAAAGTCAGCTAGCCAATCAGGAGAGGGGCCTGTGTCTGAATGGACACATCGAGCTGTGACTCGGCTTGGATGCCCCCCATAGCAAGCTGCTTGCTGTGAGGGCACTGAACAGATGGGAAGGGCCAGGAGCAGCAAAGAGAGACCCAAGAAGAGGAGGATCTGGGCTGCTCTGTGCAAATCCACTGCAACTGAGCAGGTAAGTATAACATGTTTTTTTTTGTTTTCCCTATAAAAACAACATGAGACTTTACAATCACTTTAACAAACTATTGATGTAAATCATGACTGGGTTTGAGTTTGTGCCGATACAGGGTGTACAATCACTTTAACAAACAAACTATTGATGTAAATCATGACTGGGTTTGAGTTTGTGCCGATACAGGGTGTGCCCTAAACTCTCGCCTGTTTGTGGTTTGCAGATTGGGTGAACACCCTCATAGGACACGGCTTGTAGATCATATGGCCTCCACTGCAAATATAGGTTGATCTCTCTCAATACTGCAGATTGGGTGTCTTCCCTTATTTGGACCCGTTATAAGCATTACGTCAAATTAAAACAAAACCTCCTGCTTCAGGACACATGGCGCTGCTTAGTCCCAAGACTGGGTTACACATTCTATTCTTTCCACACAATGCTATCAGACGGACTATTTTTTCTTGACCAACGCGACCTCCATTCTTGACTAACGCCAGGATTTAGAGCCTATGGACGATCTCGGTCACCACCCCATCTCTTTTCAATATCTTTACCGGAAAAACTTCAACCTTACCCAGACTTGAAAAATGGAACCCCACCATCCTTTGCAAGACAAAGAGAAATCGTCTCTGCTTAGAGAATATTTCCGGGACATCGACAAAACTGATACCAACGAGCATGACACAATGGGCAGCGCATAAATGCTTATAACGTGGGAAAATATTTCAATGACAGCTCTAAAATTAAAACGCTTTTATTTACCCTATATAAAACAACGGGAACTTTAGACATCAGTCACTTTACAATCACTTTAACACCTGTTAACTACTAGAAAGCGAAGTGATCACCGTAAAATCATGACTGGATATTGTACTCATCATCTTATTTGAGTCGACCCAACCCCATACCAGAACAAACCAAAATTGGATACAGAAAACATTCGACAATCTCGAGGGTTGACACCTAAACTTAAACAGGCTCGAACTTCCAGCTAGTTATTGTTTCAAGGTGGTTTCAGGCAGATTGCTAGGTAAACTCCCGATATCTTCATCCTCACCTAGAGCCTCTCTTGAACGCATTCGAAATGAAACCAGACATTCAAGGCATACAGGACCAAGCAAAAAGACTTTCAAACTAGCTTTTTTGCGGACGACATTCTGTTATTCCTCACGCACCCACATCCCACTCTACCGGGTCCTGCTAGCAAAATTCCAACAGTTTTAACTTAATTCCAACCTTAAAATTAACTTCTCCAAATCCTTTGCCCTCAATATCACTTTGCTACCCCTGTAGTGCCAATGCAAAGGAAAATTTCCCTTCAATGGAAGACTGACGACGTCACCATACCTAGCATACAACTCCTGCAAAAATACAAGACCTTACACAAGAAAACTACCTTCCACTGCTGAAGAAGATAACAAACTGATTTAACTCAATGGAACAACGATTTTCTCATGGTTCGGCAGGGCAGCAATACTGAAATGACGCTATACCTGGTTCTTTTATTTATTACAAAACATACCTATCCATATACCTCCCTCCTTTTTTAAATCGTATAGAAGCCTCTGCACCAAAATTTCTGTGGGGAGGCCATAACCTAGCATAGCTACACGCACCTTACATTACCTAAACAACTGAGGAGGGATAGGTCTGCCGATATCCTTAAACTTTACAAAGCTATTCATTTGACAAGCATTATGACTGGAATGGCTCACGCCCCAAACAAAAGGACTGGGTTTGACTTAGAAAGCTTCTTTATGAGTTTACCCCTCGATATCTACCCTGGATTCGTGGAAACTGTCGACCTTCCCTGAAGTGGGCTGACACCATTGATCAAACACACTATCAATTGCTTTTTCAGACTTTGCGAAGCGTACCCATATCATCCACACCGGGGACCCATGACCCGATTACAATGAACTCCAATTTCCCTCCAGCATGGTAAAGAGTTTTCTTTTCTAAAAAAAAAAAAGGGGGGGGGTGGAACTTTTTGGGGGCCGCAAAATCCATGCTTTGGCACATTCATGTTTACGCCCCGCGAGCGGCCACTCTCAGCTTCCCAAATAGCAACGAGTACATGACAAACCCTCCATCCCGACGTGGAAGGTTCACCCGATCACGCCATTTCCTGATTCTCTACCACAAAAGTCCTCTGCTCAAACCCTGACGCTACTTTGAAAAGTTGTGCCTTACATACGTCCCCCCAAATCATCTTATATCGTGCTACTCTTCTCATTCTGTTCGCTGAACCACCCAGCCCAACGATTCAATCATGTGCCACGCCTGGGAAAAGGGATATTTCCTTCACTCTCTCACCAACAGTCTGGCTAGCAGACACTCAAAATTTTCACAAAGAGCTCCTTGAATGTGCGACCACTCAGGAGACCGGATACAAATCAAACGATTTGGTATCGTACCCCGTCTAACTCCATAATTCAAGCACGATGTGCCGGACTCCTGTTGGAGATGCTTGGCAGATTGGGGCACGATGCTACACATTTGGTGGGGGCAATGCCCTCGCATACAAAGTTTCTGGAAGGAAGTACACCGAGCACCTCTCAGGTTACATCCGTATGACTACAATTTCTCCGTCCCAATTCCTACTCCACACACACACGACCTCAATCGCATTAACAAAAATCACTTGGCTATGCACATTGATTGAGGCGGCAAAACATGTATCCCCGTACACTGGCGAAACTCCAATCAATTCCCACTGTCAAGGAATGGTAAACTAAATTGGCAAATTTGGCATATTCACCTGTGCAAATCTCTTGCTGCTGCTGCTGCAACATGACTTCATTAGTTTAGTGGCGGTATTACTACTACCATGAAATTACAACTTCTTGCTGAGCTGGCCACACATCGGTATTGATTGCCCTTTGTTCGACAAGCCCTTTCCATTAGCCTTGAAAATGGCCTGAATTGATTTTCAAGATTCACCTTCCATTGACTTCAACAGGGTTTCATTAACATTCACAATTAGAATTTTTTTATTTTCAGAACATACCTCACTTTCTCTATTCAAATTGATAGTGACACAAATTGCCACTGACATATGGTTTCATCCCCTAATAATCCCCTATGGTCTAATCCTACTCTTCCCGAGTTTTACTCCCTGCCTGACCCACAAAGATGGCCCTCCAAAGGGGTTAAATACTTAGGTCACCTGTACGATACACAAGGCTTTAAGTCCTTCTACCAGCTACGACTGGACTTTAATTTGCCCCCCCCCACTATATATTTTACTATTAACTACTTGGTCATGCTCTACGAGTGCTATTTGGCTGCCTAGATCAGCGGTTCCCAACCTTTTGGCACTGCGCCCTGGATGTGTGGAAGAAAATTGTGCCAAGGCCCGGGGGGGGGTTGTTACGTTGAGGGGTAAGCGATTTTTCACAGGCAATTTTTCGGGGAAATGGCTGGTGTTGATGCTTCAATCATTACGGCACTGTGGTTAATATGGTGTCAGGGTGATTGAAGTGCATTATTTCTATTATTACATTGTAATATAAAATGAAATAGTTCAACTCCCCATAATGCAGAATTAGTGGGAGCCCTAAGCTGTCACACGCCACTGTCACCTGCCACCAGATGCAGCTTGTCACATCGCATGCCACCAGTTGCAGATTGCCACGTCGCCTGCAACCAGATGCAGATTGTCACTTGCCACCTCGAATGCCAGAGCCACCAGATGTGGATTGTCACAGCACGGGTGGCAGCACTGGTCCATTTAGCACAGAGGCAGGCCTCTGTGCAGTGTTCGGTTCTGAGTGAAGGCAGGAGAGCAGTGATGCGGGACGGGCGGTAAAAGATGATGTCATCTCTTTGCTCTATTGCTCTACACCTCTGACATTGAAGAGGCCCGGCTGTTAGGGCCTTCTCTCATCCACCCGGTTCTCTTGCCGCCCGCCTGGCTCTTTCATGCTGCCCACCCCCTGCCGCACCCGTGACCCGGCAGCAGAAAGGCCATGGCCCGTTAGTGGGCTGTGGCCCAGTGGTTGGGCACCCCGGCCCTGGATAACCCTATCCAAGTGCTGCCCCTGGAAAAATTGTTGAGACGGCCAAACCCCACTAAACTTATTTCAACTTGCCCTTATAACAGAATCAAATTTAATATTTAATGGGCCTCCCTGGATATATCTTTGACAGAGGCGGATTGGCGGAGTTCAGTGACACTTATAAAATCTGTCTAAGGACAGAATTATACATTAAAATATTTTGCACCACTCTCACCTTACTCCCGCTAGACTACATAAGATGGGCTTAACCCCCTTTGCAGAGTGCTTCAGAGGCTGCGGCCAGGTTGCAGACTTTCTACACTGCTTCTGGTCCTGCCCAGTAGTTCAGACAGAGATTTTGGGCAGACATAGGTTTTTTAATTTCCACTGCATTGTTTCTTCTGAATATGTTGAACCCCAAGAACTGTCTATTTGGTATATTTGGGGACCTGACACTTCCTTCACATGCTTAGAGACTGCTACATATGACAAGAAATCACTTATATTATCTTGGAAAGGATCAGTATCACCTACTCTGACACATTGGCTGAAATATTTTAATGACTCCCTACTGTTATATGAACTCACCTTTGAACTCTGTAAGAAACCTAAAGTGTTTCATAAAATGTAGGACAAGCAGACTGCTAGTTGGCTTCTGTACAGTCATAATTCTAATAAAGGTGTAACAGATAGTTGCGCTACCAAAATAAATTAACTTATTACTGTCCAAAAAGGAACTATTGCCAAAAATAGCAGATGATAAAACAATGCAATAAAAATCTAATAGTCCATTTATGCTATTGGTGCCCAGTGAGATCAAACGGCTTTACAGAAGATTAATCACACGTTCTGTTCATCAGACAAACAAAACTCATCGCCGCTTACCAGATGGGGTGGATCTCAGGTTATAGAGATCATATAGTCACATCAAAGAGGGCTCAGCTAGCTACGGACGGTGTATCCACGGATCCCTCCACTGGTAAACCTCTCCTCTCACTGCTGCTTATGCTCCTGCTACGATGTTTCTTTGTAGATTGGTGAATGGTAAGGCAAGATTCACTCCCAGTGCCGGTTTAACAAGGATAAAGAAGAAGAGACTTCATGGTGCAGTAGCCGGTTCAAGGGTTTTATTTAAAAACACGATACTGACATACAATAAACGAAGTATTAAAAAACACAGCCGTGGCTCACAGCCAGGCCAGCTGGTACGTGGCGACGCCAGAGACTGTAGCTCCACCCGACGCGTTTCCCCATAGAAGGCATCAACTGGGAAAGGAGATAAAACCCCTCTATAATTACAACTGTTATGTACTTTGTTATGGCAGATGTTACATTTGCTATTATTGCATTTTCTGGGTGACACCATTGTTACTAACATGAGACATGTGAGATGTTCTGCTACTGACCTTATTGTTTTTTGTACAATGTTTGTTTTTTTGTTTTGTACACTTGTAAGGTGTTTTGTCTTTATGTAAACTCCAAAAAAAAATCAATAAATATATCTTTAAAAAAATCAATAAAAAGTGTATGTTAAGAACTAAGATAACCGATAGAAGTAAGGGTTGAAAGATCCACAGTAATGTAGGAAAGGATTGTGTACAATAAGAGAAGTAGATAAGTGGAGCTAATCACCAGAACATAGTTAGTCTGGTTGAAAAAAGACATAAGTCCATCTAGTTCAACCAATAAACATGCTTAGCTCTTTTTGTGTTGTGGTGACCATTGTCCCAGGGACAGAAAGTGGTGGCAAATCTAACATTTTGAGCTGCAACCAGAACAGGGATAGAAGGGAAATGGAAATCTTCCAACGGTGACAACTGTCTAAAAGGAGATTTCCCTTACTTTGTAGAGATATCCTTTAACTTCCTTTAGTTTCAATGGGACAGGAAGCAAAAGGCAATTCTCCCCAATGGGTCACAGAAAAAAGAAAATAAATATTTCCCTGCGCTTTTGTAACACACTACATTTTTATTTTCTGTGTCTTATTTTCCTACTTTTATTCAGCTCATGATTTATGTTCCTCTCACCCCATGAGAAATTCCAGCAATTTAAATGTCAATTTCACCAATAATGGACTGGGCAAAGCACCCTGGAGCTACGCCGATAATTCATACTGCAGCTGAGCGCTCCGGAGCAATGTAGGACGCTAGATGGCTACACGTACCCAGAAGGTTGTGTTTGGCAAGCAAAGTAACTTAAAGCCCAACTCCAGACAAAACTTTATTTTTTTTATTTCAGTAGATAAGTAGGAGTTGGAACTTCTTGTAAGTTTTTATTGCTGACTGTCTTCAGAGAGATTTGGTGACACCAAGAAAAATTGAGCTGCCATCTCCAGATTTATTCACTGCAATTATTACTCTTGCACTGTATACTCTTTGTACTTTGACTACAGTTTACCTGCATATAAACACGTTCAATTTACAGATTCTTTAACCACTTCCAGCTCAGAGGATAGAATATATACACACACAAACTATATTGTCAATAGTATTGGGACACCTGCCTTTACATGAACTTTAATGGCATCCCAGTCTTAGTCCATAGGGTTCAATATTGAAGCTATAGCAGCTCTTCTGGACAGGCTGTCCACAGGGTTAAGGAGTGTGTCTATAGGAAAGTTTGACCATTCTTCAAGAAGTGCATTTGTGAGGTCAGGCACTGATGCTGGACAAGAAGGTATGCTTGCAGTATTTGCTGTAATTGATCCCAAAAGTGTTCTATCGGGTTGAGGTCAGGACGCTGTGCAGGCCAGTCAAGTTCCTGCACCCCAAACTCGCTCATCCATGTCCTTATGGACCTTGCTTTGTGTACTGGTGCACAGTCAAGTTGGAACAGGAAAGGGCCATCCCCAAACTGTTCCCACAAAAGGTGGGAGCCTGAAATTGTCCAAAATGTCTTGGTATGCTGATGCCTTAAGAATTCCCTTGACTGGAACTAAGGGACCAAGCCCAACCCCTGAAAAACAACCCCCCACAATAATCCCCCCTACACCAAATGATTTGGACCAGTGCACATAGCAAGGTCCATAAAGACATGGATGAGTGAGTTTGGGGTGGAGAAACTTGACTGGCCTGAGTCCTGACCTCAACCCGACAGAACAACTTTGGGATGAATTAGAACGGAGACTGCGAGCCAGACCTTCTCGTCCGCATCAGTGCCTGACCTCACAAATACACTTCTGGAAGAATGGTCAAACATTCCCATATACACTCCTGAACCTTGTGGACAGCCTTTCCAGAAATGTTAAAGCTGTTATAGCTGCAAAGGGTGGGCAAACTCAATATTGAACCCTACGGGCCAGGCGTCATAATACTTTTAGTAATATAGTGTGCGTGTGTGAGAGATATGTATATATATATATATATATATATATATATATATATATATATATATATATATATAGTAACCTGGGGGACAGGTAGCAGGTACAAAGCTCCCTGGGATGAACAGTCTTTCGGGCAGAGATACCAAATCCAGTGAGGTAGTGGCAAACAGTGCAGCGTTTATTTGTGATATATACAGGTGCTGTACAGTGTTCCAGAAAACAAATATGAATAAAAATAGCCAAACAAAAACCTAGCCATGTCCTGTGAACACCTGTGGGCCAACAGGAGTTAACACGGGACAGGGCAATCTACATTCCCCATCTCAATACCTGGCCTATGTTTTACAGTGAAGGAATAATCCTGTAAAGCCAGAAACCAACTATTAGTCTCCTTTTGGGCCATCCATTTCAGGGGAGCATGATCAGTTATTAAATTAAACTGGCACCCTAACAAATAGTACCTAAGTGCATCTACGGCCCACTTTATGGCTAAACATTCCTTTTCAATGACTGCATACTTTCTCATGGTCATTGAGCTTTCTGCTTAGGTACACCACAGAGTGTTCTTCCCCATTGTGTACCTGTGACAATACTTCCCCGATACCTACACCAGATGCATCCATCTGAACCAAAACGTCTTTGGAGAAATCTGGGGAGTACAGTACTGGCTCTGCACAAAGAGCCTTCTTCTGCTACCGGGGACCATTTCACCATTACAGAGTCTTTCCCTTTTGTAAGGTCTGTCAGTGGGGCAGCTATAGTTGCAAAATTCTGGATAAACCTTCTATAATACCCCGCAATCCCAAGAAAGGCTCTGCCCTGCTTCTTGTTTGCAGGACGTGGCCACTCCTG